>OY992876.1:235330117-235410117 GCA_963921405.1 Cepaea hortensis
GCTGTGTAGGACGGGGGAGGGGGGGGGGGTCTTAAGCCTGAGAAATTAAGGTCGCTGGCAAGGGCAGTCGCCGCGAACTGTGCAGGTTGGGATTATTCTTGACTACTACTACTAATTCTACTGCTGCTGCTGCTACTACTACTACTACTACTACTACTACTACTACTACTACTACTACTACTACTACTACTACTACTACTACTACTACTACTACTACTATTGCTGCTGCTGCTGCCGCTACTACTACTACTACTACTACTACTACTACTACTACTACTACTACTACTACTACTACTACTGCTGTTGCTGCTGCTGCTACTACTACTACTACCACTACTACTACTTCTACTACCACCACTACTACTACTACTACTCTCATCTACTGCGTATAATGGCTTGCGGTGTAGGACAGGAAGCTCTTGAGCCTGATGAATTAAGACCGTCTGGCCAGGGCAATCGCGGCGAAATGTGTATGTTACATGACAAAGGGATAAATACCTGGATGTCTTGATCACGTGACAATCAGGATACAAACTCAGCCCTAGTCCGAGACCGATAACCGTGTGGGATGGCGAGCCACGGCCCTCCGGTTAACTGTCCTGACACACGATGATGTTTACCACCATGTGCCATACAGTACCTGTCGGATAAATAGTTGATGGCTCAACCCCAAAGAGATCAAGGATCCAGAGTTCTTCTATCTCAATGTGATCCTGCCCGTTAAAATTAATTTAGCCGTTACTGGCTCACTGATTTGAGACCATTAAATAGAGTTTTGGAGAACCAAGGAATACCTCAAGGAAAAAATGAAATTTTTATTGAGTATCCCAAATGTCCTGAGGAATGGTTCCTTGCTTCTCCTCTACCAACTAAATAATTAATCTAGGGTGATTGCTTACAACAATTTTAGTATGACAAGAGAACTCTAAAAAAAAAAAGAAGACAATAACTTGTAATTTGTATCATTTATTATAAATAAATGGAACTATTGATTATACATGTAATACATACAACATCATTACAGTTCAATCACAATATTATGGGTTTCTTAGCTAAGTATCTATATTCTGACTTTGCCACTGTATCATACATTGTCCTCAGTGTTGCAACCCGTTTTACTTATGATTATTGGGCCTCTTCTGCTGGCCTAATTTTAATCTGTGGAAAGAACTGGGTACACCCTGGTTGATTTACCATCCAGTTATGGGATCTCGGTAACAGTCAATGTAGAATATTCTAGAGTTCTTTATTGTTTTCCCCGGTGATTTATTATAAATTTGGCTCACTGGTGTTCTTCACCTATATCTGGATACAAAGATATGTGATACCTGTCCTGGAAAGGTGGTGAAAATTGGCAGGATGTTGCTGTGGAATAGTATTTGGCTTCACTATCTCAGCTGCCTCACTCAGTTAAGTGGCTACTGCATTCAGTCAAGCTGCTAAAACTACTTTCACAAAGTGCTGCATTCAAAAAGTCAGGTCTGGATAATGACCACTATCTGCAATTTTGGCATCAAATAATTCTAATTATATCATAAATATGACATTAGAAATGAAATGTAAAAGCCTAAGAACACAACAAGTGAAAACAATAGGATGAATCTTGTTCTTAGAGAAAATAAACATAGAAGAAAGATAGTCATGGTGTTCTTAATTAGTTATCACCAACATAGTTGTTTGCTCTCACTCCAATTTTCCACTATCAGGGGGTTAAGGTTTAACTAGCAGATGTGCAGTTTCATCTTCACCTATGCCTGCCCTCAGGTCTACCGGTTAAGTCATACCTTGTTTGATTTGGAATTTACAACTATGTCTCCTATCCCATTCTGTTCCTAGTTAATTCTCTTATTCATCTTTTTCTATTTAAGAAAAAGGGTCTCATACATTAAGGGCTTTTGAAAATCAGTTCCAATGTCAATGAGTATTTGCTTATAAACAAGATAAGTACATTATGGTATTATTCTTGTATAGCCTTCAAGTGCACTCTTCTTCATTAAATGCTGCAAGTGAGAAGATTTCTTCCATTCTCGTGGATGTATTATTTACTATCATCATCATCATCATCATCATGATTTTTATAATCATTGTAATTACAATCATTATCATTATTATCATGCTTATGACATTAGAAATCCTTACATCATCATTATTTTCATTATAATACAGTCATCATTATCATCATCATTGTATTACATTAATTTTCATTACATTACAGTCATCATCATCATCATCATTGTATTACATTAATGTCATTACGCTAGGCCATTTGTGTTACCAGAAGTGACATGAAATACAAAGTGGAAGTATGCTTAAATTACACACACAGATGCTGTAATATGCGTAATGTATGATATTGGTTGTGTCGTGCCTAGCGCACAAAACTAAATGATAGGAACATGAATGATATTTTATACAAAGTGGTGTTATGCGCCGGAGTGTACTAAATTATTATTTAGTTTATGGGTTACGCCGAACTAGTTTCTGGTGATAGTCATGGCATTCCACATCAAATTTGCCGGCTATCCTGAGATTGACTGTTGGCTTATACTCCCTCTCTCTCAGCCTGTAACTTCACTCACTCACTCAATCTCCTCATGCATCAGTCAACATATCCATTTTTGCATGTGGGTTCAATTCACTCTATCAATCATCATTCATATGTATGGATGATCATTTCACTCAGTCTATAGACACATTCATATTGGTATGGGTGATCGTATAGGAATCATTCATCACACATCCTTCATACTGTCATGTAAGGTGGGTGATTTCCCAATGATAACATACAATGTTTACCATCATTGATATCACAATGAAATATCTCCTTTCATAATCACTCATCATACTCATCATCTCTGTAGGAATGACATCATGCCTATGTAGGTGCTTTACACAGAATACATTCATAGGTTCACCAAGAATGACATTACAAGGGAATCTCATCCTTCAACCTACTGATACTATTTCCTGGATATTTAGTCATGCATGCTGATGGGTTTTATCAAATGATACATTCACATCTGTTTAACAATGATGAAATCACACATGAATCCTCACATACATGCTATCAGCAATGACATAGTGATCATTGTGATCTTTAGACATAATTATGAGATTCTCAAAGGATACTGCCTCATGTGTAGCAATAATAAAATGCACAGGGCCCCCCCCCCTTATTCTCATAGATTTATGTGATCTACTCAGTCTACATTCAGGCATTATGAATCTTAACCATTCTACCTTGTCGGTTGACTATGTATTATTATTGTGTGGCACAAACATTAATTCCATATTTTTACAACATTGAAAATACATTTGACTCACTGCTATGGTGCTTTAACTCAACACACAAATTATGATACATGTAGAACTCTTTTTGGTTCTCATGTGTTCATGAATTACAAGAAAACCATTTGTTTGTCCATGTGCTTATGTCAAAATTAAATCTACTGATTAATTACACATTACACTAGTTTGACTTACCAGTTTTTACACATTTACAATATTTTCCTTAAGTCTTAAGTTACTCTAGTTCATTGTAGATTGAGTTGCTTAAGAAATAAAATTTATAACACGTGTCTAATGTTTATACATTATCTAAGTTGTTTAGCTGTGGAGAGATAAAAAAAAAACTGGTTTTCTCCTAATGTACAGTTTATCTTATAACTATGATAACTGAGTTATTATTTAGTTTGTACTAGAATAAATTCTTTAAGAACTCACCATTCCAATCGTTGTAGATTGAGTTGCTTAAGAAATAAATGTACAACTTGGATTAATGCTTATACATTAAATCCGTTGTTTACTTTGGGAGAAAATAAAATTCACTATGGGTATTCTTAATGAATAGTTTATCTATAAACTATAAAAATTAAATATATTATAATTAACTTCTTAAGAATTCACCACACGTGTTCACCGTCTACTTACCATCTCTGCTTCTAGGAAAAAGGGACTCACAACTTATCTAAGATTTAAAATAAATTATATTCACCTCATCCGAACAAGACGGCTTCACAACACGTGTCAACAGTTGACATCACCAAGAAGGAAGGTCATAGATTTGGTTGTTTCCAAATACTGGCTGCTGGATGTAAGGTCCTTCTTCTCTTTAGACAATTTTCTCACTTAGCGTGGGGAGTTAAGAAGCTACCATTCTGCAGGCACATCTTGGTTTGTGACCAGTCGCTGTTTCGTTGGTACAATGAAGCCGGAAATCGATTGTAGCTGTTTATATCTTAGCTTTCTCCGTTTCGTGTTTTTACTTTCCCGTGGACCATAAGTCCGTCCTTTAAAATATGGGATTGTAGTAATATGAAACAAACTTAGTATTTTTGGTGGTGAACTCTGATTTTGTCGTCCTGGAAATAATTAATGCGATGTTACGTTTTGTGAAAATATATCACAGTACCCCAGTAATCGGAAAACGGTACGCTTGATGGCGAGGGACACTGGTAATAGAGAAATCTAACCCACACGCAAAATCATTCCTGTGCAGGCACTAGTGGTAGCAAGTGTGGGGACAACGCTTGATTTCAAAACGAGAGAACAAAACAAAAACAGTGTCTTTAGAAATGTCACTGTTATATCTAAAATACCAGGGCGGCAGTCGTCGTTCGTAAGTCGCACTCAGCTGCAGAGGCCAAGAAGTGGGTCGAAGTCAAGAGGAAGAACCGGCTTCCTAGTAGAGTGCGGCGCCATGAACGGGTCACGAAGAATGAACATGGCAATGAAGATGAATGGAGGCGATAGAGGCCGTGGCTAGGGAGGAAGCTGGCTCACCCCCGACCACAGGTGCTAAGGTAGTGTGAGGGCACAAATACCAGCTGCGCAGGCTCTCCTCACTGAGGGAGGGGAGGCTTGAGAGTGGACATGTTCACAGCTAAGGAACAAGCAGAAACAAGGACAACGAAATCGATTGAACTTTACCTCACGGCAGGGGAAAGATTGGCAGTACAGGAGACAGAAGGCTGTGGATAGACATGATCACCAACACCACCCGGCATGGACTATAAGAAGATTGGCATTACACGAGACAGAAGGCTGTGGACAGACATGATCACCAACGCCACACAGCCACACGCCACACAAATGTTACGGTGCTCGCCCTGCTTTGGACTCCTAGGCAGGTGCAGTTCCGGACTATAAAAAGATTGGCAGTACATGATACAGAAAGCTGTGGACAGACATGATCACCAACACCACACAGCATGGACTATAAGAAGATTGACAGTACACGAGACAGAAGGCTGTGGACAGACATGATCACCAACACCACACGGCATGGACTATAAGAAGATTGACAGTACACGAGACAGATATGATAACCAACATGATCACCAATATGACCACCAATATAATCACCAACATGGTCACCAACATGGTCACCAACATAATCACCAACATGATCACCAATATGACCACCAATATAATCACCAACATGGTCACCAACATAATCACCAACATTATCACCAATATGATCACCAACATAATCACCAACACGATCACCAATATGATCACCAATATGATCACCAACATGGTCACCAACATGGTCACCAACATGATCACCAACATGATCACCAACATGATCACCAACATGATCACCAACGTGATCACCAACATGGTCACCAACATGGTCACCAACATGGTCACCAACATGATCACCAACATGGTCACCAACATGATCACCAACATGATCACCAACGTGATCACCAACATGGTCACCAACATGGTCACCAATATGATCACCAACATGATCACCAACATGATCACCAACATAATCACCAACATGATCACCAATATGATCACCAACATGATCACCAACATTATCACCAATATGATCACCAACATGGTCACCAATATGACCACCAATATGATCACCAACATGGTCACCAACATGACCACCAATATGATCACCAACATGGACACCAACATGGTCACCAACATGATCACAAATATGATCACCAACATGATCACCAACATGATCACCAATATGATCACCAACGTGATCACCAACATGATCACCAACGTGATCACCAACATGATCACCAATATGATCACCAACATGATCACCAACATGATCACCAACGTGATCACCAACGTGATCACCAACATGGTCACCAATATGATCACCAACATGACCACCAACATGATCACCAACATGATCACCAACATGGGTTCCAACGTTTGCTGTTATGTAGCTGGGGCCGGAGTTGGGATGAGCGCCCAACCTTGCATGAATACCTCAATGGCTCGGTGCATTCATCACCTCTGCAGAAAAGGTCCAACTCCTGGCATTCACGTTCGGAGCTGTTTTAACTAACAGGTGAAGGAGCGGCGGCGAGTCACTGGCGTCGAGAAATAACCAGAAAGCTCTAGATGTGTATGCACGAACATGCTGCGCAGACACGTGTGTGCGTGCCTACACACCTAAACTCGAGTAAGACCACAGTCTGCTCTAACAAATGAGAGGTGCTGAAGACGGAGGCAACCAGACAGGAGGCGCACCACAGAAATCAGGATGCCACGCAATTACGCGTAATGAAATATGTCGACTACTGCTAAATATTACGGTGATCGCCCTGCTTTGGACCCCCAGGCAGGTGCAGTTCCGGACCCTATGTCTCGAAAAGGTCCAACCACAACTACTTGAGGTCCTTCTCAGATGTCCTGTGGAGCCAGGTGACCTGAGAATAGAGCGTCTGGCCATACCAAACAAAGCCTAAACATAATGCACTGGAATGCGGAGGGAGACAGCAACAAAAAATAGAACTAGAAAACATCTTGGACCAAGAAACAGTAAGTGTATGCTGCTTGCAAGAAACTCACCTCAACGAAAATATAGCCTTCAAAATCACAGGCTACCAGTGTTATCGACCTGACCGGAAGGACAGGCGAAAAGGTGGGATACTGACCCGTGTAAAAAATAACATCACTGCATCCCAAATTGAAGTTTACATGGAAGGGGCTGAGTATCAGATTCTTAAACTTAAGACGGGCAATACAGACCTACATCTGATCAATTACTACTGTCCAAGTTAGTAAGTTAGTTAGTCGAAAGATCATCCTCATTGCACATCAACCATTCAGTCCATAAGTGCTTGGATCCCCTCCTCAGCAAATCCCGCAGCGTGTAGCGGCTAACGACACCAGTTCTGTGTTGGTTTATCAATCTTCTTTGGCTTCCTGCGTAGTGTTCTTGTTTGGCCACACCTCTTTTAATTTGCTGTTCTCGCAGTCTGGCCATGGTTGTAGATTCACAGTCATCACTTGGTTCACGCAAAAGTCTTACTTCTCGTAGAGCATTCAGAATGTCAGCCTGGTCCATGGCGCGTCCGTCCTCCACCGTAGCCTCACCTGCGAGCTTGTCAGCCCGCTCATTTCCTTGTACTCCCGCATGCCCTGGCACGAAGATGAAACTAATCTTTGCCAGCCGAGACCGCTCCAGAGGCAGCAACCATTCTCTTCGGATCGACTCCTCCTCTATCCTCTTGATCATGTTCATTGAGTCGCTAAGGAAACATGCCCTAGTGAATGTCTGTATCTCGAGCCATGTTATTGCTTTACTTACTGTCAAGACTTCCATAGTCAGGCTACTTGTGGTTTCAGTGAAAGCACCAGAGTCCTCCTTCACAATTCTCCCTCCGGCCCGAGCCGTAAAGGCCCATGAGCTTCTCACATGTCGGACGACCGACCCATCTGTGTAGATGACAGCACCACCGTCTACCGAATTCTCGAAAATCAAAGCTTGTACTTCAGCCTCCACAGCAGCCGGATTTTCTTGTCTGCATTTTCTATCTAGTTGGATGCAAACTGAAAAGGATGTGCAGAAATCTGTTGGCACTTGTACCCACTCCTCGCCAGGTTCTAAGTCCTCAAGTGAACACACCTGTTGAAGAATGTCTTCGGCTTGACCCATCCACGACCGTCCTCTTTTTAACCTGCTGCCCTTCACCTTCATAATTTCACTATGCAGTGGATGTTGTGTGTTTGCGTTAACTCTGAGGTAGGCGCGTGCTCTGCAACCTTGTATTCTCTCTTCAATGGTTGGAAAATCAAGAAGGTAGCGTATCGCCCTACATGCTGTATCTCTTGTACATCCAAGAATAATGCGCATAGCTTCATTCTGTATCCTTTCCATCCTTTCTATCTGCTTACGGCTGAGAGTCAGGATTGCCATTGCATACTCAAAAACAGACATAACCAGTCCCTCGTACAGAAGACATAAATGGCGCTGCTCACAGTTTGCTGCCGCCATCACCCGCATCGCAGCCAAACCCCGCTTGGCCTTTGTTATCACCTGGTCAATGTGCACATTATAAGCAAGGCTTCGATCAAACCGTATCCCCAGGTAATTCATTGCCTGCGTTCTTTCCACCGTCTCTTAACACAGCTTTACAGTTGGTGTTGGAGTGTTGACAATATGATTACTTAACGAGAACCAAGTCACCGTTGCCTTTGTTGGGTTGACCATTGCCCCAGCTTTATCACACCAAGTACTTATGCGATTGAGTTCGGTTTGTAGTTCCACTGAAACCTGCTCTCTATCCTTACCCTGACGATACACTAAAACATCATCGGCATATGACAATGTCCTGCCAGGTTCAGTGATCTGCTCCCTGGTGATTCTCACTGTGTAGGCGTTGAACAGTACCGGATATAATGGTGATCCCTGTGGTAGGCCAGGATATATTGTTGTTGGTTCCGAAGTCCAACTGCCACATCTAAAAACTACTTTCCGTTGGAAGAAGGCTGCAGCGATCCAACTAAGGAGGAATGGACTTACTTTGAGTTTAAGAAGCTGAAGCATTAAAAAATCCAATGGTACTCTGTTGTACACGTCCTCAGGATCAATCGCTGCAGCACAGGTTTCAATGCCTGAGTGGAAACCTTCATAGACATCATGGGCAAATACTGCTGCATTGGTCCAGGTTTCTCTTTTTGGACGGTACCCACCCAGGGTAGGTGGGAAAACACCTTGCCTCTCTAGCTGGCTTGATATTTTCCTGGCAATTACCTTCTCCAGCAGCTTGCCTATTGTATTCTGCATGGTTATAATTCGATATCCCTGAATTTTTTTGTGGTCTTTGTCAGGCTTCGGCAAGGGAATCAGATAGCTGTGTAACCACTCCTCCTTGATGCTATCACTCCCTATACTGTTGTTGTACATGTCTGCTAGTTTCTCTAGCTCGTTGTCGGTACACCTATTGATGTCGTCATATCTTATGCCATCAGGCCCTGGAGCGGTGTTTTTTGATCGTCGAAACACTGCCTTGATTTCTTTCACTGTCACTGTGTCTTCACCCGCTGCTCCCAGCTTTTTTTCCTGCCCTGAAGCTTTCTGCGCTTGTCACGTCTTATTTTACTCACCACATCTTGCCCTGTACTGTCATACTGGAAAGTCTTTACCTTTAGCTTGTGCTGCCTGGTTCTGCCTTTCTCCACCAATATGCTGCAAGGGTGATGGTCGCTGCCGTGGTGTCCTAGGACACCCCATCTACACACTGTAGTGAGTGAAGGTGAAACCAGCGCCAGATCAATAGGACTGTCCTCATCGCCTGAACGGCTTGCTGTCATAGTGACACAGCCACTGTTGATACAAACCAGGTCAATGGTTTCAAGTGCAGTCTCGAGCTCCTCCCCTTGTGTGTTGGAGGAAATGTTTCCCCATGATCTGCCTTTAGCGTTGAAATCGTTGCTGTCCAAGTGACCCCCCACAGGCCCTGGACGCACTACCATTAAAAGAAAAAAATGATTGTGTGTGGCGATTTCAAAAGCTATGATCAAATGGACCAGAGAGGAGAGAGACTAGAAGACTGGCAGGATGAGAATAGATTCATCTTGATTAACAAGCCGACCGACCCACATACTTTCTACTCGAGATCATGGCACATTACGCATGACCTGGCTTTTCATTCACCAGACCTGGAGTGGAACATTACACGAATTGTTGGGAAACAACTTGGTGGCAGTGACCATCGGTCAGTCTTTCTAATTGTAGAAAATGAGCTTGTAAGTGAAAGCAGCACCCTCCCGAGGTGGAACTACAAGAAAGCAGACTGTTCAATGTAAAAGCATCGTACCAGCATATTGGTTAGAAATCTGAACACTGAGAAAGGCATAAATAAACTAGTTGAAGAGTTTGGGAAATGCATATTACAAGCAGCACGAGAAACAGTACTGAGAGGAGCCCGTAAACATTATACACCCTACTGGAGTAGTGAACTGGAACAGTTGCATAATGATATGGAAGTGTGTAGAAAGCAAGCAGAGACCAAACCCAGCCAAGTACACCACAATAAATACCAGCACGCAAAAGCCAAATTTCAAAGAGTCAAGCTGTAGGTTAGAAGGAAAAACTAGCAGGAGAAAACAGTCACTGAATTTTGAAAGAGACACAAGGAAGTTGTGGAAGCTAATAAAACAACTTAACGATGAGGGCACAAAAGAGAAACTCAAAACTTGCACAACATAAAGATTGAAACATCTTAACAGGAAAGCAAGCAGCTGACCATTTTGCAGACTCATTCGCACACGATAACAATATCGAAATTAGTCCAGAGAAACAAGAGATTTGAGAGAAATGGCAACATATAGGACAGAAGGAAATAGTACATGAAGTTCTGTTAGGCACCTATCACAATCAGCGAACTGGAGCTAGCCATTTCAAAACTGAAAATGAGAAAGTCACAAGGAGCTGATGGTATCTCCAATGAAATGATCAGGAACCTAGGAACAGAGGCCAAAGCAAAGCTGTTGCAGATCTTCAATAACAGTTGGACCTTAGGCAGTGTTCCACAAGCCTGGAGAGAAGCAATCATGATACCCCTCCTAAAATCAGGGAAAGATAGTTCCACTGCCTCTAGCTACAGACCAATTAGCCTCACCAGCTGTCTCTGCAAAACACTGGAGCGCATCATCAATCACAGACTGCAGTGGTACATTGAAAGTAAAAACATCCTTGTGCCATAGCAGGCTGGCTTTAGGCAGTGCTACTCTACGGAAGATCAGACAACCTACCTCTCGCAAGAAATTGAGGATGCATTCCAAGAGAAGAAGCTGTTGCTTGCGGCATGGATAGATCTGAAGAAAGCCTTTGACAAAGGCTGCGAAGAAGGTCTTATGAAGAAACTGAGAAACTGTAAAGTCAATGGAAGAATGTGCAAATGGGTAAAAGCATACTTGCACAACATAAGAGCCCGAGTACAGATAGACGGACTCAAGAGCAAGAAAGTACTACTGCGTCACGGTGTTCCCCAGGGCGGGGTCTTGTCACCCACACTTTTTCTAATCTTCGTCAATGATCTTGTTGCTAATCTACCGCATGGAATTAAAGCGGCAATGTACGCCGATGACCTGGTTCTGTGGAGCACAAATGAACATGCATCAATCAGTGGTCACCAGATCGCTACAAAGAGCTGTAGATACATTTGTTGCATGGGCAAATAGATGGTGTGTCAGCATAAACACTGACAAGTTCAGCACCACTCTATTTATCTTCTCTCCAAAACAAAAGGCAGGGATCATCCAGATAAATGGAATACCCCTAAGAAAAGATAAAGAACCAACATACCTTGGAGTAACATTTGATGATAGGCTGACATGGAGAAAGCTTACCTGCTCATTGTCCTCGCTTCACATCCATACAAAAGTACAGGTTCTATGTAGCACCTCAACATTCCTTTTCTCGTTGCGGATGACATCTTTTTATTGGGCAATCTCATCTCACCTCATCATGTTTCTCTTGTACCTTGCGGTGTCGAGGTGAAGTATAAACATCGTGAGAGTGCCCGATTATGAGCTTCATGTATCGATATTCCCATGGACTCTGCTATTCCCTCCGTTCAACGTTTACGTGGTCGGCCTCTTCCTCTGTTTCCATTTGGTATGTATATCATAGCTTGTTGTGGTATGCTGTCGAATGGTAATCTACTTGCATGGCCAAACCAGTTGACTTGCTGCTTTCTAATAAAATCTAGTGTTGCTATAACAACCCCCCCCCCCCCCCCCCCCCCACTTTAGTCCTGATTTCATCATTTCTGATCTTATCTCTTCTTGACACGTTGAGTATTCTTCACAGGAATCTCATTTCTATTGTGATTTTTCTTTTCTCTTTTTCTGTCATTGTCCAGGTTTGGCATTGGTAGCATAGAGTTGGTAGGAAGATTGTGTTGTAGAGTGCTTTCTTAGTAGTTATTGATACATGTTTGTCCTTTAGTATTGGTGCCATTTGTCCAATGAGTTGGTTTGCCTTATTGTATCTATTTTTGATCTCGTCTTCTGATCTGCCATTTGATGATATTATACTTCCTAGGTACTTGAAGCTCTTTACTTGTTTCAAGGGATGTTCGTTTAGGTGAATTGTTGTTGTTTTTTCTTCTTTTGTTATAGTCATTACCTCTGTTTTGCTAGTGCTAATTTTCATGTCATGTTCCCTACACATTTCGTTTAGACTATTCATGTGGTCTTGTAATTCAGCTTCTGATTTTGCTATTCGTGCTTGATCTTCCGCAAACAGGAGTTCTCTCATGGCAAGATTTGCAGATGGTTCTTCTTCTGTGTTCTCATCATGCGGTATTCTTGCGTTCTGTCGTGGGTCAACACCGGCCTGGTTCTCGGTGGTTGCCCATATATTTATTTGGGTTCGAATTACTTTCTGCCTTTCCTTTTACTAGATCGTCCTCAGGACGGTTCACGGATTACACTACCCCTATGACAACTGTGGACACAAGAAGACACCTAACTGACTATAATAGAACACCCTTATAAAAAGGCAAATCTAGAATCTTTATTGGAGATTCTGACTTGAACACATAGACGAACAAACCAACAGACAGACATACAGCAAGGAACAGTCAATTGAGTGAGAGTAGTCTGCTTGAACTTCTCATCATCCCACATAGGTATGTCAGTGTAGTATTGATTGTCAGTGTGTAGAACTGGATGGTAAGACACATTCACCTGATCCTGTATGATGTTTCCTGGAGCTTCGGAATTTGTCCAATTCAAGTTCAAAAGCCACCAGTCACTTGACTTTTAGCTCAATCGAAAGTCACTGCACACAGGCCACTGCAAACAGGCACCTAGCCACAGGAACATCAACCAGTAACAATAAAGGGCACTCGCTCACAGCAACATCCAAGGGGTTTCTGTAAAGCAAGAACAGGCCAGGTGTACCCATCCATCACACCCTTTCACAATACACACTACATCAACATGCCACCACACTAACATTCCATTTAACTGTGGTCAGGTCCTCCAGCTCAGACCACAATAGTATTATGTCTGACTTTCCAGACATGTCTCACCGATGGGTTAAGTTACGACTCCTGGTAATCTCAACGTAAGTCAGTAGCTTTTCAGCCTTGCGTCTCATCCCTAGTAAATAGTAAATAGGATGACACATTCCCTACCATCTAAGATCTAATGGATAATAGATATAGTGACAGGTCCATTCATAAGGATGGCAAAGTTCAATACCTCCTACAGAGATCATCAAGTGTTATGGTCTGGATCATCCTTCCTAATCACCATTTTGTCCCATCAGGAAAGTAGATAAGCCTATCAGGATACCTCAGGTCAGTACTCCATTACACCTCCAAAGTTAATGGAAGATACTCAAGCTACATTGATAACTAACCTGAAATACTGAACTAAAGACCAGACAAACAACAGAAGAGTTTGGTGTTCTTGTGTTTGTCCCTTTCCACCCTTCTGCATCGGCTAACTGGATTTCTGGTATGTGTGGGTGTATCAATATATAGACACACATCACCGGAATAAATTCCTTTATCTGCCTAGGAATTGTATCGAATCAAGCATCCCAACAATCTGGTTCCGATGAAAGTATTGAGACAATAGAAAGATAGACCCGCATGACAAGGTATTCCCTTCTAAGTAAGAGAACTGTAGAGTCACACAACACTGATGAAATATCCACGCGATACATGAGTGGGTGTTTCCCCCACCGCTATACTGGCCCACGGTTCAATCCCTAATAGGTGTGAAGATATCTTGTCCCTTCTGACTAAGCCCAGTTAAATAACAACAGGCCCATAAGTCGATAATAACTTCCCAGCTTATAGCCTCCTACATATTTGGGTTTCACCGTAATGAGAAACGTATGTGGTTCTCGCTCGTCATCTGAGTGCTTGACAAGTACTAGTTTCAACCACGCCACATGATGATGATCGAAACATACTAATGTCAACATATTCATTAAGGGAATCAAATTAAAGCTCTGTTCAAGAGAAATTCTTCTGTTAGAATCCTAATTCCCTCAGGTACTCCATTCTTGAGATAGGGCATCGAATGCATTGTTAATTTGTTTCACCCAGACTGATCCACTAAGCTGGCTCGCACAATACATTTTGCCATGTCTGTTGAACACTCAATCTAGGTCATAGTACACACACAGGCTTGCTACACAGCTAGCATGCCTGTTTAACTAACGGCTGGTGTCCGCTGACGCTAGGTCAACGTGTAAATATCGGTCAGAGCACAGGATACGGCGCAACCGGCCGACCTAGTCAAGAATTGACTCACCACTGAAATACCAACTATAGTTACGCGACGCCAAGTATACATGAGTGTTACCTTTAAAGTTTAGGAACAACTATGCAACAGACATCGATCCGATAGGTTCACCAAGCTCTGGGCTGTAGGTTCCCTCTGGATCCCCAAAAGTACAACTTGATACAGCTGGTCAAAGACACGGCCCCTCGTCTCAAGGACAATGCCACCTTTCTAGATCAATCTATAATTCCATAAGAACTGCATAGATTACAGCTAGCGGACACGGCCGTGAAAGGATAGCTACAACAACACCATTAGCTCTGGAACATTCTCCGTCTCCCCGTGAAGTCAGTTATACAGCTGGCCATAGAAGCGGCCTCCTTTCTTGATGACTGTCTACCGAAAGGCCTCCTGGTGTCAACTCCCGAAGAACACCCTCTCCGGAGTCTGCCGACAACTTCCAAGTATTACCTCACGAAAGTGAAGGCAACTCAGCATTCCCCGAGTTTTAGCAGAGTGTGCGATTTACAACAGAAAAGATCAAAGCACACTCAAAGAGTTCAATTACGATTCTCGGGACCCGTGAAATTCATGACAATCCCGATTCATAACATCAAGGACCCAGAAGACGGTCCCAACTTTTACTCGGAAATTTCCCTCTCACCCGCCATCAAATGTGGCCTAACCTCCTAGACGGGGTGGGGTAGAGTTGGTACTGTGTTGTCCCGTCTGAGACGCACTTGCGTTTCGCGACACGTTCTCTGTTTATCTGGTTTCTTTGCATATGTTGTCTATATATGTTATGAACAAGAGAGGGGACAGGACACAACCTTGTCGTACTCCAGATCTTATGGTGAAGGGTTCTAGGTGTCCTCCAGTTGCTCTCACTATGCATTCACTGTTGTTGTATAAGCTTCTACATAGGTTTGTTAGATGTGTCTATATTGTTTAAGGATTTCCTACAGCTTGTTTCTATCTACTCTATCAAAGGCCTTTTCTTGGTCGACAAAGGCTAAGTAGAGTGTTTCATTGAATTCGGTTGATTTTTCTGTAAGTTGTCTAAGAGCAAAAATGCGCATCCTTTGTTTTTCCTAAATCCAAGTTGTGTTTCGCTTAGTTGGGGTTCTATAGTAGTTCGTAATCTTTTCTCAAGAATTTTGCAAAATATTTTCCCAGTATGACTCAACAGTGAAATGCCTCTGTATTGTGTGCAATCTCTTTTGCTGCCTTTGTTTTTGTCCAAAGTGGGATAATTATGGCGTTTCCCCAGTCTCGTGGTGTCTGTTGTTCTACCCAAACATGGTTGAATAGTCTATGTAGCCATGATGTCCCTACTTCTCTTGCTGCTTTAATTAGTTCATTTGGTATTTCATCTTGTCCCGGTGATTTGTTCAATGGGGCTAATCTGATGGCTTCTATAATTTCTTCTTTTAATATGTCTGGTTCTTGTTCTTCGGTGGCATCTGTGTAGGTTTCTTGAATTCCTGTGACATCTGATGGTATGTTGAGAAGTTGTTCGAGATACTGCTTCCATCTTATTATGATTTGTTTTTGTTCACTTATTGGTTCTCCATTTTCGCTGTTAATTATTTCAGTTGGGTCAAATGGTTCTCCTCTGGTTCGCATTGCACTTATCTTTTTGTAGAAGTTTCTAATTGCCTCCTTGTAGTTTTTATTTAGGGCTTCTCCATACTCTTCCCAGTCTTTTTGTTTTTCCCTCTTTACTATTCACGTGTCTTCTCGCTATTCTATATTCTATGTAATCACATTCCTGTTTGCTCTTCAACCACTTTTTTATATTTTATATTTTTTGTCTTTTACCGCTTTCTTTACCTATGCGTTCCATCAACC
The DNA here is from genome assembly GCA_963921405.1 of Cepaea hortensis. Taxonomy (NCBI): domain Eukaryota; kingdom Metazoa; phylum Mollusca; class Gastropoda; order Stylommatophora; family Helicidae; genus Cepaea; species Cepaea hortensis. The sequence goes on from OY992876.1 coordinate 235,346,483, forward strand.
TGTTATTTTCTTTATCCGTGTTTTGCGTTTTTTCGTGGTTCCACGTGTTATTTTTATTCTTCTTCCGTTGTTTTTCTTTCTATGGGTAATTTTACAAAGATTTCAGTTAGTTCTTTCTCGTATTGGGCAATATGTTGTCCATATTGTAAAAGGCTACCTTTGCCATGGCGATTCTTTTTCTAATCTCGGCAAGACATTTCCCATCTCTTTAATAGAATACTGAATCCGAAAACGAACCGTCTGCCTTCTAATCACAAGGTAAACGTCTTAACCACTTCACCATGAAGAACCTCGGGACGTCTCTTATCTTATCTTATTTTGTCTTATTCTATCTTATATATTCTCCAACTCCCTTCCTGTTCCCTTGTCTGCTATCAATGCGAATCAATACCGCATTATTTATTCATCCCGCGGGCACAATGAGACCCGATCGACAACGGCGGTATGTGTGAAATGAGGCGGACATTTGAAGCGCAAATTTGCATGCATATTTGTGAAAACTGTTTGCCGAACAAACAATTATCCTTTCTGATCAGGTTATGATCTGTCTGTTTAGGGGATCATTTAGCTTCGTCAAGAAATAAACTCACACATGTGTGATCGATTCTTGCATTCGTAATTACTTAACCGACATATACTTGTACTCGTAATTACTTAACAAACATACTATGTATTCGTAATTATTTAACCGACATATACTTACTTGTATTCGTAATTATTTAACCGATACATACTTTTATTCGTAATTATTTAACAGACATATACTTGTATTCGTAATTATTTAACCGACATATACTTGTATTCGTAATTATTTAACCGACATATACTTGTATTCGTAATTATTTAACCGACATATACTTGTATTCGTAATTATTTAACCGACATATACTTTTATTCGTAATTATTTAACCGACATATACTTGTATTCGTAATTATTTAACTGACACATACTTGTATTCGTAATTATTTAACAGACATATACTTGTGTTAGTAATTATTTAACCGACATATACTTGTATTGGTAATTATTTAACCGACATATACTTGTATTCGTAATTATTTAACCGATACATACTTGTATTCGCCATTAATTAACAGCTGTATACTTGTATTCGTCATTAATTAACAGACATATGCTTGTATTCGTAATTAATTTATCGAAATACACGTCTATTGGTAATTGGTAATTATTTAACCGATGTATATACTGGCGCCAGACCGTCTTGATAGTTTGTTACATTGTGCTTCAAATAGGCTTAATAACTACAACCCATGGCGGTAGCGAATGTGACTGATCAGGCCAATTCATGCCATACATGTTCGTCCACAAATAATGCATGCGAACACAAAGTCGTTTCCACAAACATTTAGTCAGGTCTTAGTCAGATATCCAGGCTTGTCCATGGGACACATTTTTCAGTCCCATCTCATCCCATGGTAATTTATGTCTGTCCCTATCCCATCCCATCCCATCCCATGGTAATTTATGCCTGTTCCATCCCATCCCATGGTAATTTATGCCTGTCCTATCCCATCCCATCCCTTGGGAATTCCATGATACTATTAATATGGAATATAGTTCAAATAAAATTATGAAATTTATGAAAGTTTAGGGTTAGTGTCTACTAACTAGGACTACATGTACAAAGAGACATGTAAAACAACAGAATTTATTAATTTTAATATTCAAGAGTATTTTATTAAAACAAAATTTAATCTAAATATGACAATTCAGTGTCATTCTGACAATCATTCTGTTTCTGAGTCACTCTGCTCATTCAGCACATTATCAATTTCCTGCTGATCCACTGTTTCTAATAATTCAGTTAATCCAGCCAATCGCTGAACCATTTCCACAATTTTCATCTTATATGCAAATCCGATATACACAGAGTTTATAACGAGAGCTGGTAACATCCGTTTTCGTAACTTACCCAACAACAATCCAGCTGCACTAAATAAGCTCTACTGCTGCTGAGGACACTGGTATGGCCAAAACAATTTTCGCACTTGCTTTAGCAGTGGAAACCTATGTTCATTTTCCCAATAATTTAATGGTTGTGAAGTTGGTACAGACAAACAATGGACTGGAGAATGTGGTAGATTCAGCAAGAAATTCATGTGCAAAAAAAAACTGTGCTTAAATTGTGCAGTATGGGATTGATTACTATCAATGTTTATAAGAGACATTGGAAAAGTAATCCATTCCCAATTTTGATCTAGTCCATAAGGCAATAATTCCCCCATATGGCAAAAGATATGTTAGTCGTGCAGACCAAAAGTCAACTATTCTCGAAATCGCACATTCTGAATCTTGTGCCATATTTTGAAACAATTTTTGAAACAGCAGTTTGGCCAATTTTCCTTGCGCCAAAATAGAACGAGTCACTGTTTGCGTGATATAGCGTAATTACATACCTTGTTTGCAGCGTGAGTAGATCTTGCAGCAATGTTAGCAGCATCACATATAATGTCACATCCAATCGAAATGGATACTGTTGGATGTGATGTAATTAGTTAACAACTGTTGTTGTTGTTTTTTTTGGCCACGCATTTGACAATGTTGGTGGTGGTTTTGTTACTTCCCGCTGCTTGGCTTCAAAAAATCCTTTGATGTTAGTAGAACCACCACAACTACATATCATGTTATGCTGTATTGCAACTCCATAACCATTTTGATTAATCCATTTTTCATTAATCAACTTATACCAACTGTATAGCGTTTTGCACTTTGCTCAGCAAACAAATAGTGCTAAAATACTTTCAGATATTTTAACTGCTTTAACATCAGCTGTTGAAGACTTTACAAGTTCTTTTAGAACATCAATCAAGTGGCATTCTCCCCCCACTCGACATCTTAGCAACAACAGTTTTAGTAAAATCCTGGAACTCATATTTTTGGTTGCCCATTTTGGTGTACTGCAGGCTTACACAGCCTACACTCAGTAAAACCGTGACTGCAAGTGACTGCCTTCCACCACGAGATACAAAATTGATACAAATAAATAAAGAAAAAAAGAAGGATAACAGACTTTAAAGAGGTAAACAATAAACAAAACTTAAGGATAGCTCTGATGTAGATCAAGTTGCTATGACATGGCTACTGTCCGATGTGTCCCATGGGAAATACAAATGTGTGCTTGTCCCATCCCATCTGTCGCGGAAAATAAACTTGTTAGGTTCGATCGATGACAACCAGACCCGACATTAGTCTGCAAAAACAAGTAATCCTTTGATGTTGTACAGACTGAGAAAAATACGTCGTTAAAACTGTCTACACAGTCGGCATTTATAACTGGGAAACAAAATACATGGCGTCAAAATGTCTACACCTGGTCGGCATTTCTGTATGATGTGGATTGTTCGGGGAACAAATACGTCGCGTTACAATGTCTACACCGGTCGGCATTTTGTTAACAAAATTGTTGCTCGAGACGAACAACGGCGTCATTTGTCTGCAAGGCGGGAGACGGCATTTGAAGTGCTAGACGGAAAGTCTGGACAAGACGCGGGATGGATTCTGTGATGTGGGGACTTCTCTGGTTCACAGACAGCCAGGATCTTTATGTACGAGACAAAGAATTTCCCCAAATGAAAGCAAATTTGATCGCAGATTGACTCCAGTTAGTCTAGAATAGGAGGAGAAAACCAGACTCTGGACTGATTGGCGGCTAGACTTTTTGGTGACGTCACTCAAGCACTGATATAAAACCCAGTTGCGGTAAACAAGTGGAGTGAGACGACCAAAAATTCTGAAGTGTTAAGATCGGTGCATTATTCCGAGTTGTGTTCCATGAAAGAAACTAGGGGTGTCAAATTGTTGATAGTTATCGGCGGACATAGATCCAGTCTGTGATCGCCTAGTTTCGATTAGCAACTGGAATAGGCATATGGTAGACTATTAATCATATCTAACTTAGAGTATGATTAGGAATAATGTATTATAGGTGCGGTGATATAATGTATTATAGGTGCGGTGATATAATGTATTATAGGTGTGGTGATATAATGTATTATGATTAGTGATAGAATGTTCTATAAGTGCGGTGCTAGAAAGTACCATAGGAGCGTCGGCACTAGTATTCTATTGTGTGGCTTCAACTAGCTTGTGTGATATATCATTTTACTCAGGGAGTTGAGGACAATGTAGTGGAGTAATAATTAGAGAGATTAAGGATGGTTGAGAGGGAGGAGAGGAATGTGAAATGGTAGGATCTTCCAGTAGGGCATCTGCTGGGTTTCTACCCGTTCCTTTATTCTTTCCTGGTGTTGCCATGTCTCAGATCATATGATGAGTTATTTGGCCGTATGACAGAGATCGGATCTCTGTTATAGATCTGAGTGCTGCTATTGGCCTACACTCACCTAATTCCGGCCAGGACTGAGTTGCCCTCACCATAGTATTCTCTATTCTACAGGTTCCATTTACAGGTCCACGTTTGTGTGCTATGATTTTCAACAGTGAAGCTAACACATTTTAAAAGATGATGGCTCAGAATTTGAAGACAGAAGTTGCTGAGAGGCCGCTACATTGGGCTTATACCCAAGTTGGTTTGCAGGAACCTGGCTTCTGCTGAGCAGGACATGCGGATGAGATTTATGTTATAGCAAGTGATAAGTGTATCACTGAACAATCAGAACATTGTAGATATACACTACTGATACCAGGAACAGTCATATAACTTTATACTGATACCTAGAACAGTCAGAGTGTGGTGTTATTATGGGGAATCTTTAAAACCAGTGACACTAGATACATTAAGATTTCCCCAGTAACAGTGACAATAGTCTTAGAATTCTCTGATTAACAATCATTTAAATAACAGAGGAAATTCATAGTGTTAAGCAGAATGAGACTCATTAGACAGTGTTTGTCATGGGTGTCCAAGCATCCTAGTGGTTCAAGAGACAACGGAGGAAGTCTTCACGTGACCGGAGGAGCATCACCTTGGTGAGGTTGCTTGTCTGGAATAAATGGTGCTAGTGTGTTCTCAGCACAGTGATGAGAATGACTATACTCCTGAACACTGATCTGAGTCTATAGACACTTTAGAGTACACGTCACACATTCTACACCTTATACACACACACCCTTCTCCTACATATACTCTTTGCTTTAATAAATTTCTTGTTTTTTATTTGTTGAAGCTAGAGTTGTCACGTATGTTATGTTGGGGAACAATGAGAGGGGGCATGATCAAGGAGTGAGTAAGAGTGAGAAGAAGGTGTCTTCAGATTGAGGGAGTGTTGTGGACGGAGACTGCTGGATATCTCCAGGATAGAGATATTGAATTAAAACAAATGTGGGTGTTGATTCCCCTCACTCCAGGGACGACACTAAAGTGGTAAAGAAGAACAAATAACTACTACGATATTCATTCTTTACACACACGACACCATCCCATCCCGTGGGACGTTTCCCATGGGATTCCCTTTGGAATCTCATTCCCATGGACAAGCCTGCAGATATGGCTGAGTTATCGTATGATATTTAGTCAGATCTTCGTCAGATATGTCTGAGCTACCGTATGATATTTAGTGAGGTCTTAGTCAGATGTTGCTGAGCTATAGTATGACATTTAGTCAGGTCTTGGTCAGATATGACTGAGCTACCGTATGACATTTGGTCAAGTCTTAGTCATATATGACTGAGCTATCGTATAAAATTTAGTCAAGTTTTAGTCAGATATGACTGAGCTACCGTATGACATTTAGTCAGGTCTTAGTCAGATATGACTGAGATACCGTATGACAGTAGACGGTACTACTTGCTTTCTCTTAGCACTGAATATTGTTAGTCAGGTCTTAGATATGGCTGAGCTACCTATGACAATAGAAGACACTACCTGCTTTCTGTTAGCGCCGAATGTTGGGCGGCGCTAACCAATCCCGACACCCCACATTGTGCCAATGGTTTCGGGCGAAGAAGTGCAATTGGGAGGGTACAAGACTTACCCCAGTGCGAGGAAATGCAACCTAAAGACTAAATGTTATGGCAGGGCAGACCAGGCCTTAAGCCTTAGCCGGCAACTGGTCTAGGACAGAAGCTCCGACAGGCGGATAGTTAGAGTATTGCTTTGCTGATCCGGCAGCTTCTGCAGCTTGTCTTATTCCAGATGTATTGGTGTTACCTTTCCTCAGGAGTAAACTACACAGGCCGAGAGAGGGATCATGCTGCATCGGCAACACATAGTCTGTAAATTCAGTTCAGGCTTTGTGTTATGGAGAAGTATAACTCCATTTTACAAACTATTGTCTGTCAAGACGGCAAGGTGCCAGTTACTCATATATATGTATACGTTTATGTGGGTGGGTGGGTGTGCATGAATGTATAATAATAAAGAGATTAAGACAGAGAAACTAAGAACGGTAAGAATAAGAGAGAGAGAGAGAGAGAGAGAGAGAGAGAGAGAGAGAGAGAGAGAGAGAGAGAGAGAGAGAGAGAAAGTAAACAACATGACAAGAGAAAGAGAGGGGTAAAAAAGAGTAAGAAAGAGAGAGAATAAGATAGGAGAAGGAACATAATGTAAGAAAAAAAAGACAGAAGACAAAGAGAGAGAGAGAGAGAGAGAGAGAGAGAGAGAGAGAGAGAGAGAGAGAGAGAGAGAGAGAGAGAGAGTTAATAAATAAACATAACAACGCATTCCAATATTGTCGACCGGCAGCCATTCCCCACTGACACCATCCCCTCCCGCCCCCGCCACCCCCATCCCTGCATTTCCCTTTCGCCAATAACAAACTTCTGCAACAGTGCATCTTTCTGTACTGGCAAAACAGAGCCACCCCCCCCCCCCCCTTTTGTTTTTTCCACTCCCTCTACCAGTCACCACGTGACAGTCCCGACTCCCTGCCTCTGTTTTTCATCTGCTCAATTACCATTGACCCGCTCACCTGAAACGGACCTGGAGATCGGGCCCATTGATTTGTCTATCTACCTGTGAATGTTTAATACCCTACATATTGATTTTCTGTTCCCCGAGGCTCGGGGCTATACGGTCGCCGCCATGGGTTTTGTTTTCACGTGTTCAATAAATCGAATAATAGCTTTTGTTTGGGTGGACTATCATTGCACTCGCGCCCGGCGCCCTCGCTTTGCCCCTCGGTCTCTGTAAAGGTGACGAGTATACGCTGGTGTGTGCAGTGTAATCGTATGGTTTGTTTAACGTGTGTGAGTGTGTGAGTGAATTAGTGTGTGAGTGTGTGTGTGTGTGTGTGTGAGTGTGTGTGTGAGTGAGGGTGTGTGGGGCAGGGGGGGATGTGTGTGTGAATGAGTGTGTGGGTGTGTGGGCGAGTTAATGAGTGTGTGAATGAGTGTGTGGGTTTGAGAGTGAGTGAATGAGAGTGTGGGTGTGTGAGAGCATGTGTGTGGGTATATGAGTGAGTGAATGAGTGTCTGTGTCAGTGGGTGACAGTTAAATGTTTTTTGGACACGTTATGAGAATAAATAAATTAGAGAACTTGGTGACAACTGGTAAGATTGAAGAGAAAAGAACAAGGGGAAGGCAGAGAAGTTAATACCTGGATGACTTGGCCATATGGCATGGTCGAGACAAGAATATGGAGCTGATCCACGACTCTGGTGATCATGTGAGATGGGAAAACATAACCGCCAACGCTAATAGGCATAGAACATGATGATGATGAGTTGGCGATTACAGGTTTCTCACGTCAGAAGCAGGTAGTCCACGTTCTTTGGGCATGTCATGAGAAGGGGAAGCTGGAGGGGAAGAGAGTCAGGGGGAGAGCAAGAGAGAAGATGTTGGACAGTTTGACATCACGGCATGGAATATCATCGGTAAAATGATTTAAACACACGAGGCAGAAGGCCGTGGACAGACATGATCACAAATGCCACAATGCATGGACTATAAGAAGATTGGCTGTGTGCAAGGCTTTGGACGCACATGATTACCAACGCCACACGGCATGGACTATAAGAAAATTAGCAGTACACAACACAAAAGGCCGTGGACAGACATGATCTCCAACACCACATGGCATGGATTATAAGAAGATTGTCAATACACGAAATAGAAGCCTGTGGACAGACATGATCACCAACACCACACGGCATAAGAAGTAGTTTATCATTGTTGCTGAAACGAGAAGTCGACGTTTAAGTCAGACTGTCGTCATCGCACAGGATGTTTAAGAGCGAACCCTCGGTGACGCCGACTTTTTAATGAACTATACTTATATAATATTTGTATAGTATAACCATAGCAGAAACGAAACAAACAATGTGATAGAATATAACGCACACAAACGGGCACCCATAGCATAGTCTCCAAAATCAGGCAAATTTCTGGCCACAAACGCTGGCTTTTACAAGTTAAAATGTGAAAATTGAAGGTCTAAAAAATTGTAACTGGCAACTGGAAATTGTTGGACGTGCTTCAGTTTCGTGTTGATTTCCTGCCGTTATTCAAGCTTGACTGGCCGCACAGATCGAAGGCACAGAAAAATGATAATGAAGAATGACGATAGAGGAAAGAGGTGCATGAATAATTAAGGTGCAGAAGGGAGGGGGAAGAGGAGGAAGGGGTAACTGTGGAAATCGTATCAGCAGGAGGAGAAGGAAGAGCAGCAGCAGTAGTAGTAGCAGCAGCAGCAGCAGCAGCAGCAGTAGTAGTAGTAGTAGTAGTAGTAGTAGTAGTAGTAGTAGTAGTAGTAGTAGTAGTAGTAGTAGTAGTAGTAGTAGTAGTAGTAGTAGTAGTTGTTGTTGTTGTTGTTGTTGTTGTAGAAGTAATGGCAGTAATATTAGTAGTGGTGGTAGTAGTGGTAATATTGATGGGGATGATGTTGATCACCACAGTAATAGTGATGGTGGTTGTGTTGTGGTGATAGTGAGTTCGTTTCCAGTCTGCGTCATTAGGTTTGGTTCGATAAGAAGATATTTCGATAGAAGAATAACCTGTATGTAAACTTAAGAACACGTCATTAGAAAGATAATTTCGATAAGAAGAGACTATTTTGTTATTTGAAATGATAACATTTCTATAGACAGGTGACATACTGATAGCTAGATAATTTCTATAACAGAATAGTTTGTATGTAAACTAAAAACCTGTCGATAGAAAGATAATTTCGATAAGAAAAGACCATTTAAAAAAATGAAATTATAACATTTCTATACACAGGTAACATATTGGTAGACAAATCATTTCGATATTGGATAACATTTATATAAACGGTAACGCGTGGATAGAAGCATCATTTCGATAAGAAGATACTAATTATTTCGACGAAACGATAACATTTCTATACACGATAACATTTCCACAGAATGTTATATTTTAAAACAGTGTATTCTCTTAGTGAATTTAAACCACGAAAGCCACAAACAATAGGTCGCACAATTTATCATCATGCATTAAATATGCCGAGGTAACAATAATTAAGCATTTGCTTGCTTGCTTGTGTTCATTGGCTTGAGCTCCAACGCAAAGTCCTGTATGTCGGATGAAGGCATCCTGTTGTCCAACATCAGTGTGATGTCATACAGGACCTGAGGTTTGCGTGAGTATCCGTTGTCCCATGTCTGGCTTATTGGTGTGCAGACTGGTGGTTCCTCGCCATACAGGCAGACACTCTCCGACTTCGGAGGAATCGGCGATCCTATTGACTTCAGCCAGGACCCCGAAGGGACCTGTTGCCCAGGACGCTCGGCGAGAACGCGTCAATAGGTCTTGGCCAGTATATAACCCGGCCCTGGTGCCTTGGAAACACCTCTGCGTCCCATTAAGCATTTACAAGAGGGGTTATGCAGACAGCAAGATTTTACAGTGAATCTACGATTGCCGTGGCGTTAGCATTGCTGCACATTCGAACAATAACAGTGTTATGCATTTCTGCCAAAATACAATTTATTTATTCACTTTGTATACTATATACCGGTCTATTAGTTAGTTAGTTAGTTAGTCGACAGATCATCCTCATTGCACATCGAACCATTCAGTCCATAAGTGCTCGGATCCCCTCCTCAGCAAATCCCGCAGCGTGTAGCGGCTAACGACGCCAGTTCTGTGTTGGTTTATCAATCTTCTTTGGCTTCCTGCGTAGTGTTCTTGTTTGGCCACACCTCTTTTAATTTGCTGCTCTCGCAGTCTGGCCATTGTTGTAGATTCACAGTCATCACTTGGTTCTCGCAACAGTCTTACTTCTCGTAGAGCATTCAGAATGTCGGCCTGGTCCATGGCGCGTCCGCCCTCCACAGTAGCCTCACCTGCGAGCTTGTCAGCCCGCTCATTTCCTTGTACTCCCGCATGCCCTGGCACGAAGATGAAACTAATCTTTGCCAGTCGAGACCGCTCCAGAGGCAGCAACCATTCTCTTCGGATCGACCACTCCTCTATCCTCTTGATCATGTTCATTGAGTCGCTAAGGAAACAAGCCCTAGTGAATGTCTGTGTCTCGAGCCATGTTATTGATTTACTTACTGTCATGACTTCCATGGTCAGGCTACTTGTGGTTTCAGTAAAAGCACCAGAGTCCTCCTTCACAATTCTCCCTCCGGCCCGAGCTGTAAAGGCCCATGAGCTTCTCACATGTCGGACGACCGACCCATCTGTGTAGATGACCGCGTCACCGTCTAGCGAATTCTCGAAAATCAACGCTTGTACTTCAGCCTCAACAGCAGCCGGATTTTCTTGTCTGCATTTTCTGTCAAGTTGGATGCAAACTGAAAAGGATGTGCAGAAGTCTGTTGGCACTTGCACCCACTCCTCGCCAGGTTCTAAGTCCTCAAGTGAACACACCTGTTGAAGAATGTCTTCGGCTTGACCCATCCACGACCGTCCTCTTTTTAACCTGCTGCCCTTCACCTTCCTAATTTCACTATGCAGTGGATGTTGTGTGTTTGCGTTAATTCTGAGGTAGGCGCGTGCCCTGCAATCTTGTATTCTCTCTTCAATGGTTGGAAACCCAAGAAGGTAGCGCATCGCCCTGCATGCTGTATCTCTTGTACATCCAAGAATAATGCGCATAGCTTCATTCTGTATCCTTTCCATCCGTTCTATCTGCTTATGGCTGAGAGTCAGGATTGCCATTGCATACTCCAAAACAGACATGACCAACCCCTCGTACAGAAGACATAAATGGCGCTGCTCACAGTTTGCTGCCGCCATCACCCGCATCGCTGCCAAACCCCGCTTGGCCTTTGTTATCACCTGGTCTATGTGCACATTATAAGCAAGGCTTCGATCAAACCGTATCCCCAGGTAATTCATTGCCTGCGTTCTTTCCACCATCTCTGAACACAGCATTACAGTTGGTGTTGGAGTGTTGACAATATGATTATTCAACGAGAACCAAGTCACTGTTGCCTTTGTTGGGTTGACCATTGCCCCAGCTTCATCACACCAAGTACTTATGCGATTGAGTTCGGTTTGTAGTTCCACGCAACCTCCTCTCTATCCTTCCCCTGACGATACACTAAAACATCATTGGCATATGACAATGTCCTGCCAGGTCCAGTGATCTGCTCACTGGTGATTCTCACTGTGTAGGCGTTGAACAGTACCGGAGATAATGGTGATCCCTGTGGTAGGCCAGGATATATTGTTGTTGGTTCCGAAGTCCAACTGCCACATCTAAAAACTACTTTCCGTTGGAAGAGGGCTGCAGCGATCCAACTAAGGAGGAATGGACTTATGGTTAGTTCGAGAAGCTGAAACATAAAAAAATCCAGTGGTACTCTGTTGTATGCGTCCTCAAGATCAATCGCTGCAGCAACGGTTTCAGTGCCTGAGTGGAAACCTTCATAGACATCCTGGGCAAAGACTGCTGCATTGGTCCAGGTTTCCCTTTTTGGACGGTACCCACCCAGGGTGGGTGGGAAAACACCTTGCCTCTCTAGTTGGCTTGATATTTTCTTGGCAATTACCTTCTCCAGCAGCTTGCCTATTGTATTCTGCATGGTTATAATTCGATATCCCTGAATTTTTTTTGTGGTCTTTGTCAGGCTTCGGCAAGGGAATCAGATAGCTGTGTAACCATTCCTCCTTGATGCTAGCGCCCCCTATACTGTTGTTGTACATGTCTGCTAGTTTCTCTAGCTCATTGTCGGTACACCTATTAATGTCATCGTATCTTATGCCATCAGGACCTGGAGCACTTTTTTTTTATCGTCGAAGCACAGCCTTGATTTCTTTCACTGTCACTGTGTCTTCATCCGAAGTGTCTTGGGCCTTGCATCTGTCTGAGGTGACCTCCTTGGCCAGATTTCGGCCTCCCATGTCTGTCTGGTTGCTTTGCTCAAGGTAGCGTTCAAAGAGGGCTTTGCCCTTGTCCTCGTCAGTCCTCTGCCAGATGAGGTCAGCACCTTGGAAGTCAGAAATGCTCTTATTCTTGACTACACCACTCATGCTTTTATGTAGTCGCCAGAACAATTTCAGTGACTTGTCTGTGCTTAATCTTTGACACACCTCTGCCCATTTTTCGCTTTTAACAACCTTGACCAGTTTTTTGAAGTAGCTTACTTTTGTGTGCATCTCTCTTTCTAAGTGCAAGCAGGGACTAGGATGACCAGCTCTGTTCTTCTTGGCATTTTGCCATCTCCTTACAGCACTACGCTTATCCACCCAAGCCTTCTCCACCTCGAAACTCCACCACGGTGGCTGCTCCCAGCTTTTTTTCCTGCCCTGAAACGTTCTGCGCTTGTCACGTCTTATTTTACTCACCACATCTTGCCCTGTACTGTCATACTGGAATGTCTTTACCTTTAGCTTGTGCTGCCTGGTTCTGCCTTTCTCCACCAGTATGCTGCACGGGTGGTGGTCGCTGCCATGGTGTCCTAGGACACCCCATCTACACACTGTAGTGAGTGAAGGTGAAACTAGCGCCAGATCAATAGCACTGTCCTCATCGCCCGGACGGCTTGCTGTTCTGGTGACACAGCCACTGTTGATACAAACCAGGTCGATGGTTTCCAGTGCAGTCTCGAGCTCCTCCCCCTGTGTATTGGATGAAGTGTTTCCCCATGATCTGCCTTTAGCGTTGAAATCACCACAGAAAATAACATTTCTCTCGTGGCCTAATATGCCACTTAAGCACTGCCACTTCTGGGCGTCCACACTGGCATTGCGGGCATAAACATTAACCACCACGAATGGCATACTGGAATGAACTCTCAACGCCTGTATTTGTATATCGTCACTGTCCCAACTGGACATGTCTAGCTCTGACGCCACCATGCTGTCGCGAACGAGAATCGCCATTCCCAGATGTCGTCTGTTGTAGAAACATTTGAAGCCGGCAATCTGGAGTAGCTGATCGCCCAGTCTCGTCTCCTGGAGTGCTACAATGTCGTTCCTGTAAACTAGGGTTTCTAAAATAGAGCCCCGTTGTTTTACACTGGCACAGTTCCAATATAGAATACGGATATTCCTGAGTCCTAGACGGTGACACTTGAGTCTAAAACGCCTCAAACCTCCACGCTTACCTTGCTTCTTTTTCCCTGCGCGGCTACCCCGCCGCTTCGGTATGTTGACTGCAGACCGCACGAAGAATACACGTTGTTCCGCCATGTTGAAAAAACGTAAACACAGACTTTGAAAACCACACACGCTGCTGAAAATTCACTTAAGGATGGCTTCGCTCGATGCACGAACTCCGTAGCACCCGCGCAGATCTTGAGTAGAAACTCCTGGTTTTACATCCTGGCACACCAATTACACGCAAGAGATGAATAAATCCATCCCCTACGCGAAAAAGTTAACGAACACAAAACAACACGACCGTCCGTCGTCATCTTGAAACCGGAAATATACCGGTATAAACAATACCGGTCTATACCGGTCTCTATGGCTAAGGGCTTGCGAACGCGGTTTGTGAGCCCGTATACCCGGGTTCGAAACACAGCGGTGCTGGTATTGTCGAAAATAGGAATAGAAAAAAATTTTCTGTATAGGGGCCGGTCGTGCAGAAAGCAATGGCAAACTACTGAACGTAACACTTGCCTAGTACATCAACAGCAGCTGAAAATGCTGGTGTTGAGTGCAACGTCCCGTTAGGGATACACAACAAATACTAATAACTCTGCAGTATGCAGCCTGACGAGATGCAGCGAAATATGCCAGGCAAAACATTTTTAAGCTATTGTTTGTGACTTCTGTGTTTATACTATATTTCGTTAGAAAAATAACATAATATAGACAGATAACATTGTTGTTTTTTTTTATGGTTTTTTTTTTTTTTCTTTAAATTTATTTGGTAAATATATTCACATAAAAGGATAACATTTTAATTTTTTTTTTTTTTTTTTATATTAGAAAATAAAGAAAACGTGATTACAAGGAATACATTTCTAAAGTAAAATAACATGTACATAAATAGATGACATTCCAATATAAAACGGACATTTCACGGACAGACAACATTTCGATAAAAAAGTTAACATCCAAATTTTCTTTAACCAGTTTTTTCCTTTAAATGGACATTTCCATGGACAGATAACATTTGGATAAAACAAAATTCCCCGAATATTTCATGCATCGCGAGTAACAGAAGCGATGTGTTGCAACAATAAATAATATAATTTCGCATTGTCCTGTGAATTCATCTTTTACTTCGTGGCCCAAGTGTGGGTGAAATTGATTTTTCCCGCCTCAAGAAATGCAAAACTGGACCGGATATCAGATAACGAATCATTATTTTGCTTGTGCGCTGTTTGTGTTCAGTTTCCATTGTCAAGATGTGGTTGCTGAGATGAATGTTGCGAATTCATTGGACTGCCAGAGTAACTAACAACGAGGATCATGAAACGAGCACATTATACTTCAATAAGACAGAAACAAACTGCTTTTCTTGGTGTTGTGATGAGAAGAGAGACATTGGAGAACACCGTGATAGCTGAAAAGATCGAGGGGAAGAGAGGCAGGGGCTGACCAAGAGAAATTATGCTGGATGAACTGAGATCGTGGCATGGAGGAATATTATCAGCAGTGTTGATCCAGAACACCAAAGACCGCGATCTGTGGAGAGACATGAACGCTTATGCCAGCTGGCAGGGTACATGATAATGATGATTCTATTGTCAGTGAGATTATTATGAAGATCCTTCTAGACAACAGCGTTTGTTTCGTTTTTTTTTTTTTTTTTGTAGTGGTGTTTGTTTTTAGCGAAATACAATACAATTTGGTGAATAACTAGGGTTAGAATTAAACTGTAAGAAGACACAGATTATGGTCGTCACTGAGAAGAAGGAAATACCACAATGCAATATACAGGTAAACGGGAATATTCTTAAAACTAGTTAATCGGTACAAAATCTCGGAACAGTTATACATCTGATGGGAAATGCCTTGAAGAGATTATAACAAGAATTGTTGTCACGAGACCACTTGAGTTTACGATCAGATGATGGATTGACAGAGACAATTGTCTCTAGGCCGCCCAAACGCTTTGTTAAGGGGTGTTTCTTCAGATCAAAGCACAGTCTGGATTCCTTCAGAATTCCCCGACATCAAAAGAAAGTCGGCATTCTGTTTTCGGGAGAATAAAGGAGAGGGGAGTGCCGTCTTGACCTGAATTCTGGCCACGTGAATGACGTCACTCGGGCAACTTTTTCGGGTTGGAAGTTGACGAAACTTGTGATCAGTCTGTGGATGAACTTCAGATAACGGGAGTGTTTTTGTCTTCCAATTCGAATGGAGAAGGGATTCACAGTGTCCCATGTTGTTTGGGAACAAGGGACATTTTCTTTCATGTTGTGAATTGTGAATTCCAACTCGGAACACTAGCATAATGTAGTTTATTTATAAATAGAGTTAGGACTTGAACTTAGTGATAAGACGTTGTGTGAACATAGTCTAGGAGCGTCGGCCGCAGCTGGTTGATGCATAGCTTAAACGAGGTAGAGTGATATATCATTTCACTCGGCAGGGTAGGACCAATGTAATGGGATGATATTCAGGGAGATTTGGGATAGCTGGGGGGATAAAGGGAATGTCAATGGTAGGATATTCCGGTAGGGAGATCTACTGGGGAGTTGTGCGTTTCCTTTTGGTCTTTCCTTTTACTTACCACCCAAATGTGAAGAATTACTCTGCTTTATGCTAGAGTGTAGTTCTAGGTTAACCAAGATAAATATCTGAGTGTGGCCTTTGGCCTACAATCACATATAGTGGGTTCGAATAGGGTTTTTTCTCTCACAGAATGTTCTATTCTCAACAGGTTCCACGGTGTAAAAGAAAGGAAGTATTACTACGAGGTGTGGACAATGCCAGTCACACTGAGTGATATTTTACTGTACCGGAGAAATTAAGGACAGCTGGGAGAGGAAGAAAATAGCAGTCACACTTAGTGAAGCTATGTTAAATGGTGTCGGCAATGGGACACCGTTCCACCAATCATGGTCTCATCAAAGTCCAGAGTGGTTAACATAAAAAAGGCTGGTTGTCAGTGACTGAGGTCCTGAAAATGCGGGATTTATATAATGGTGATTACTTCTCAGAACAATAACGTTATTATATAGAGAAGGCATAAAGGTGATTACTTCTCAGGACAATAACATTATTATATAGAGAAGGCATAATGGTGAGGAAACCTGTTCAGTAAACTTGTACAAACAGACATCATCAGTTTGTTTCTTGGGGATTCGTGTGAGAGAAGTGCCGAGATTCCTAGGTTCCAGGATCGTTATAGACACATTAAATACATCGGGGGTTCTGAGCTTATGGACCTTGGTATACCATATTCAGTAGTGGAGACCAGGCACCGGACTATATAGGATTAACTCCAAGGAGTCAACCATTTTCCGGAGAGACGCTTCATTCGGTGAGACCTGTTTGGAACTTATTATGTTGTGATGTGGTATGGCCGACCGTGATGATGAGCCATCCTGGGCTCACTGATCTCTTCTCGCATACACCATAGAAAATACTACATATTTCCACACGCAAACAGTGCACACACACACACGTGACACTTTTCTGTATTAAATGTTTTATTTTATCATTTGTTAAAATACAGTCTTGTGTGGGTATGTTCTGGTGGAATATGAAGGGTATTGGTTAGTGGTAAGAAGAAGAAGGAGAGAGAGAGAGAGAGAGAGAGAGAGAGAGAGAGAGAGAGAGAAAGAGAGAGAGAGTACCTGAGACTGACAGGGGGTGTGTACACAAAGGTCCGGCAGAAGCCCAAGCTAAGGAAAGGGAAATTAAATAGTGTGCTTGTTGACTCCACTTCCCCCCTAGGGACGACTGGCGACATTTATGGGGCCTCGCGCGGGATGGTGATATCACATTAAAGATAGCGACATTTACATGGGCACGTCACACGGGAAGGTGACATTACCTTAATGTTGGTGATATTACATTATTGTGGGTGACATCACCGTGATAGAGGTATGGCCGGACAGTTAATGATCCAGTTATGGTGAATGTGGATAGGTGTTAAGACACATAACTTACCTGTTCACACTTTACAAGTCTACATAGGTCTGTGGTCCTAATTCTACTCTTCTCACTGAGTGATTGTGTTGTGTGGTGTTATATATATATATATATATATATATATATATATATATATATATATATATATATATATATATATATATATATATATATATTGTATTTAGTCATTATCTATATATGTGTCTTGGTGTAATTTAGACTCAATCTGTTGACTCACCTTCTCTAAATATGGCCACTCCTAAACTAACTACGGCAGAACTAAGGGCAAAGGGGGAAGAAATGGGTTTTTCGGGTTCTGCACTAACAGATTACGTACAGGAGGTGGAGAGGGAGCTTCGTAGAGCAGAAAGGGAAGATCGAAAGGCCGAGTTGGAATTGAGAAGGATGGAGTTAGAACAAGCAGCTAGGAAATTGGAAGCAGAGCAAGCTGCAAAGAAACTTGAGGCTGAACAAGCCACTAGAAGGATGGAATTTGAAGCTGAGCAAGCAGCTAAGAAACTTGAAGCTGAACAGACTGCTAAGAGATTGGAAGCTCAACAAGAAGCTCAGAAAAGGGAGTACGAGTACCGGATACGGGAACTCGAGCTGAAGAGGCAATCTAGTGGGGAAACTGAGGGAGCAGTGGGAGGCTCCTCTCTCCCTGGCTCAACACCAGTAGGTGGACATAGCTACCATGCTATGAAGTTCCCTCTAGCGGTCTATGATCAGGGCAAAGAAAAAATAGACAAGTACTTACAACGCTTCAAGGCCATGTCTGTTGCTATGGGTCTAGATCGAGACAAATGGAATCTTAAATTGTCTCAGGGATTGCTTGGAACCGGTTACGAGGTCTATTCTCGCCTGCCGCCCGGACACGAGAACAATTACGACGAATTGAAAGCTGCTTTGCTGAAACACTACGAGATCACATCAAGTACATATAGGAAGAAGTTTCGATCAGCGAAACGAGAGCCAGGAGAGCTATTCGCCGCCTACAGTTTGCGCCTGAAATCCTACCTCCAGAAATGGATGGATTTGGCAGGGTTCAAGCATGACTATGAGAGTCTGGAAGAGCTCATGATAGTCGACCAGATGCGACAGCAAATGTCAGAACCTCTGAAGACATTCTTGGGAGAACAAGGGGCGGAACGGCTTGATGTGGTGAATAAGCTGGCGGAAAGATTTGTTGAAGTCCATGGGGAAGCGGAAGAAACCTGTACACCAACCACCAAAGGTCAGGAGAAACATGACCGAAAGAAATTCAAAGGCTCAGAAACAAAGAAAGTGGAACCTTATGCAAACACTTCAGAGAAGAGTCAAGAGAAGACCAAGGATGGGAGACAGAGCCCACCCAACTCTCAACCGAAACGGCAGTGGTCTGAGAAGTGGTGTTCGATCTGCAAGTCGCCCTCTCACAACACAAAAGACTGCAAATCGAAAACGAAAAGCTCTCACTTTGCAGCCTGCCGAGTGGCTCCAAAGGTGGTTGCCACCGAAAAGGTCGAGGTTGTTGAAGGAACTCTGGACCAAGAGAGGCCACCTGTGGTCGAACTGATTGAAGTCAACGGCCAGCAGGTTACCTGTCTCTATGATACTGGTTTGGACGGGGAAGCTGTGATTGATGCCAGCAGGTTACCTGTCTCTATGATACTGGTTTGGACGGGGAAGCTGTGATTGATGCCAACCTGGTACGCCCAGACCAACTCACAGGGGAGACTATTGAGATACAATGAGGAGTGCTGTTGCCATGACGCTGCCAATTGCCAAGGTGGAGATTAAATCCAGGTACGTCACAGGCATCATTCCAGCAGCTGTGTTATCTGATTCCCTATTTCCCGTGATCCTTGGTACGAAATACGTGTTCTTGGGGATGCCCAAACAACCCGCCCACCGGGGAACATCAGCCACTGAATCCCAAGGGAAGGAAAAGGGGGCAGACACGCTATGCCACACCCCCGTGCCTGGGGAATTGCATACTGCCCAGAGGAAGGATCCAACATTGCGTACTTGTGTCAAATAATAGACCAACGTGATTTAACCAGTGATGAGAATAAAAGGCGTTCTGAATTAGCGGCATGTTCGAGGCCAAAGGTTGTTTCAACAAATCCAGAAAATGTAACTGCACGTGTTTACATCTGGTCGACGGATTGGGAACACTCGGTGGTGAGTGAGACGGGTCCCTGCATCGCTTTGACAGTTTGTCAACATTCGAATACAGATGGAACCCGTCGGATCCTGGTTGCAATCAGATGTCAACCTTAACAGGTCGGGCAAAATTAACAGCTGCAGATGTGTAGGGGAAGTGAGTGAGCTGAATCATACATCGCTTTGACAGTTCATAAACAGGTTGGATTGAGAGCGGAAGTACTCAGCTCGGAAGAAAACAGTCCGTCTGTCATTTAGAATTTCCCGACATAAAACGGAAGGATGGCTGGGATTGTCACCCCTCGACAGAAGATTGGCAGCTTGTTGGGGAAACCCGTTGTTGTATCCATACGGTAACTCGCTAGTTTGTTGTGGGAGTCAAAACAAGTGATGACAACTCAGACAGTGACTAAGCCAGGGAGGATAGATTCTTGACAATGGATGATATGTCCAAATAACACCTGTGTGGACATAATGAATACCGTCACGTGACCAATTTTAGGTTTTGCCATAAACCATGATTGGGAGAAAGAGTGTTGACCAAAAACGTGGATTATGATGGACGTGTTTGTGGGAGAGCTCTACAGTGTTAGATTAATTTAATATTAACTAGCATGTGTCGTTATGGCAAAGTGTAGCAGCCATCCTGGAATGAGGCGGTTTTGCATAAGGTTCCCTCTGGTTGGAAGGAAGACCACGGAACCAAGGAAAAATCCGATCCCGGATAACGTTTGGCGCAGGAAGATTGGCCAGCAACTTTATCAATGAGCCTATGCTAGAGGAAGATGATCAACATTGCTCAGGGGAGCTGAATGATAGAAGTATCCTACAGAATAAGTACTGAATGAGTTGTAGGTCATCCCAGTCTTTAACACACCAATAGTGATTGAGGTTCATATTGGAGGAAAGATAACATTTTAGTGTAGTTGTTCCACATATCTAGAAACATTATAACGTTAAGACAATAACGAGAAAATAAGGAAATCCATAGAACATTTCGCAAGAAAGACAAACGTCATGTTCATGGGACAGTGTTCTATTGTTTTTTGTACTGTGCAGGAATTATGAGATCTCAGTTTTCTACAAACTATTAGGAACAGTTTTTGTTAGGAACAAACATTAATAGTGTTCCCGGACTGTAGTTTCGATTGGGACTCAGATTTCATGGTTATCAAGGTTCATGGAAGATAACAAGTCTGGCAGAAAAGAAGCGGCAATTGGTGAGGTCTATTGTACTGACTCGTGTGATGTCGTGTAATCCTTGCCATGATTAGTGGACTCTGATCCTGAAATTTGAAGGCTGACCTATACATTTGCATCAGAATACACGACACACATTTTCTTCACAGACACGTCTCATATACGTTACACTTTTCTTTTAATAAATTAATCTTTATTAATTTTTAGAAGCAAGAGTTGTTGAGTATGTTGCGTTGGGGAAGTATGAGAGGGGGCATAGTACGACAGTGAGAGAGTGATAGGAAAAGGTGTCCACGGGCTGATGGAGTGTGTTGGACGGAAGCTGGTGGATTCTCCAGGATATTGATAAAGGGAAAAAAATATTATAATGTGGGTGTTGACTCTCCTCACTCCAGGGGCGACACTTTAAAGGAGGACACGGCACCTTGCTACAGGAAGCTGCAAAGAAGTGCTGACCCACCAGAACGGGGCCGTATTTTCTGAGGAATCGACTGCTCTATCGGAGAGCTGGAAGGGGAGACAAACTGCATGAGCAGTTGGTGGTCCCAGAGGCCCACCGCCCTCACATTCTTCAGAGCAGGCATACTATATCCGGAAGACAGACATCCGAGAATCGACATATGGGTGTCAGAGAGACGTTGCAGCAGATTTCCGGCCATTATTGCTGGCCAGGAATGACCGGTGATGTACGCCGGATGGTTAAGTCTTGTCTAGAGTGCCAGAAGGCACCACCCAAAAATCGAACGAAGAGTAAAGGGGCTCTTAAGGTTGGAGAGAAAGTAGTAGTGTGGGGACCAGCAGAGACCAACATGCTGCAAGTAGGATGGCATGGACCTTATCCTGTGGTAAAGGTTGTGTCCAGGAACACCTACGAAATCCGGATCGGGGGAGAACTTAAAAGTCTTCCTAGGCATCTCATGCAGAAATATGAGGAGAGATCCGATATCAAATCTTCTCACCTTATGGTGATGACAGCCATTGGGGAAAAGGTTAAGGGTCCAGACGAAGACCAGAGATCCCAAGTACTACATAGGAAGGCCTATGGGAACGTACGAGGTAGGTCAGATTTTTCAGCCGAAGAGAGGAGGGAAATCAAACTTCAGGGAGAGGCCCATCGTGAAAAATTCGCTTGTAACCCAGTTCAGAAGGAGTGGGTAACGTCAGGAACGGCGCGAGATATCCAGGACTCCAACCGAAGATTGGCTGACCGGATCCAACATCGACCGAGATGGTCCTGGAAGCAAAAATCCAGGAGCTTTGGGGAAGACGATTCTGTCCAACGAGGACGATACCGCAAATCCCAGGATGCAAAACTTGAGGAAACTAAGCGAATATGGAGACACTGTTACAGTCAGGATGGAACGATCTGTCTGTATTGTGAGCCGTCGCTTACGCAGGTCGGAAGTTGGTCGACCAAACGTACAGGAGCGATACGCCAACACTAGTGTCTGGCATTAGGATATAGGCTATCAGTGAGATCGCCTAATTGCTGGGGAGGCAATACATTTGAGGGTACAGGCAGACTATCAACATGCGATGTGCTGAGCCATCTCCCAGAAACTAAACATGTGCTTGATGAATGGATTGTGGTGGATCATCTGGATCGAACCTCCAGTGAGAAAGAGTCGATGCGGTCAACTCTCTATGTCACGAGACCACTTGAGTTTACGATCAGATGATGGATTGACAGAGACAATTGTCTCTAGGCCGCCCAAACGCTTTGTTAAGGGGTGTTTCTTCAGATCAAAGCACAGTCTGGATTCCTTGAGAATTCCCCGACATCAAAAGAAAGTCGGCATTCTGTTTTCGGGAGAATAAAGGAGAGGGGAGTGCCGCCTTGGCCTGGATTCTGGCCACGTGAATGACGTCACTCGAGCAACTTTTTCGGGTTGGAAGTTGACGAAACTTGTGATCAGTCTGTGGATGAACTACAGATAACGGGAGTGTTTGTGTGTTCCAATTCGAATGGAGAAGGGATTCACAGTGTCCCATGTTGTTTGGGAACAAGGGACATTTTCTTTCATGTTGTGAATTGTGAATTCCAATTCGGAACACTAGCATAAGGTAGTTTATTTATAAATAGAGTTAGGACTTGAACTTAGTGATAAGGCGTTGTGTGAACATAGTCTAGGAGCGTCGGCCGCAGCTGGTTGATGCATAGCTTAAACGAGGTAGAGTGATATATCATTTCACTCGGCAGGGATGATATTCAGGGAGATTTGGGATAGCTGGGGGGATAAAGGGAATGTCAATGGTAGGATATTCCGGTAGGGAGATCTACTGGGGAGCTGTGCGTTTCCTTTTGGTCTTTCCTTTTTCTTACCACCCAAATGTGAAGAATTACTCTGCTTTATGCTAGAGTGTAGTTCTAGGTTAACCAGGATAAATATATGAGTGTGGCCTTTGGCCTACAATCACATATAGTAGGTTCGAATAGGGTTTTTTTTTTCTCTCACAGAATGTTCTATTCTCAACAGGTTCCACGGTGTAAAAGAAAGGAAGTATTACTACGAGGTGTGGACAATGCCAGTCACACTGAGTGATATTTTACTGTACCGGAGAAATTAAGGACAGCTTGGAGAGGAGGAAAATAGCAGTCACACTGAGTGAAGCTATGTTAAATGGTGTCGGCAATGGGACACCGTTCCACCAATCATGGTCTCATCAAAGTCCAGAGTGGTTAACATAAAAAAGGCTGGTTGTCAGTGACTGAGGTCCTGAAAATGCGGGATTTATATAATGGTGATTACTTCTCAGAACAATAACATTATTATATAGAGAAGGTATAATGGTGATTACTTCTCAGGACAATAACGTTATTATATAGAGAAGGCATAAAGGTGATTACTTCTCAGGACAATAACATTATTATATAGAGAAGGCATAATGGTGAGGAAACCTGTTCAGTAAACTTGTACAAACAGACATCATCAGTTTGTTTCTTGGGGAGTCGTGTGAGAGAAGTGCCGAGATTCCTAGGTTCCAGGATCGTTATAGACACATTAAATACATCGGGGGTTCTGAGCTTATGGACTTTGGTATACCATATTCAGTAGTGGAGACCAGGCACCGGACTATATAGGATTAACTCCAATGAGTCAACCATTTTCCGGAGAGACGCTTCATTCGGTGAGACCTGTTTGGAACTTATTATGTTGTGATGTGGTATGGCCGAACGTGATGATGAGCGATCCTGGGCTCACTGATCTCTTCTCGCATACACCATAGAAAATACTACATATTTCCACACGCAAACAGTGCACACACACACGTGACACTTTTCTGTATTAAATGTTTTATTTTATCATTTGTTAAAATACAGTCTTGTGTGTGTATGTTCTGGTGGAATATGAAGGGTATTGGTTAGTGGTAAGAAGAAGAAGAAGAAGGAGAGAGAGAGAGAGAGAGAGAGAGAGAGAGAGAGAGAGAGAGAGAGAGAGAGAGAGAGAGAGAGAGAGAGAGAGAGAGAGAGAGAGTACCTGAGACTGACAGGGGGTGTGTAGACAAAGGTCCGGCAGAAGACCAAGCTAAGGAAAGGGAATTTAAACAGTGTGCCTCTTGACTCCACTTCCCCCCTAGGGACGACTGGCGACAATTGTCATGGCGAAGGTACCCTTTTGCCAGATGGAAAACATACTGACTAATAAAAAGATGTCAATTGCAACGAGAAAAAGAGTGCTGAGGTGTTACATATAACATGTACTTGTGTATTGATGTGAACCGTGGACAATGAGCAAACAAGCTAAATATAAAATCTGAAGGCTGTGGAAATGTGGTTTATGATGAAAATGCAAAGAATACCAGGAACAGACAGAAAAACCATTGAGCAAGTACTACAAGAAATAAATGAAAACCGTAAATTGATTATGATGGTCTCCCTGGCGAAGGTGTTAATGACTTTCTCCGCAATCCCGTACATCCACGTGAGGAACACAGCTGCACGAGATTCGGCAGCGGATCGCGTTGCGTTGGTTACTTACGGGGTATGTGAGCAGGTCGCTCAGAAAGCAATGGCAAACTACTGAGCGTAATCTTGCCAAAAACATCAACAACAGCTGAAAAATGCTGGTGTTGGCTGCAACGTCCTGTAAGGGATATGCAAATTTTTAAAAAAAATTGATTAGAGAAATGAGACGCAGACAGTCGGTGTTTTTTTAGACACGCTATGAGAAGAAATAGATTGGAGAACTTGGTGACAACTGGCAACATTGAGGGGCAAGGAACACGGGGAGAGCAGAGAAGTAAATACCTGGATGGCATGGCCAATTGTATGGTCGAAACAAAAACACAGAGCAGATCCATGACCGCCCACCCTTATTGGCATTTCACATGATGATGATGAATGAAGGAAAGTCGCCATCGACTTTGTAATTATAACAGGAAATAAATGTTTGCAATAACTGCAGTTACTTCTTGTTATCCATGCCGTGTGGTGTTGGTGATCATGTCTGTCCACAGCCTTATGTACCCAAGTCAAGGACGAGAAGTCAACATTTTATTCCAACTGACCAGTGTAGGGGTTGAACCCGCTACCTCGGCATCAACACGTCGGATATGCTATATATATTCTAACCTAGGTATTTTTTTCTAAGTTAGTTTTTAATTTTGCCAGGGCCGTGCCAAATTACGACCTGCTATTTACGATTCTCAGTTGCCATAGGGATCTTAACGTGCAAAGCGTGCATTCGGACCTCATATTTTGCCGGCGGTATGCAAGAATCAGCAGTGGCATAGGCATTAGAGTGTTGTCCATATTCTAGGCTTTTTCCCGGGAGAGGCCTACTATTTTTCCTTCAACCAGTAAGGCTTTGTGGTGGAACTTGCCGAACTAATCTTCAGAATTGTTTGGTAATTGTCAGCGGCGATGAAAGGGGACTGCTCACCCTATCTTATATATTTGTGACCCAGAAAATGTGAACATCTAACACATGGCACCCTAACGGTGGGTGGGGAAACGAGCAGGTGGACAGATTGACTGGGTCTGCAGCTTTGGGTGGGGTATTGGTGCATGATAGGGCAGATGTGGTCAGGGCACTATAGGATTGTGCATACAGTGTGGATAAACATATAGATCGTCATGACCGTTCCAATGGCTTTATTATAAAAGCATTAACAGGTGTGGTAGAATTAAACAAAGCATTCATTTTGAATGAATTATGCACCATCGGTTGGTCAGAAGCAGTCGCCGTAGGGATTCAGGCAAGCATCCCATTGCTTAGGTAGGCGGCGAATGCCGTCCGCAAAAAAGGATTGTGGTTGCTCACTGAACCAAGTGTTTACCGCGTTCATTACGTCTGCATCTGTGTGAAATCTTTGCCCCTTGAGAGCTTTTTTTAGATGTCCGAACAATTAAAAATCTCATGATGACAAATCAAGACTTTAGGCTGGATGTTGCAGAATTTCCCACTTCTTCCTTGCTAATGCTTCCTGCACAATCTTTTCGATATGGGGACGAGCATTATCGTGCAACAAAATCACATCGCGAGAAAGTATGCCTGGTCGTTTATTCTTGATGGCTTTTTGTGCCAGCAGAAACCTGTAACTTGAATTTTTTGGCTTTTGGTGATCCAGCATGCTTCCATTGCATGCTCTCTCTCTTTTGTTGCTCGGCTCAAAGTGGTGACACCATGATTCATCGCCTGCCACTATGCGGAAGAGAAATGCATCACCATCCACTCTGTAACGCAGCAAGTGGTTCAAACACCATCCCATGCGTTCCTCTTTTTGGTGGTCGGTCAACATCCGTGGTACCCACTGTGAACACACCTTCCGATATTGCAATTTCTTACGAACGACCTTTTGAATTGTCCCAATTGACACATCAAATTCTTTCGCTAGCGAACTTATGCTTCGACAACGGTTCATCTGTACTGCTGCATCAATTTTGGCGATGGTTTTTTTTTCTGTTGCAACAATATGCGCTTGACCCCCGTCGAAGATCTACCGCGAACTGACTTCCTTTCCGAAGCAGTCGTGCCCAGTCTGTCACTGTTGTCTTTGATACACATTTGTTACCGTACACTGCCTGCATTCTTCGATGAATGTCCACTGGTCAACATTCTTCAAATGAAAGAAACTGAATCACCTCTCTGTGAGCTTCTTTGGACGGATTTTGGATCAACCTGGCCATTTTCTCAACGGTCAGAAACAGAACCTATGCATCATGGGACGATAAGCACGTCCTCTTTTATTCATTGGTCAGTACTTATCACATGACTATGATATGATCATGTTCAACGTACGCAATTACGCGCGGTGCGGCACGAACGGATTTCAAATGAACGCTCCTTATATATATACTAGCTGACCCGGCCCGGCTTCGCCCAGTCCTTGGTGGGGAGCATCTCATTTAATTCATATAATTAGTCATATAAGCTCCCGTTCCCGTTACCGACTATCTGTCTGTCTGTCTGTCTGTCTGTCTGTCTGTCTGTCTGTCTGTCTGTCTGACCCGGCATCGCCCAGTCCTTGGTGGGGAGCATCTCATTTAATTCATATAAGTAGTCATATAAGTTCCCGTTCCCGTTACCGACTATCTGTCTGTCTGTCTGTCTGTCTGTCTGTCTGTCTGTCTGTCCGTCCCTCCCTCTCTGTCTGTCTGTCTGCCTGTCTGTCTAATCATTTATTGGTTGCAGTTAGAACAACCTTAGATAAACGAAGACCAACTTACAAAAAGCATTTGAAAGAGCACTTGAAAGATCTTTACATCTTCCCCCAACAATTAACTTGGGTAAATGGAGCGGCGGCAGCAGCATCAGCAGAAGAAGGAAAAGGAGGAGTAGACAACTGCAGCGAAAAGGTGGGTCTGTCTATCTATCTGACCCGGCGTGACTTCGCCCAGCTCCTGGCGGGTAGCGTCTCATTAAATTCAAACAACAAAAAAAAGTAACTTAAAAAAATGCCCTTCCACACACCATCTATTATTTTTAATGAAAACGCTTTCTAATCACCTGCATGACTACAGTAACTTCTTAAGCAAAAAAAGATGAGTTACAATGTTATGCATTGTGCATTATTTTTTATGAAAACTTTGAAAATGCCTTACAGATTGTATCATTATTTATTATAACTCATATGCCGGTACATAACTATGGACAAAGAGTTTATAAATCTTTGAAAACGATGCCACAATATGACTATAAGTTATACAGAAAAGTTATGCCCCTTGAAATAACTTTTATAGAGTTAGGTCCCCTGAGATATATGAAATTACAATGAAAAATGAAAAATGAAATAATACTGGGTAAGCAGGCGATTTCACACTAAAAAAATATTACAGTTGGCAGCTCTGGAATGAAAGAAAGGCGTGTAGAAAATTTCATCTCAATCGGATGGGCCGTTCGCGAGCGCATAAAGGACATACGGACAGACATACAGACAGACAGACAGACAGACAGACAGACAGACAGACAGACGGAGATCACAATTTATATATAAGATATATATATATATATATATATATATATATATATATATATATATATATATATATATATATATATAGGAACGTGAGTGTTTTTACGCCAAGGCAAGGAGAGGTAGAGGCTAAGAATCTAATAGAACAATCGAGGTTACAGGGGTCAGATAAAAGGAATGCGGATGAGGGGTCAGAGAGGGTGAGGAGAAATCCCAAGACAATGGCGGAGCCGCAAACACAATGGAGGGTTATATCACGGAGATGTCAGTCTGAGTCACCAGGGGGCAGAGAAGAACGTGCTAGAGAGAGGATTGAATAAAGGGAAATCCAGAATGGTATTTGCATGGGAAGTGGTAAGTGGGAGCAGGGGTTAAATGGTGTTCCTTGGGAGGCCTTGGGAAGAGTGAATAAAGAGAGAAGTCTGGGCAAATTCAGGGACAGTTGAGTCGAGGTTAATTGAGGGAGACTTAGCCAGGCATTCAGTGACAGTTGGGTCTGAGGTTAAGTATTGGGGACTTAGCCAGGCATAAAGGGACAGTTGGGTCTGAGGCTAAGTGGTGGAGACTTAGCTAAAGCATTCAGTATGAGGCTAGGTGAGGGAGACTTGGCCAGACAGTGGAGCTCTGACAACTTCGCGAGGAGAATTAAGTTCGCGATCAGAGAGAGGAGCTGGGTACAGAGAGAAGATACTCAGAGGAGTGGGTTAGATTCACGGACGGAGAAGAGTCCGTAACAGGGTATTGTACAAGGCCAGTAAATTGCAATAATTCGTTCGCAGGAGAATACGGTGTCGAATTATACTCTGAAAGGTTCTGGAAATGTACATGTGCAGTATATGTATTCATCCGTAATAAACTGTTATGGTGCGCAAGCCGGTGTTCTATATTGACTCTTAGTTGTTGAGCAGTCGTCCAGCACAATATTCACACTGACATACCCTAGACACAACCACAGCCACTTCAAACTGTCAACAACATTGTCACACACACACACACACACACACGCACACACACACACACACACACACACACACACAGATGCGATTGCATAAAAACTCTACATGAATATATATATATATATATATATATATATATATATATATATATATATATATATATATGTGTGTGTGTGTGTGTGTGTGTGTGTGTGTGTGTGTGTGTGTGTGTGTGTGTGTGTGTGTTGTTTGTGTGCTGACGAAGGCTTTGGCCGCAACGTCCATTTTGTTACTTGTCATCGTATGATTTTTTTCATTGCCTTTTATCCCAGAAATCTTGGCATCCGGTTAGTTATGCTGGGATCAGATTTTGGTAACCTGCACATCTGACTGGCTACCCTAGCATCACGTGGGACTTTCTAATATTTTGCTCTCTGTTATGTAAACAATATAAAAGACTACGGAATAATGCAGTTTTACATAACACAATTACAGAAAACAAATGACATTGTGGCGATTAGCCTTTATAAGGAAACAAATACAAGAGAGCACAACAACTTGTAATCTGGAGAAGACACCTCAGTGACTACATTAAGCCATAATAACCTAATGAGAAGAATGGAACGCTGGAAAAACAACGAGAACAATTAGAACAATGAACAGGAAATGGGGAAAAAATGAAGAAAACACAATGTGCTACTTATCTCAGAATCCCAGAATGTGAAACTAGGTTTACAGTCTGGCATCCTTGGATTAGTAGTTCGTTATTTTTCATCTTTCATTCATCATTCACTCTTTTCATTCATCTTTTTCGTCCCCCCTTTTCTGTGGAAAAAGGAAATTAAGAAGGAGAGGGAAGAATAAGAAGGGACGAAATAAAAGGGATGAGAAATGAAGAGAATGGTAAAAGATGAAGGCAGGAAGGAAAAAGTAGAAGAAACAGCACTGAGGAGGAGGGGGTCAGTGTAGAAAAGAAAGTAGATGAACAAATGGAAGAGAAGGTAGAAGAAGAAGAAAAGAAAACAAAGACGATGAAGAAGAAGAAAAGAAAGAAGTAAAGGCTACTGGTGTTCTACGCCCAAGGGAAACAAATGTTAGTAGTCATTCTGGCTAGTAGTTTCCTGATAAAACAAGCCATTCTTGAAGTATTTGGAAGAAACGCCTGTTAACTCAATTCTTGAATCGATTACACTGGAGTCGAGATTTCTAAATGTTGTTGTAACTTCCACTTTACATTGGAGCTTCTCAGCCTGGAGAGGTACGGGACCCCAGTGGGTCTTTTGGTGTTATTTATGAGGTTCTGTCTGTTGACTTAACTTTAACAATTAAATTCGAGGCGAAGAGAGACCGTTGGGAAGAAAGAACACTGGGACGAAAGAACACTAGGACGAAAAAACACTGAGGCGAAGGAATATTGGGACAAACGAACACTTTGGACGAAAGAGGAATGGGACGAAAACATATTCGGACGAAATAATATTAGGACGAAAGAATACTTGGGACGAAAAAATACTTGGGATAAAGAATACTTGTGACGAAAGAAGACTTGGGAAGAAAGAACGCTGGGACGAAAGAACACCGGGACGAATGAACACTTGGGGCGAAAGAATATTGATGAGAAACCATTGGGATGTGAGAGCATTGGGTGAGACCTCAGGGATGAGTGACCATAAGTAGGAGTGACCACTGTGATGAGTGAAAACTGGGATGAGTTACCACAGGGATGAGTGACAACAGGAATGAGTGACCACAGGAATGAGTGATAACGGGGATGAATGATCACTGGGATGAGTGATCATAGGGATGAGTGACAGGGATGATTGACCACTGGGATGAGTGATCATAGGGATGAGTGACCACTGGGATGAGTAATCATAGGGATGAGTGACTACTGAGATGAGTGACCACTGGGATGAGTGATAACGGGGATGAGTGATCACTGGCATGAGTGATCATAAGGATGAGTGCCCACATGGATGAGTGACAGGGATGATTGACCACTGGGATGAGTGATCATAGGGATGAGTGACCACTGGGATGAGTGATCATAAGGATGAGTGACAGGGATGATTGACCCCTGGGATGAGTGATCATAAGGATGAGTGACAGGGATGATTGACCACTGGGATGAGTGATCATAAGGATGAGTGCCCACATGGATGAGTGACAGGGATGATTGACCACTGGGATGAGTGACAACAGGGATGAGTGACCACAGGGATAAGTGATAACGGAGATGAGTGATCATAAGGATGAGTCACCACGTGGATGAGTGACAGGGATGATTGACCACTGGGATGAGTGATCATAGGGATGAGTGACAGGGATGATTGACCACTGGGATGAGTGATCATAGGGATGAGTGACCACTGGGATGAGTGATCATAAGGATGATTGACCACTGGGATGAGTGACAGGGATGATTGACCACTGAGATGAGTGACCACTGGGATGACTGACAACAGGGATGAGTGACCACTGGGATGAGTGACTACTGAGATGAGTGACCACTGGGGTGATTGACTATTGAGATGAGTGACTACTGAGATGAGTGACCACTGAGATGAGTGACTACTGAGATGAGTGACCACTGGGATGAGTGACTACTGAGATGAGTGACCACTGGGATGATTGACTATTGAGATGAGTGACTACTGAGATGAGTGACCACTGAGATGAGTGACTACTGAGATGAGTGACCACTGGGATGAGTGACTACTGAGATGAGTGACCACTGGGATGAGTGACTACTGAGATGAGTGACCACTGGGATGATTGACTATTGAGATGAGTGACTACTGAGATGAGTGACCACTGAGATGAGTGACTACTGAGATGAGTGACCACTGAGATGAGTGACTACTGAGATGAGTGACCACTGGGATGAGTGACTACTGAGATGAGTGACCACTGGGATGAGTGACAACATGGATGACTGACCACTGGGATGAGTTACTACTGAGATGAGTGACCACTGAGATGAGTGACTACTGAGATGAGTGACCACTGGGATGAGTGACTACTGAGATGAGTGACCACTGGGATGAGTAACCACAGGGATGAGTGACTACTGAGATGAGTGACCACTGGGGTGAGTTACTACTGAGATGAGTGACCACTGGGATGATTGACTATTGAGATGAGTGACTACTGAGATGAGTGACCACTGGGATGAGTGACTACTGAGATGAGTGACCACTGGGGTGAGTTACTACTGAGATGAGTGACCACTGGGATGATTGACTATTGAGATGAGTGACTACTGAGATGAGTGATCACTGAGATGAGTGACTACTGAGATGAGTGACCACTGGGATGAGTGACTACTGAGATGAGTGACCACTGGGATGAGTAACCACAGGGATGAGTGACTACTGAGATGAGTGACCACTGGGGTGAGTTACTACTGAGATGAGTGACCACTGGGATGATTGACTATTGAGATGAGTGACTACTGAGATGAGTGACCACTGGGATGATTGACTATTGAGATGAGTGACTACTGAGATGAGTGACCACTGGGATGATTGACTATTGAGATGAGTGACCACTGGTATAAGTGACAACAGGGATGAGTGACCACTGGGATGAGTGACCAATGGGATGAGTGACCACTGGGATGAGTGACTACTGAGATGAGTGACCACTGGGATGAGTGACAACATGGATGACTGACCACTGGGATGAGTTACTACTGAGATGAGTGACCACTGGGGTGAGTTACTACTGAGATGAGTGACCACTGGGATGATTGACTATTGAGATGAGTGACTACTGAGATGAGTGACCACTGGGATGAGTGACTACTGAGATGAGTGACTACTGAGATGAGTGACCACTGGGATGAGTGACTACTGAGATGAGTGACTACTGAGATGAGTGACCACTGGAATGAGTGACTATTGAGATGAGTGACTACTGAGATGAGTTACCACTGGGATGAGTGACTACTGAGATGAGTGACTACTGAGATGAGTGACCACTGGAATGAGTGACTACTGAGATGAGTGACCACTGGTATAAGTGACTACAGAGATGAGTGACTACTGAGATGAGTGACCACTGGGATGAGTGACTACTGAGATGAGTGACTACTGAGATGAGTGACCACTGGAATGAGTGACTATTGAGATGAGTGACTACTGAGATGAGTGACCACTGGTACAAGTGACTACAGAGATGAGTGACTACTGAGCTGAGTGATCACTAAGATGAATGACCACATGGATGGGTGACCTTTGATTTGAATGACCACTGGGATGAGTGACCACAGAGATAAGTGACCACTGGTATGAGTGACCATGGAGATTAGTGACCTTAGAGATGAGTGACTATAGGGATGAGTAACCACTGGGACGAGTGACCACAGGGATGAGTAACCATGGGGATGAGTGACCATGGAGATGAAAGACAATTGTGATGAGAGACAATTGGTGGAGGACTATTTAGAAGAGAGGCACTGCGATGAGACCATCTGAAGAGATCGTGGGGATAAGAGACCGTGGGTAGGAGACTCAGAGGTTAAAGGATCGTGGGGATAAGAGGTCATGGAGATAAGAGACCCGGGGGATAAGAGACCGTGGGAATAAGAGACCGTGGAGATAACAGACCCAGAGATAAAAGACCATTGGGCAGAAACACATGGACATGAAAGACTATGGGGATCACGACCCCGATTTAACACACAGATCAACAATAGCCTCACTCCCCCACCCCACCCCCGTCTCAGGCATGTAATCAACAGCACCCACATCTTCCGGATCCCGCTGCCTTCCAACATTCCCCCTCTCTCCTCCCACCTTTCATTAACCCTACGGTCCCTAATTACATTCATCGCCATCCATTGGGTCAACAAGGTGATCGGGCACCTCATCCCGATAATCAGATCTCCCAAACTACTCCGCTGCTGTTTCTGACTGCCTGTGTTTGTTTAGTAAACAGACAGACGATCAGCCAGAAGTTGTTAAGGTCTCTACAAACATTCGACCAATTATTTCCTCCATTTTTTTTTTTTTTTTCATTTTCTCTTTGTGGCACCGTCTTCCCTTTCCACAAAATGATCCGGCCGATGTGAGTCCAGATAGGGGCGATCACGGATTGGAAATCTGATCATTCCTGTTGTGTGAATTGATGATCGGTATCCGAAGGATTTGGTGAGATGTGTTGTTATTTCAGAGTGTCCAGGCACTTTTATTCATTTAGAGTTGCTAGGATTGTTATTTATTTCGAGTGGCCACATTTGTTACCATTTGGACTTCAACGTTGATGAAGCGTTCAGAAAGCAATGACAAATAATTTTCCACCTTCTCCTTTTTCTTTTCTCTTTGTCCCCTTCTCCTCGTCCTTCTTTTCCCTCTTCTCCTTTTTCTTTTCCCTTTTCTCCTCCTCCTCGCCCGAATGAAGTCGGGTATATCGACAGAAAGACACAAATACTTCAGATCTGCTATTAAGAGACTCAACAGCGCAAATGTTAAAGAAGTGCCAGAAATATCCATATTATACTTTTCGCGTCATTATTTCGCATTTTATGACATAATCTAATTCTGCCGCCATTTTCCAAAACCAGATGATCGGGTCTGCAAACGCCCAATATGGCCACATCCTTAAGATACAGAAATAAATGGCAGTATAAAAATGTCGTTAATTGGACAGCAACGGAAAAAGATTTTGTTTTCTCCCGGGAATGAAATGTTGCCCCGGGCTACTCCAAGAGTCGTTAATGTTTACTGCGGGCAACTTTCGTAATTGAGAACCGTCAGGATTTTTGATTGCCGTTTTTGGTGGTAATTTTTGTTATCTTTTTGCCATTATTTTCTATTACGGTGCACTTTAATTTGTTTAATTATGAGCGGTAAAAATTTTATCTTATATTACTATTAATTAATTACTTATATTACATTAATATTTATTAGTTATTTATACTACATTATCATTTATTAATTACTTAATTTAAGTAATTTCAAACATACATATGGACTGACAGATATATAAACAAATGTCGGAAAGAACGAATTAACTACTTTGTCAAAACGACAAGAATTAGGCACGCAGGGCAGTCTAATATTTTGTTCTTCTTATTCTCGCTCCTTTCATTTATTTTTTAGTTTTTGAACTCAAGCGTAGTCCATACACGTACTATTACTTCTAGTGCAATGGACTTATTTTTGCGTGTGGATTAGCTGTCCGTATTACCAATGTCCCTCGCCAGCAGACGAACCCACTCAGACTTTTGGGGTACTCGTAATTTACTTTCCCAAGTTAAGGACGAGAAGTCAACATTTTAGTCAAAGTGACCAGAGTAGGGGTTGAACCCTAACCAAACCATCAGCTCACCGGAAGTTTAGGATCGAGAGCTCTTATCCATTCGGCGATGCTGACGGCCCTTTCATGTATTGTTTCGCCAGGCTGGCAAGTAGATGGATAGGCAGAGGAAACTTAAAACTGTCATGGGTCTGATGTCATTATTCATGGTTGTCAGAGATCGAATAATACTGATTTATCTTGTCGGGGTAATTTATGTATGATATATACAGATTTAAGCCAGGTCTTAGTCAGATATGACTTAGAGCAATGACGGTAATAATGATCTTAATAATGATGACGATTATAATGATAATAATGGTGATGATTATAACGATTATGATGCTGCCAACCCTATGCTACCAATGTCAAACTTGGACATTATCCACACGTAAGCATCTCATCTCAATCAATCAATCATGTGCCATGCCGGAAAGCGTGGGCGGTCATGACTCGCCATTTCACTCGATCACCAGTGTCGTGGATCAGCTCAGTTTCCTGTCTCGTCCATGCCATGTGGCCAAGCCATACAGGTATTTTCCTCTCGGTCTTCCTCTTGGTCTCTTCCCTTCTATCTTGCCAGTTGTCACTAAGTTCTCTAATCAATTTCTTCTCATAACATGTCCAAAAAATTTTGACTGTCTACGTCTAATTTCTTTAATCAATTTACGATTTTCATTTGTCTCCTCAGATGTGTTGATTTTGCGTATGGAGGGTTTCCAACTTAACTATCTAAGACCGAGTAAGAAATTATGTTATCAGACAGACAGATCAACAACTTGTGCCACATATATTGAAAAGCAGAAGATCAAGTGGTTTGACCATCTCGTAAGAATGCAACACAATCAGTTACCAGCACTGGTTCCAGAAGATCTGGAACAAGAGCAAGAGGACGTCCGAGAAGAAAATGGATTGACGATATCAAAGACATTGAACAATCACACTGAATAACACTATCCTGTGCCACCCATCTGGCGCTGGAACATCAAATCCCATCCTCACCCCCCCCCCCCCCTTTCCAACCTCCTTCGCGACGCTGGACAGGAAAAGTGAAAGAAGATGACGACAATGAAGAATACAGAGATTTTGTTGTGGGGGGGGGGGGGAGGAGGGGGGTGAAGATGACAGGCGTGGACGGTCATGTTTGGCTATCTCACACGATCACCAGCATCTGGGATCAGTTCTGTATTCGTGTCCCCATTCGGCCATAGAACCTGCACTTTTGTAGGGATGTGAGTTGAGTTGAGTTGGGTTGAGTTGGGTCGAGTTTAGCTAAGAACAGAAATCACTACATTCAGGAAATTCCCATACGCGCTCCGTCCCTTCGTTCAACAGCCAGCGAAGAGTTATATTACTAATCGTTTCAACCCCCACCAGATTGAACGTTCTCCTGGTATTCCCTCTCAGTTTTGAGATTCTTTCAGCACTACTGCCGTTTGTATGGATGTGAAGAGTGGAAAATAAGCAGACAGGTTGATAAACATCTGATGGCTGTGGAAATATGGTGTCTGAGGAAAATGCAAAGAATACCATGGACAGACAGAAATACCAATGAGCAAATCCTACAAGAAACACATGAGAACCGTAAACTGATTAGAGAAATTAGAAGTAGACAGTCACAATTCGTTGACACGTTAGTTTTTTTTGTTTTTTTTTTGTTTCATATCCCTTACAGGAATTTGTAGTCAACATCAGCATTTTTCAGCTGCTGTTGATGTACTAGGCTAGATTACGCTCAGTAGTTTGCCATTGCTTTCTTAGCGACTGGCTCACATGCCCCTAAGTTACCGACGCGGCGAGAACCGCGACCGATTCTCGCTCATGTTACGTTACTCACGAGAATATTCGGGATTGTGGAGAAAGACGTTAACGCCTGGGCCGAGGAGATTGGCTGACACGTTATTAGAAGAAATAAATTGGTGAACTTGGTGACAACTGGCAAGATTGAGGGGAAGATAACAGAGGGGGGGGGGGGGGGGGCAGAGAAGTAAATATCTGGATGGCTTGGCCACGTGGCTTGGCTTAGACAAGAACTCAAGCCTGATCCACGACTCTGGTGATTGTTCAGGATGGCAAAACATGACCGCCCACGCTTACGGGCATAGCACATGATGATGATGATTATGCCATGAGGCTAAACCTCATATTTACTTATCTTTGTTTTTACTAAATAGCACGGCACGTTTGCTTAAGGGCAGTGAACGAGTTTCGCAAGCCCCCGACATAAAGAGTCCAGGATTCTAAATCTGCTTCAGATGATTTGGAAGCTGCGTTTATTGTTATGGTGTGGGTGTCGGCAGTTAAGAAATCAATTTTGAACGATAAAAAATGTCCAATGAATCACAAGCAACCAAAGAATACTGGAGTTGATTATGACGTACTGTAAAGAACTTGCAAGTAACTTTGTTTAACTGAATATCAATTACTCATTTGCTTTCTAAAGCTTGTACTCTATAGTTCCTTTGTTTCAATTTATTTGCAGATAACAAGCAGAAAAAAGAGAGATTTACAACTGCAGATTCAACCCCCTGACAAACATGTTATGTCTCGACAGTCGAATCAAGCACACGCTTGGCCACCGCCCTCAAAATTCAACTTCCGCGTATCCCAGTTCATCGGAGCGATCAGCAATTATGTTACCAACGAAAAGAATTTACAAAAGTTGTACAACAACACAGCCGAATCACAAACTGGATATCATAAATACTTACATAAACAGGAAACAAGGTTCCCCAACGGGACCTTCCGTGAAAACGGCGGGAATTCCCAAAGTCCTATACCTCTTCCTGATTGGTCCGTTGCTTTGAGTACTTTGGGAATTTCCTGGAAATTCCATGTATACGGATTTTCCGCTCTGTTTGTGATGCTAACAGTGGTCAGTGCTGCGATATTTCTTCGATTTCGGCCACGGGTCCAGAGATTTAAGATTGTATATAATACCTTGATCCTGTTGGCCACTTCTGGGGTGTTTCGGGCGGTGTTCATGCTGGTTGACCCCTATGGATACCAAGGTCGCATGGCGAGTTTAATGGTTGGTGTGATGATGCAAGCGGTATATCCACTTTTGTGTGCGTGCTACGGACTTACACAGGTACTGTCTAACATATATTCACTTTTTCTTTTTCTTCGTCATCGTCCTCTTTTGCTTCTTCTTCTTCGTCGGCGTCATCGTCTTCTTCTTCGTCTTCTTCTTAACCGTCTTCTTCTTAAACATCTTCGTCTCTTTTTTTTTTCTCTTCTTCTTTCGTCCTCTATTCCTCAATGGGTTATAGGTCATCAACCAACTCACTCCAAGCTGTTCTATTATCAGCTATCCCAAGCAGCCCTGTCCATATCTTCACCGTATTCTTCCTTCCTATCTTCCCCGTATTCTTCCTTTCTATCTTCCCCGTATTCTTCCTTTCTATCTTCCCCGTATTCTTCCTTTCTATCTTCCCCGTATTCTTTCTTTCTATCTTCCCCCTGTGTTTTTAGGACTTCCACTATTTCACGTGGACGCAGATAATACGGTCGCAAGCCTAAGACAAGAAGGATATACTGGCTGGCTATTCGCCGTGTAGATAGGCGCAAGAGGCCTTGTTTCCAACTCCGCTTCGGGCGTGCTGAAACAGGTAGATATGAAAGGACAAGCAGGAACACGGGAACTAAAGACTGGGCGAGGCAGCGGAGAAGGCCCTCGTGTTGGCTACGGAGCCAGTCCAATGATGATTAGGTCACGGTTACGCAGTAAATGGTTTTACAATTTTGGCGACAATGCAAAGCCAAAGTCTCTCAAGGAAGGTAACCTCGCAATAAGACAAGAACAAAGCTACGTTAGTGAAACCGAAACAGTATTTACACTGTGGATTCCACACAAAGGCATCTATAGTTATAACTAAGTCGCAAAGACAACTTATCACAAACATCAGACACAGTCATCATTTTTCGACCACGTTTGACAAGATAAAAGCTGGAACATATTGTGACAACCGAAAATATCTGTGGAAGGAGAAATAGAGGAAGAAGACAGCATGATAATATTCATGACAGTCTTGTATCATAGCACAGAGGGGAATAAACACACGAATTGATCCATGACGTCGGGAGATCGCAGTTTGTTGAGAGGCACGATCGCCCACGCCAGTCGGCAAGGCAATGGATAATGATGATGATGAGTTATAGCATCCTAATTTTTTTCAATGGTATGTCTTATCAAGCGCCAGCGTCTCTCCTTCACCCCTTTACTCATTGCTGGCGTCTTTAGCTTGGGAACAGTGAACTCAGTTACTCAATACCCCTCATTCCCAGTCGACGGTTCGTAATCTGTCGCATCCGACGTGAAAGCGCATCACTTTGTGTTGATTTAAATAGTTTGAGTGTCGACCGGGTATGTTGAGGTAACTGCGCCCACAAATCCCTAACACAGATCTATTATCCCAAGCATATCCCATTAACCATTACTTTAACGTTACCTCCCGAATGTCAATTTCCCAGAAGGTGTCATGGCGACTTTGGCATTGACCGACCAGGGCAGGTAATCAACGCGACTAATGTCTTCCTTCGTTCATCTCAATTCAGATTATCTCCCTTAATTCTAGCGCCAACACTTGGGGAACCAATTTATACCAGTGTCTTCCCGATACAAGCGTCCTCTCAATTTTGGGGGCTATTGATCGGGCTTCTTCGTACACAGCTCTGTTTCTCTGTCTATTTCTTTCTCTCTCTCCCCCTGTCTATCTCTCTCTTTCTCTCTCTGTCTCTTTCCCTATCTTGTGCTCATGTTTTCTTTCTCTCTTTATCCATCTGTCCACTCACGCATACTTACATACCTAAGCCTACCCAACATTATTGTAGGTATAAAGCTAGCTCTCTCTCTCTCTCTCTCTCTCTCTCTCTCTCTCTCTCTCTCTCTCTCTTTCTCTCTCTCTCGCTCTTTCTTCTTTCTCTTTATATCCATATATACATCTATACTTACCAATCTAAGCCTCCCTAATGTTATTTTAGGTATCAAACACTCTCTGTCTGTCTGTCTGTCTGTCTGTCTGTCTGTCTGTCTGTCTGTCTGTCTGTCTGTCTGTCTGTCTGTCCGTCCGTCCGTCCTCTCTCTATTCATGTCTCGCTATATATCTCAATCTCTCTATTTCTCTCTCTCTCTCTCTCTCTCTCTCTCTCTTTCTCTCTCTCTCTCTCTCTCTCTCTCTCTCTCTCTCTCTCTCTCTCTCTATTGCTATCACAGTCAATCAATCACTTTTTCTCTCTCTCTGGTCATTTATCCATATAACTATACTTACCTAGCTAAGTCTATCCATCTACCTATCCGCATACTCAACAACCTAGCTATTTATTCAGCCTGCCCAGTTATATGCCGTATACAGCAGAACATACTCCAGAACTGCCCAGAACATAATGCAGAAATGCACAGAACATAGTCCAGAACCATCCAGAACATACTCTAAAACTGCCCAAAACATAGTCCAGAACTTCCCAGAACATAGTCCAGAACTGCCCAGAACATAGTCCAGAACTGCTCAACATATACTCCAGAACCGCCCAGAACATACTCCAGAACTGCTCAACATACTGCCCAGAATGCACTATAGAACTGCCCAGAACATAGTCCATAACTTCCTAGAACATAGTCCAGAACTTCCAAGAGCATAGTCAAGAGTTGCCCAGAAATTACTCCAGATCCGCCCAGAACATAGTCCAGAACTGCCCAGAACATACTCCAGAACTGCCCAGAACATAGTCCAGAACTTCCCAGAATACGACATTATGCAAACCTTCTGGTCTTGGGACCACTGAGTGAACTGAAACCGCGGTTAATACAAGAGTCAACACTGCAGATATAGACAAGCTGTTTGAAGAGATCGACAGAAGGAGAAGTTAGGTTGAGAACCAACATTACATCACTCCGGCCATTCCCATACGTGCTCCATCCCCATCTTCAACAACCAGGGAAGAGTCCCAATACTAATGGTACCAACTGTAGTCAGATTATGTGTCCGTCTGACCTTTTCTTACAGTACTGAGTATTGGCCAGATTGTCTGGTCGCTCCAGGCAGCATAATTCTCTCCAGGCTCTGACTTTGAACCTGTTCTTCCACGCCATTCTTATTCTTCTTATAATCTGTGTCGTGTGCCGTTAGTGATCATATCTGTCCATTTGTGATTGATCGTGTACTGCCGTGTGGCGTTGGTGATCATGTCTGTCCACAGCCTTCTGTCTCGTGTACTGCCACTCTTCTTATAGTTCATGCCGTATGGCGTTGGTGATCATGTATGTCCACAGCCTTCTGTCTCGTGTACTGCCACTCTTCTTATAGTTCATGCCGTATGGCGTTGGTGATCATGTATGTCCACAGCCTTCTGTCTCGTGTACTGCCACTCTTCTTATAGTTCATGCCGTATGGCGTTGGTGATCATGTATGTCCACAGCCTTCTGTCTCGTGTACTGCCACTCTTCTTATAGTTCATGCCGTATGGCGTTGGTGATCATGTATGTCCACAGCCTTCTGTCTCGTGTACTGCCACTCTTCTTATAGTTCATGCCGTATGGCGTTGGTGATCATGTATGTCCACAGCCTTCTGTCTCGTGTACTGCCACTCTTCTTATAGTTCATGCCGTATGGCGTTGGTGATCATGTATGTCCACAGCCTTCTGTCTCGTGTACTGCCACTCTTCTTATAGTTCATGCCGTATGGCGTTGGTGATCATGTATGTCCACAGCCTTCTGTCTCGTGTACTGCCACTCTTCTTATAGTTCATGTCGTATGGCGTTGGTGATCATGTCTGTCCACAGAGCTTTCGTCTGTAAAAGTAAGGCTGTTGTAGAACCCATCTCTCTATTCGGTACCACAGTACCCTCTCCACGAGGACTGTGTTACTGAGCTCTCATTCCCCTCTCCAACTTCAGAAGCCAGCGGGGTGTGCAAAAGGAGTAATGAAAATGCACGTCCGTAGTGTACTGGCACCTTGCCATGAGTGTCATATTGTTCTGTGCTGTACTGGCACCTTGCCATGAGTGTCATATTGTTCTGTGCTGTACTGGCACCTTGTCATGAATGTAATATTGTTCTGTGCTGTACTGGCACCTTGCCATGAATGTAATATTGTTCTGTGCTGTACTGGCACATCGCCATGAATGTAATATTGTTCTGTGCTGTACTGGCACCTTGCCATGAATGTAATATTGTTCTGTGCTGTACTGGCACCTTGCCATGAATGTAATATTGTTCTGTGCTGTACTGGCACCTTGCCATGAATGTAATATTGTTCTGTGCTGTACTGGCACCTTGCCATGAATGTAATATTGTTCTGTGCTGTACTGGCACCTTGCCATGAATGTAATATTGTTCTGTGCTGTACTGGCACATCGCCGTCTTGACAGGCGATAGTTATTGTGCTTTCAAAAAAGGCATAATATACTCTCCGTAACACAAAGCCTGGGCTGAAATGTAGAAACC
Organism: Cepaea hortensis; assembly: GCA_963921405.1. Lineage (NCBI taxonomy): Eukaryota > Metazoa > Mollusca > Gastropoda > Stylommatophora > Helicidae > Cepaea > Cepaea hortensis. Next base: position 235,389,315 of record OY992876.1, read on the forward strand.
GAGTGTTGCACATGCAGAAAGATCCTTCTCTCGGCCTGCCTAGTTCATTCCAGAGGAAAAGTGACAACAATAGATCTGGAACAAGACAAGCTGCGAAAGCTGCCGGATCAGCATAGTAATGCAGTAACAGTCCGCCTTTCGGAGCTTCGATCCTACACCAGTTGTGGACCAAGGCTAGGGTCTTATCTGCCATGACAGTTAGTCTTTAGGTTGCATTTCCTCACACCCGAAGCCGTTGGCACAATGTGGGATGTCGAGTTTGGTGCTTTCGGCGCTAACAGAAAGCAGGTAGTACCGTCTACTGTCATGCGGTAGCTCAGTCAGCCACATCCATGGAGAGGTGTGGTATGACGCTCGGTCTGGCTGTGATGAGGCCGGTGTTGGGATTAGGCCTGGCTGGGATTAGGCCTGTGTTGTGATGAGGTCTGTGTTGGGATTAGGCCTGTGTTGTGATGAGGTCTGTGTTGGAATTAGGCCTGTGTTGTGATGAGGTCTGTGTTGGGATTAGGCCTGTTTTGGGATTGTTTCCTCCACAAGGTTTGTATTTTATTTTATTTTTTTTGCATTCGCTGGCTTTGATCTCAAGCGTAGTCCATAAACGTGCTGCTACTTCCAATTCACTGGACTGAGCCTGGCTTAGCTTTCTCTATTACTCGCATTCCTCAAGCGAACCCAATTCGACTTATGAGGTACTTGTAATTGACGTCATCAAATCAAGGACGAGAAGTCAACATTTTAGCCCAACTGACCGATGTAGGAGTTGAACTCAGCACACCGGAAGTTTACGAGCGAGCGCTCTTAACCATTCGGCCGTGATGGCCTCCAGATGTTGGTAATTCATAATAAATAGGCCCCAAACTTGTAATTACCTACCTAACTATCAACAGGTGATGCTGATACGGCTCACAAACGTGGACGTGGGACGCAGCAGATTGAGGACCCTGAGCTGTCTGCTGGGTTGTACCCTAACCTACCTGTTCATGGTGGTGGTGATTGAGACTCTCGTGTCCTACCAGCGCTCGCTCAAGCTCCTGCTTCTCGTGGACAGTGGCTGTTTCATCGTATGGTCCACGAGCTTGGGCGGCACATTCATCTGCAGCGGATTCAGGTTCGTGTTTGGAGCAGATGTGAAGTGATGATTCTTCTTGAATCCTTTGTTATCTTTTTATTGTCCTTTTCATGTTCGTCGTCTTCTGTTTACTTATTTTTCACACATTCATCTTCTCTTTATAGTCTTTTTCATTTCTTCGTCTTCTCTTTATTATCTTTACCGCATTATTGTCTTCTCTTTATAGTTTGTTACATTGTGCTTCAAACAGGCATAATAACTACAACCGAAAGCGATAGCGAATGTGACTGATCAGACCAATTCGAGTGGTAAATGTTCATCCACAATGGATACATGAGAACACATGGTCATTTCCACCATCACGCACTATCTGACATCTCACACGCTGTTTAGTTGGGTGTAACAGTTAAACTAGGAATATATTATTATCAGAAGATCAAATGGTTTGTCCATCACGTTAGAATAGAATGCAACTCCATCAACTACCTGCAATGGCCCTACATCAAAGAAGATCTGATACGAGAGCAAGAGGGCGCCCAAGAAGGAAATGTATTGACGACATCAAAAACATTGTACAATCACAGTGAATGACATTATCCAGTGCCATCCTTTGGGCTATGGAACACCAAGTATTCCTCCGCACGACACGTAAAAGCAAACGTGAATGATGATGATGATTCGCCAATAGCACTACCATTAGCATTTATAAATTAGCATGTATAAAGTTGTTATTAGCATTTATAAAGTTGTTATTGGCATTTGTAAAGTTATTACCATTTATAAAGTTGTTATTAGTATTTATAAAATTTTTGTTAGCGTTTTAAAAGTTGTTATTAGCATTTACAAAGTTATTAGCATTTATAAAGTTGTTATTAGTATTTATAAAGTTGTTGTTAGTGTTTTAAAAGTTGTTATTAGCATTTATAAAGTTGCTATTAGCATTTATAAAGTTATTAGCATTTGTAAAGATGTTATTAGTATTTATAAAGTTGTTGTTAGTGTTTTAAAAGTTGTTATTAGCATTTATAAAGCTGTTATTAGCATTTGCAAAGTAGTTATTAACATTTATAAAGTTGTTATTAGCATTTATAAATTTGTTATTAACAGTTATAAAGTTGTTAATATCATTTGTAAAGTTATTAGCATTTATAAAGTTGTTATCAGCACTTACAAAGTTGTTATTAACATTTATAGATCTCAATCTTCTTATTTATATTGCGTATGTGTGTGTGTGTCAGTGTGTATGTGTGTTGAGTCAGGTCTTAGTCAGATATGACTGAGCTACCGTATGACAGTAGACGGTACTACCTGCTTTCTGTCAGCGCCGAATGTTGGGCGGCGCCTACCAAACCCGACACCCCACATTGTGCCAACGGCTTCGGTCGGAAGAGCGCAATTGGGAGGGTACTAGCCTTATCCTAGTGCGAGGAAATGCAACCCAAAGACAAAATAAGTCATGGCAGGGCAGACCAGGCCCTAAGCCTTGGTTGGCAGCTGGTCTAGGATCGAAGCTCCGACAGGCGGACAGTTAGAGCATTGCTTTGCTGATCCGGCAGCTTCTGCAGCTTGTCTTGTTCCAGATGTATAGGTGTTAACTTTCCTCTGGAGTGAACTAGGCAGGCCGAGAGAGGGATCATGCTGCATGGGCAACACATGGTTTCTTTATTTTAGCCCAGGCTTTGTGCTATGGAGAGGCAATAACTCCATCCCTGGTCTTAACCGGTCTCGGAATCAAAGCGAGAGGCAACTGTTACGGGTTATAAGTCCTTGTCAGTTGGCGTAGACATGGGGCGCCACGCGTTACCTCTGACGGTGGGAGACACCTACAGGTGTCACTGATCAGCTACCGCCCGCCTCAAGCTGGGCAGCCCGCGACCAATTGGGTGCTGATCCGCCACAGCCTGCCTGCTTCAATGGGTGCTTGGGGCTAGGACAAAATCTGAATCGCAGGCTGTAAAACCAATGCAACAGGTACTAATAAAAAGAATAATAGAAACCTCAAGCTACGGCTTGCAACCTGGAACGTGAGAACCATGTGTCCAGGATTTTCAACTGACTTGACAAATATTGACGATGTGAGAAACACGGCTGTGATTGATGCTGAACTCAATCGTCTTAACATTGATATTGCTGGCCTGCAGGAGACTCGCCTCGCTGAGGAAGGGTCACTCAGGGAAAACAATTACACCTTTTTTTGGAAGGGAAGAGGGCAGGCAGAAAAAAGGCAACACGGTGTGGGCTTTGCAGTGAAGAATTCGCTACTGGGAATGATTGATATCCCAGCTGGAGGTAATGAAAGATTATTATCACTGCGCTTGGCAACCTCTTGTGGATTTGCCACCATTCTCACTGCATATGCACCGACACTCACTTCCTCTGATGATGTGAAGGATACGTTCTATGAGCAGCTAGACACTGCGATCAAGGCAGTTCCAAAATCCGACTACATTTATATGCTCGGTGATTTCAATGCTCGTGTGGGCAAGGACTCGAGTTCATGGCCAGTGTGCCTTGGAAAATACAACATCGGTCGCATGAATGATAATGGACAAAGGCTGCTGGAGCATTGCACTAGAAATGACCTATGTATTACAAACTCCTTTTTTAAAACAAAAGAGATGCATAAGGTCACATGGAAACACCCAAGATCCGGCCATTGGCATCAGCTGGACTTCATTATCACACGGAGACAACATCTGAACCATACATCATTAACTCGAAGTTACCACAGTGCTGACTGTGATACAGATCATTCTTTGGTTGTTGCAAGGGTAAGACTGAGACCAAAGAGAATCTACACAGCTAAACACAAGTCTAGCCCCAGGAGTAATATTATTAACACTCACGATCCTGGAAAGTGCTTTGAATTTCAACAGCAACTTGAGGACGCTTTCAATGATACATCAGAAAATTGTATAGTAAATGATAAATGGAGTAAACTTAAGGAAACTATTTATAAAACAGCGGTAGGGGTTTACGGCACTGTGGATCATAAGAGGCAGGACTGGTTTGTGGCAAACAGCCAGATACTGCAGCCCTTGATTGATAAAAAGAAGATAGCTCTCTTAAGAAACAAGGAAAGACCAACGCGTAACACTCTGAGTGAGCTGAAGCAAGCGAGGAAGGATGTACAAAAGGCTGCCAGGCAGTGTGCAAATGACTATTGGATCAAGTTATGTGAGTCCATTCAAATCGCAAGTGATAAGGGAAACATCAGAAGCATGTATGAAGGGATAAAGAAAGCCTGTGGTCCAATGATCAAAAGAAGTGCACCGCTGAAAACCTTGACTGGAGAAATCATCACTGATAAGAAACAGCAGATGGATAGATGGGTCGAGCACTATTTAGAGCTTTACTTAAGTGAGACCAAGCTGGCGGATGATGCCCTCAACGCCATAGAGGCCTTGCCAACTCTTGACCACCTGGACACACTTCCCACTATAGCAGAAGTTAAGTGTGCTATAAATGAGCTTGCATCTGGCAAGGCTCCAGGTAAGGATGGGATTCCAATAGAGGTGATCAGGAGTGGGCAAGACACTCTCGCTCTACAGATCCACCAGCTAATAGAGCTATGCTGGCGAGAAGGACAAGTCCCACAGGATTTCAAAGATCCTAACGCTGTACAAGAACAAGGGAGATCGGAGCGACTGCAACAACTATAGGGGTATCTCACTTCTGTGTATTGTTGGGAAAGTATTTGCCAGAATTGTCCTGCGCAGACTTCAAGTCCTGGGAGATCAAGTCTACCCCGAATCGCAGTGCGGCTTCCGTCAGAACCGGTCTACCATTGATATGATATTCTCATTGCGACAGATGCAAGAAAAATGCCGGGAACAAAATCAGCCACCGTTTATTGCCTTCATCGACCTCACAAAGGCATTCGATTTGGTCAGTCGTGAGGGTCTGTTCAAAGCACTAAAGAAGATTGGCTGTCCACCAACTCTTCTGTCCATTGTGGAATCGTTCCACACAGGCATGAAGGGTATAATCAAGTTTGATGGCTCAACTTCAGAAGAGTTTGAAATCAAGAGTGGAGTTAAGCAAGGTTGTGTACTATCCCCCACCCTCTTTGGGATATACTTTTCACTTCTACTGAAATATGCCTTTCGTGATCAGGATGACGGTATATACATTCACCCACGCTCAGATGGTGGCCTCTATAATGCTCGGAGATTGAAGGCCAAGACCAAAATTAGCAGGGTACTAATCAGAGAGTTGCTTTTTGCGGATGATGCTGCGATTACGACCCACTCTGAGGAAGAATTACAACATCTACTATCTGCATTCTCCAATGCGTGTTCTGAATTTGGTTTAACAATTAACAAAAAGAAGACACAAATTATGTCACAAGGTGCACATGGTGTACCATCAATCTTTATTGACGACGCCGAACTGGAGATGGTAGACCATTTTACATATCTAGGATCAGAGGTAAATAGCAAATTATCCCTCGATCAGGAAATCAACATCAGGATTGGCAAGGCAGCGACAACAATGAACATGTTAGCAAAAAGAGTCTGGGAGAACAGGAAGCTTACTGCCAAAACAAAAGTCCTCGTCTACCAAGCCTGTGTCCTTAGTACTCTTCTTTATGGCAGTGAAACCTGGACAACTTACTCACGCCAAGAGAAACGTTTAAACAGCTTTCATATGCGGTGTCTGCGAAGAATACTTGGTATTAAGTGGCAAGACAAAATCACAAATACTGAAGTATTGGAAAGATCAGGTTGTGTGACGGTGTATTCCATGCTCAGTCTTCGTAGACTTAGATGGATAGGACACGTTAGGAGGATGGATGATGGTAGAATACCAAAGGACATCTTTTTTGGTGAATTACAGACGGGTAGGAGATCTCAGGGTCGGCCTCTACTACGATACAAAGATGTGTGCAAGCGGGACATGATTGATACAGGCATTGATAATGCACAATGGGAGCATGTCGCCGCTGAACGTGTAGCATGGAGGGCAACTATCAGAAATGGAATAAAGACAAAGGAGAAAATGATTGCAGATAAAGCACACACAGAGCGTGAGAGACGTAAGATGGTGCAAAATGGTGGAAATGACCATGTTTTCACATGCACCTACTGTGGGCAAACATTTGCAGCAAGAATTGGCCTTACCAGCCACACTCGCCACCGCCATGGGTTGTAGTTATTAAGCCTTTTTGAAGCACAATGTACCAAACTATCGTCTGTCAAGACGGAAAGGTGTCAATGTAATGTGTGTGTGTGTGTGCGTGCACATGTGTCTGTGTGTGTGTGTGTGTGTGTGTGTGTGTGTGTTATGTTATGCTATGCTACGCTATGCTATGATATGCGACGTTATTTCATAGTATGTTATGTTGTTACATTATGTTATGTTGTGTTATGTTTATGTTATGTTATGTTTATGTTATGTGATGTTATGTTATGTTATGCTATGCTATGCTATGTTACGCTATACAATGTTATGTCGAACGACGTCATTACATACCGGGCATTCCCACGCGTGCTCAGACTTCCCATGCAGCAACCATCCCAAAGTATCCCTACTTTCTAACCCCATGAGGTGTTCATTTTTGTATCTCCTCTCTTTCCACTGAAGGCGACATTTACGTGCTTGGCTAGGCTTCACCTCCCAATTCCTGCAGTCAGGCTGGAGACGGTGTCTCGTCAGTATCCGCCAAACGAGTTTCATACTACACTGGTAATATGTTGACTTCCGGTCCTTGACTTGGGGGGTTTAAATTACAAGTACCCCAGAAGTCAGAGTGGGTTCGTCTGATGGTGGGGAAACTGGTAATAGGGAAAGCTAATGCACACACAAACATCAATCCAGTGCACTTCCCAGTAGCTAACTAGTAGCACATGTATGGACTACGCTTGAGTTCAAAGCCAGGGACAACAAGACAAACAAAACAAACGCTGTCCTTTCCATGTTTCTTCCGTTTGCCTTGGTGTTTGTGTGTGTGGGCGGGCGAGCGTGTGTGAATGTTATTGGGTGTGTGTGTGTGGGTGCGTTGGATTCACGCATGCGCATGTGTGTGTGTGTGTGTGTGTGTGTGTGTGTGTGTGTGTGTGTGTGTGTGTGTGTGTGTGTGTGTCGTATGCCCACTTTGTGATTGATGTTTTCTCCTATTGCAGGCTGACCCAGTACGCCATGGAGACGAAGAAGGCGCACAAACAATTGAACACCTTCAGCAACCAACGACGCTCAGCCAGCAACACTACCGGCCTTAGTGCAACAACCAACACTGCCAGCGACGCAGATCCCAGCTTAGTTAACGCAGATGTTCTGTCAACGGTTTCAGATGCGCTTATGTTACCAAATACGGTACCAGCGACGAGTAACTCTGTATTGGCCGAGGCAGCAACGAGTTGTTCAATGCAGACTTTTGTGGCATCAGAATCGTTGCTACCTGCAGCGGCCCATCGGCCTACCACACAAGTACGCCTCTCACGGCCCAGGCTCAAAATATCCGATCAAGACCACATGACCATTACTATAGCAACAGATGATGATGACGTTTCGACAAGTTCTACTGACGTTGACCGCCCTCCGCGTGAGAAAGGCACTCGTCGAGTAAGGCGGGTTAGAAAATATGCAAAGCAAAAACGAGGCAATAATAGGTGTCCTGGTAGATCCAAATCACAAAATTCAACTTCAATTTACCGAGCTGTTTCTGTGGGAGACGATAGTTCCTCTCGCAAGATTTCCTTTTCACGTCCCCAAGGAGAAAACCAGTCCAGCGATACCGACGATGAACCAGTTAAGACCACTTTGGGTAACCGTACTTCAACTTTAAATTATGGAAACCCGCAAGGACCATCAACTAATTCACGCGAATCTATAACTTCTTATACTTGTGAAAAACAAGATTTTGTTCCTAACGAAACTAGCATATTTTCAGAACTGTCCCTCTCGGGGTCACCAGCCATAACTTCACAAAACGAGAAAACTGGCCCAAAATATGAAACCAAAGAACATTCAAGTTATGACGAAGGCAGCAAGACAACAACCGAAGCTTGCAAAGAGATGCTCTTACCAGTAAATCCATGTAGGCTCTCTTCAGCAAACATTTCCAACGATTCTTTCCCCCCAGAATCTACAACGTTTGATGTGCAGATAAACAACCTATATAAAGATAACTCAACAGGTGACAGTACCCAAAAGCCACAGTTTAATAACAACAATTCCAGTGATAAAACCACAGAACCGTTTGTAGTCTGCATCCCTGTTGCCCATCACGAACAGAACTGCTGGCCGGAAAACGGTTATTTAGCGGACACAGAAAACATATTTTCTTGCTCCACGTTCTCAAGACTTAGTCGCTCCTTCCGCCGGAAACGGAAGTCAGATGACCAGTTTTCCCCGAAGTCGTGTGACGTTTCGCCTCAAAGATCATCTTCGTCCCACTCCGATGACTCCTCGACGGCCAGTCCTGTTCTGCAGGGCAGATTCAAACCGGCGACGTCGGCGTCTCTGGGCTTGTTTCGCATACGCCAGAGCACGGTGGTTCAGCGGGCGGTGCACCTGACCTACTTCTTGACGTTTTTGTTCATGTTCGCGTCGCTCCTGCAGCTGTACACCGTCTTTGGTGTCTACGGCGTCTTGGGTTCAAATCCCAGACCTGACCCCTGGCCGTGGCTGATTCTACATACCATATTTCGGTGAGCATTTGTGTGTGGGCTGTGTCTGTGTGGGCTTAGTGTATGTGTGGGCTTAGTATCTGCGTGGGCTTAGTGTCTGTGTGGGTTTGTTGTCTGCGTGGGCTTATTGTGTGGACGTTTCATTGTGTGGGCTTGTTGATTCTATGGGCATGTTGTCTGTACGGGCTTGTTGTCTGTACGAGTTTGGTGTCTGTACGAGCTTGGTGTCTGTACGGGCTTGTCATTGCCTGGGCGTTTCATTGTGTGGGCTTGTTGATTCTATGGGCGTGTTGTCTGTACGGGCTTGTTGTCTGTACGGGCTTGTTGTCTGTACGAGCCTGTTGTCTGTACGGGCTTGGTGTCTGTACGGGCTTGGTATATGTGTTGTCTGTGTGGACTTAGTGTCTGTGTGGACTTAGTGTCCGTCTGGGTTTATTGTCTGTATGGGCTTGTCATTGTGTGGGCGTTTCACTGTGTGGGCTTAGTGTCTGTAGGGCTTGGTGTCTGTAAGGGCTTGTTGTCTGTGTGGGGTTGCTGTTTGTGTGGTTGCTGTTGTTGACTTCTGTTGACGAACGTCACGTGACACTTGTGATTGTAAACATAGACGATGATATGTTTAATGCATACACTTTTTCCTTCTCTCTTTCTCCTCCCACCCCCTCTTTCGTTCTATCCTGTATTTCTTATTTTCTTCCTCCCGCGTGAATGTCAAAGTCAGTTTACAGGCCACGTGATGATGATGAGGCTTCCACGAAGTCTATTTCTGACCTTAGCATTTTTTTCTAATTCATTTCTTTGCGCTATCCAAACTACCATGAATATAAAACCCTAACACTCAATCTTTCTTCTCCGCATCGTCATACCATCACTCCTACCCAGCTCAACCCTGAAAGAAGAAGTTATACAGTATTACGGTGCATTCGTATCATCCTGAAAAGCTTTAAAATAACATAGTGACGATGAACAAGACTTGCTATTTACTTTTTCGCTCTCTGGCCCTAATCGTTTTGCCCAAAGCCGTTCCAATCCTGTCGGTTGTCGGCGACAATTTCCCTCTAACGGCGCAGTGATATTGCTTTTGTCCCTCAATATTTGGGTCATTGATGAAATTTAGCGTCTAATTTTGCAGCTGGGAAAACTGCCGATTAAATCCCTTGGGGGTGAGTAGCGTCGGCTAGTTATGTCCCCTGGGGAGGGGTTGCTATCGCTAGCATTCGCTAACGCCAAGGGAGATGTGGAGGGAGATGTGTGTCATGTGTTAAGGAGATATCTACAATCTTTGCTGCTTTTGCTGCGGACCATTTCGCAGCAGACCGCCTTCTGTTGATGTTTTACGAAATGGAATGGATGCCGGCCGTTCAGAAAGCAATGGCAAACTACTGGACGTCAACTTACCAAGAGATCACAACAGCCAAAAAATGCTGGGGTTGACCGTGACGTCCTGTAAAGGATATGCAACTAACTTTTGTTTTTTGCTGATTTTACTCCAGTCTCGTCTTTAGGTTAAAAATAATTTAGATAAAGATAATTTAGATAAGGGTAAGTTATATACAGATAACAAAGACGCAGTGAACTGTCTTTATAAACAGCGTTGGAGTCCCGGTTACACCACCTGACTCGCGTTCCAAAGGTCGTAGCTTTGATTCTGGGCTACGTCTTTCGTTTCACGAGCGCTATTTTCTCGGAGACTCATGGAGATCGTCGCTGGAGCTACGGAGTTCGTGCTTTGTGCGACGCTTTCGGCAGGCTTCCCTGCGGAAAGAGACCGAACGATATGGGATAAAACCAGGTGTGATGCACCTGCTACTCCCCAGTAGTGTCTATTCGTTACATCCTTTGTCTGCCAACTGTTGCTGGTAGGCTCAAGGTGATGCAGGCGAAGGCATACCTCAGAGTAGCTGCAGACACAGACCACCCACTGCATGAGGCGCTGGACGCAGTTAAGGGTCAGCGACTGATAAGAGGGAAATCATGGATGGCTCAGGCGGAGGATACGATCAGACAGGTGTGCCCTTTGGAGAACATTAGACGAGGAGAGGAGTGGGTCAGAGTGCCAGCGGAGCAGTCAGACTTGTGCAGAGTTATAATCACATTAAGCCGGGAGTGCAGGGAGTGGCCAGCAGGGGCCACGGAAGTGGTAATCCAGCAACGAATTCAGGACAATGCTCACTCCGATGATGTGATTATCTACACAGATGGTTCGGTGTCAAGAGGTGAGAGAAGTGGCTGGGGGTTCATAGCCAAAGCTAATGGTCGACGTTTGGTGCAGGAGAGCCTGGCACATGATACCACAACATCCAGCTTAAGAATGGAGGTGGAGGCAGTCACTGCGGCTCTCCGCTGGATGGAGAATACGACACACACACACATCGTGATTGTAACTGACTCAGAAAGCATGCTGACGAGGGTGAGGACGGGCAAGCTTCGTGCGGAGTGGCTTGCTTCGCTTCGGAGGTCACAGGTGACAAGCATCGCCTGGATCTTTTCTCCGGGGCATGCCGGTGTGCTGGGAAATGAACAGGCGGACAGATTGGCTGGCTCTGCAGAACTTGGTGGAGTATTGATACATGACAAGGCAGGCGTGGTTGCGGCCTTGTGGGAGCATGTGTACACCTCGGAGGAGCAAATGGGTTACCATGGTCTGGCAAGAATGAGACAGCGAGGGGTGACGAGGGGATCTAGCCGACGCTCAACGCTCAGAGGAAAGGCGAGACGGACATATAATCAGATTGCTACTGGTACTATTGGTGTTGAAACTCTTCGCTGGCTGCTGAGAATGGGGACGATGCGCTTATGGGAATGCCCGAATGCTGTGATGTCGATTCCTAAATCAATAAATCAATCAATCAATCAAGCAATCAAAACCCGGTGCAATGAAGTCGACGCTCCAGCCTTGAAATCGCTTAATTCTGGTATAAACTGAAATGATGATTCACCCAAAGCCGAGAAGTCGAATCGGAAAGCTGTACTAGAACACGATCACAGGTAACAAAATGGACGTTGCAGCCAAAGCCTTCGTCAGTACACAAACAAATAACACACTATATGAAACATATAACTATATACATACAACCATATGAAAATCTCTACATGAAAATATATGTATAAACGTTACTTATGTTTCCTTGTTATGGACTGGCCACGTTGGTATTTGAATCCCGCGTGTATGATTATAACAAAGTGATTAGACCGGAAATCACCCTGTCTCTTGGAGAGCTAAGTGGTCTCGAGGTAAAAAAAAATAAAGTTCGATCGTTCGTTCATTCATTCGTTCGTTCGTTCGTTCGTTCGTTCGAGGTACGGTGTCCTCCTCGAATGCTGGAGGTCCCGGGTTCAAACACCGGTGAGGACCGGGATTTTTTCACATGGACTTTAGTAACAAAATTTTCCCTGGTCTCTGTTTAATGAGATTGGACGCCCGTGTGTATTGTTGCGCACGTAAAACATCCCTTGGCAGTTGGAAATCGAAAAAGAGTAGCCTAACGACGCGGCTCGGGCAAAATTTCGAGTTAAAAATCTGCTCAAGGTATTTTGGGATCCTCGTCGGTGCTACGGAGTTAGTGCACTGAGCTGACATTCTCCGGACTCAGCTTGAGTTAGGAGTAGAACGGGGCATTTATGGGTTACACCCGTGTGCCGTGGTGTTGATCCGTCGACTAAACTAAACTAAACTCACTCTGTCTCGCACTCACTCACTGTCCTACTATATTACCCTTTCTCTCTCTCTCTCTCTCTCTCTCTCTCTCTCTCTCTCTTTTTTTTTTTCTCTCTCTCTCTCTCTCTCACTCACATTCTGTTTCGCTATCTCACTTTATCACTTTCACCCTCTCTCTCTCTCTCTCTCTCTCTCTCTCTCTCTCTCTCTCTCTCTCTCTCTCTCTCTCTCTCTCTCTCTCTCTATCTATCTATCTATCTATTTATCTCTCGCATTACCTCACAGTCTTTTTCCATCACTCTTTATAATAAAAACTTCAGCTCTTTCTTCGAAGTACGAATAGTGGAAACTGCGCCTGCTTTCTGAAGTTAGTGGTGCGGGTTCAAACCCCGGCGAGGGGGGGGGGGGGCAGCATTTTGTTTTAAATTTCAGACCTGTACGGCGCAGGGAATGACCAAGGCTCATAAAGTGGGTGCTGGATAATTCAAGAACTTTATGTGAATTATTTTGGAAGAAATTAAGACAGTCAGGAAAGGAAATGGCCGACCCTTCTCGTTTGCCTTAGACCAGAATATGTTAAAGCATTACACTTAACTGGGATAACACTTCATTGCCCTAACAGATGTATCTCATATCTTCATCTCTTCCTCCAGCTATTTTTCACGTTCTCTCTCTCTGTCTCTCTGTCTCTCTGTCTCTCTCTCTCTCTCTCTCAATCCCTCTCTCTCCCTCTTAAGACGGGCCTGCGTGCCGCCCAATTCTTAATCCTCTGAAAATAAAGTTTGTTTGTTCTCTCTCTCTATCTTTCTCTTTCTCTCTTACTCTGTTACTGTCTCCTACTTTCTCTCAATCGTCTCTCTCTCTCTCTCTATCTATCTATCTATCTATCTATCTATCTATCTATCTATCTATCTATCTATCTATCTATCTATCTATCTATCTATCTATCTATCTATCTCTCAATGGCACTCACACTCTTTCACTCTCCTTTACTCTTACTCTCTCTCCTACTTTCTCTCAATCCTCTCTCTCTCTCTCTCACCTTCTCTCTTGCACTCACTCTGTTTGTTTGTTCTCTCTCACTATATATCTTTCTCTCTCTCACTCTGTTACTGTCTCCTACTTTCTCTCTCTCTCTCTCTCTCTCTCTCTCTCTCTCTGAGTGTGTATATCTCTCTGTCCTTGTCTGTCTCTCTGTATTTCTCTCCGTTGCTGTATCTCTCTGTGTCTCTATGTGTGTACATTTCTCTCTATCGCTGTATCTCTCTGTATCTCTTTGTCTCTGCCTGTCTCTCTCTATTGCTGAATCTGTCTGCATCTATCTGTATCTCTCTGTCTCTCTCTGTCGCTGTATCTCTCTATGTCTCTGTCTCTGTCTATCTCTCTGTCGCTGTATCTCTCTCTCTCTCTCTCTCTCTCTATATATATATATATATATATATATATATATATATATATATATATATATATATATATATATATATATATATATCTGTCGCTGTATCTCTCTATGTCTCTGTCTCTCTCTCTGTCGCTGTATCTCTCTATGTCTCCCTATGTCCCCCCCTCTCTCTCTCTGTGTCTTTCTGTCGCTGTATCTTTCTGTATCACTCCATGTCTCTGTCTCCCTGTCGCTGTATCTTTCTATCTCTATGTCTCTGTCTTTCTTGATCTCGCTCTCTGTGTGTCGCTGTATCTCTCTGTATCTCTATGTCTCTATCTTTCTGTCTCTGTCACTGTATATTTCTGTATCTCTCTATGTCTCTCTATCTCTTTCACCCCTCTCTGTCGCTGTTTCTCTCTCTATTCGCTGTCTCTCTCGCTTTCTTTCTCTGTCGCTGTATCTCACTATTTCTCTGTGTCTCTCGCTCTCTCACTCTCTCTGTCACTGTCTCTCTCTATGTCTCTGTTTCTCTCCCTCTATCACTCTCTCTCTCTCTCTGTCGCTATATCTCTTTATGTCTCTGTCTTTCTCACTTTCTCACTCTCTTCCCGTCTCTCTCTGTCGCTGTATCTCTATTTCACTGTCTTTCTCGCTCTCTCACCCCTCTCTCTCGCTCTTTCTCTCTGTCGCTGTATCTTTCTGTATCTCTCTATGTCTCTCTATCTCTTTCACCCCTCTCTGTCGCTGTCTCTCTGTCTATTCTCTGTCTCTCTCGCTTTCTTTCTCTGTCGCTGTATCTCTCTATTTCTCTGTGTCTCTCGCTCTCTCACTCTCTCTCTCTGTCGCTATATCTCTTTATGTCTCTGTCTTTCTCACTTTCTCACTCTCTTACCGTCTATCTCTGTCGCTGTATCTCTATGTCACTGTCTTTCTCGCTCTCTCTCTCTCTCTCTCTGTCGCCGTATCTCTCTATGTCTCTGTCTCTCTCGCTTTATCACTCTCTCTGTCGCTGTATCTCTCTGTCTCTGTCTCTCTCGCTCTCGCATTTTCTCTCTCTCTGTCGCTGTATCTCCCTGTATCCCTCTATGTCTCTCTCACCCTCTCTCTCTCTCTCTCTCTGTTTATCTCACTATGTATTTCACCCTCTACCTCTCCCTAGCTAACTCTCCATCGTTCTATTTACCCGAGCTCATGACACGCCATGTAAAAGCAAAGAAACCAGGCATTTCTTGTGACAGCTTTCAGCTAAGCCAAATTGGCAAGCTCTGTCACCACTTCTTCTTTAGGAGGAGTGGACTAATTCCACTTCAGCCTCCTCCATGGATAGAAGTGGCTTATTTTCTCGTGGGCTTATTCTTTGCTTACTGATATGAATTTAATCTTACTGGCAATCCTAAGAAGCTTTTCGATACAAGAAGCATATAGTTCTTTTCTTGCAGTGTTAACCAGTTGCCAGTGGTCATAATTTTTTCTTCTCTTTTCCGTCCTTCGTTCTTATTTCGCTTCCCACCTCTTCCTTTCTCTTAGTTTAATTTCTTTATGTTTTCTTAACATGTCATAGCTTATTTATAATGTCTGTCTTGATTTCTTCAGTGCCTTTTCTCTGCCTCTCTCTCTCTCTGTCTCTGCGTCTCTCTCTGTCTTTGTCTCTCTCTCTCTGGCTATGTCTATCTCTGTCTAAGTCTCTCACTGTCGGTCTCTGTCTCTATCTCTCTGTATGTCTCACTGTCTGTCTGTCTGTCTCTCTCTTTGTATGTCTGCCTCTGTCTGTCTCTCTCTGGCTGTCTGTCTGTATCTGTCTGTCTCTGTCTATGTCTGTCCATCTGTGTATGTTTGTTTCTGTCTGTATCTGTCTCTGCCTCTCTGTCTGTCTCTACCCTCCCACGCTCTCTTTCTCTCTCCCCCTCCCCCTTTCTGTCTTCTTCCTCGTTAAAGATCAGCTTAGTGTATATCTTTCTTTATTCTTTAACATGTCTGCTTGTCTTTTTCATATTCACTTTTCGTATATTGGTATCCCACTTTATTTTTATAATTTCTTGTTACTCTTTTTATGTTAGTCATACTGTCATATGCACAAATGCCTTCATTTATTTCTATCTGCCACCTATGTTAAATAATTCTACATTTCTGTTTTGTTTCACGCTTTCCCTCTTTTCTCTGCATCCTTTCTTCCTTTCTTCCTTCTGTACCTGCCTTCACCGTTGTGCCCCTATTTAAGTTCTTATGTCCCTCTTTCTTTCTTTCTTCCATCTTTTCCTCTTTTCTGCATTCTTCTTTCCCTATTTTCTTCTTCCTTCTTTCATTGCTTCGTTTTTAGTTTCTTGATTTGTTGATCAGTTACCCAGTCGGTGTCACCACAGACAATCCCCCCTTTCCCCCCCCCCCCCCCACATACTTGTCATAACATGACCAGGTTCAACTTATTCGTACGTAATCAGGGAATGTCACAGACATGACACCAAATTGTCATTATAAACCGCAACATGACATTATGACACTACAGCGCCCGAGGCCGGTTCTCCAAGCACAGTTTCATTAGCCTAAACTCCGCCGCTTCATGACATCAAGCTACGGCCCGAGGCTGAGTGAGGTCCGTGTCTTCAGTTCTCTCGGTCCGATTCATGTTCCACTGCGGAACGATTAATTAGATAATTCTTGCGGTGAAATAATAAAGTGATGTCACATTTGCATGTGTCTTCTACTATAACTTTGCACTAACAACGCACATGCCTTCCAGTAGTCCCCACTCCACCCCCCCCCCCCCCCACCCCGCGACACTATCCATAAATATTAAATCAAGTTAATTACCCCTTCCCCACCTGTGACTACATCATCAACAAACATTTCATCAAGTTGGTCCCCTTGTAACTCCATCAACACATATTTCCTCCAGTTGTCGTCCTCGTAACTACACCATGAAAAAAAGAAAAAAAAAATTCCCCAAGTTTTCTTTACCCCCGTGACTATACATCATCAAACAATTCCTCCAGTTCCCCCCCCTTCCTTTTTTTTTTAAAACTACATCAACAAACATTCTTCCCCCCCCCCCCCCCCCCCCACTTGTCTCCCCTGTGACTATCCACCATCACCCACACATTGTCTGCCCTTGCGACTACAAAACATGAGTGACAAGACAGCCCCAAATTGTGAGTCAAGTGCGAACGGCGAAGAATAATACTACCCCCAGTGACATTTCCATAAACCATTGGCGCCATTTACTGCTGTCCCTTGCGCCAGAAACCGGCACTAAACTTCTGGTCGCCTCCAAGGAAGAATTGCAAATGCCCCAGACAATGTTGTCATTAATTACATGTTGCTTTCGTCAAGTCAACTTTCTACTCGGGGCATGAAGTAGTGCAGCTTTACATAACAGAGTTACGACACATACAGAACGTTGCGGCGGTTAGCCTTCATCAGCAAACAAACACATTCACAAACACAACATACAGTCAAGGAGAACTCCTGTGACTACATTAGAGGGTGATGACAGGACGAGACGAACAAATGCATGGAAAAATGGAAGCAATGAAGAGAAAATGAGAATTGACAAAATGTTAATTGAAAAGAATGTTAGTCGAAGAAAATGTTTAATAGAAAAACTGTTTATAGAGAAAAAAAACTGTATACTCACCTCACGTACGGACCTTTGAATGACTACGGAAAACTTGGGTGTATTTGTATAGCGGTGCTGGATGTCACGGTACAGTGAGCACATAGAAAGAAGGGGGCGGGGTAGGAGGCGTGTAAAATTGACCACTACCCCATTGTGTTGTTGGTCTGGGTGGATTGGTGTGCCTGAACACGCGTACTTACATAGACACACTTCAACAGACAAAATGCTAGTGTATGTGGACATGCAAGAAGAGAGAGAGGGAGAGAGAGAGAGAGAGAGAGAGAGAGAGAGAGAGAGAGAGAGAGAGAAGAGCGAGAGAGAGAGACAGACAGAGAGAGACAGAGAGATGAAAAGTGCCAGCGACCTACCACATGGGGTATATTGTAACCTACGAAATAGTCAGTATGGTTGCTAGTCATACAACGCGCTTCAGGAGCCCATCGCCCAGTCCTAGAGTTGTTGGGGTTGTGTAAGATCCAACCACTGGCAATGCACGTGAAGAAGGTTTGCACAGAGAAGCCAGATGTAAGAGGAGAGAGAGAGTGAGAGAGAGAGCGCGAAAGGTAGCATTTTGTCTGTTGAAGTGTGTCTATGTAAGTACGCGTGTTCAGGCACACCAATCCACCCAGACCAACAACACAATGGGGTCGTGGTCAATTTTACACGCCTCCTACCCCGCCCCCTTCTTTCTATGTGCTCACTGTACCGTGACATCCAGCACCGCTATACAAATACACCCAAGTTTTCCGTAGTCATTCAAAGGTCCGTACGTGAGGTGAGTATACAGTTTTTTTCTCTATAAACAGTTTTTCTATTAAACATTTTCTTCGACTAACATTCTTTTCAATTAACATTTTGTCAATTCTCATTTTCTCTTCATTGCTTCCATTTTTCCATGCATTTGTTCGTCTCGTCCTGTCATCACCCTCTAATGTAGTCACAGGAGTTCTCCTTGACTGTATGTTGTGTTTGTGAATGTGTTTGTTTGCTGATGAAGGCTAACCGCCGCAACGTTCTGTATGTGTCGTAACTCTGTTATGTAAAGCTGCACTACTTTGTGTCATTTTATATTGTTTAAACTTTCACAGCTTTACCGCAGTTCCACCAAATTTTATGCATACTCGGGGCATGGGGTGTTCAGTGAAACTAGAACTAGACTGTAGTTTTCAGTGGTGACTCGGGGGGTTGTCCGGTGTGTGTGTGTGGGAGGGGGGGAGGAGGTTCCGGTGTGTGTGTGGGGGGGAGTTGCCCGGTGGGGGGCGGTGTGTGTCCGGTGTGAGGGGTTGTCCGGTGTAGGGGTTGCCCGGTTGGGGGGGGGGTGTCGGTGTGTATGGGGAGGGGGAGGGGTTGTCCGGTATCAGAGTTTGATAGGAGTTAAGTCTCAGTAGTTGCAGTGTTTGTGGTAGTGTAAGGAGTGGGGAGATAAGAAGAGAGGTGGGGAGAACGAACGAACAAACGAACGAACGAACGAACGAAAATCTTTATTTTCAAATGGTTAAGAATTGGGCATGCAGGCCCGTCTGGCATTCTGCCCTTCTTCTCTTTTTCCTCTCATACATTCTTTCATTCAACATCTCTTATGAAGCAAATCTTTGAGAGAGGTGAGGTGAGGGGTGGAGAGAAGTGTGGGGAGAGCGATGGGTAGAGGGAGGAGAGATAGGGACAGGAATGGGGAGAGGGGTAGAGAGGTGTGTGGGGAGACGGGTGGTGAGACATGTGGGGAGAGGGGTGGAGAGAGGGTTGGGAGAGGGGTGGAAAGAGCGTAAAGGGAGGGGTAGAGATAAGGGTGGGGGAGGGGTGGGGAGAGGGGTGGATAAAAGAGTGGAAACAGGATTGGAGATAGGGGTGCAGACAGGAGTGGAGAGAGTAGTGAAGACAAGGGTGTAGAGAGGAGTGGAGAGAAGGGTGAGGAAAGGGGTGGAGAGAGGGATGGAAACAGGAGTAGAAAGAGCAGTGAAGACAAGAGTGGAGAGAGCAGTGAAGACAAGAGTGGGGAGAGGGGTGGAGACTGTAGCGTATACTACTAGGATGGAAATGGATCAAAGTAGATACTAAATAGACTTCTACGAATAGAGAATCTACCCACTGCTGAAGAAGCGATCAAATGGCTCGCAATTCTAGAAGAATGATTATCAAAGTCCCAGAATGGATCACTACTTCTAAACAGTGCCAGGCGGAAAGTTATGACGACTAACTGTACTAACAAACGAAGACAGTATGTCAAGTGATTCCTGCTAACGTGCCTGGATGAATAATGAGCCCCCACTGCTAATGTATTCTCACACAACAGGAGATAAGACAGATTTATAAGTATAGATATAGTCCTTTCACTCGTCACACAATCTGATGATGCTATAATCTAATTCTATAATGACAGACGCAGTTTGTTAAAATTACAAATATAACATAGCTTGTTTAATTCTAAAGAACACTACGTGAGCTCCACAGGAAACCCAATGACACATAAGAGATACGCAGATCCCTGGTTAGACTAAATTTCTACAAAGTATTCAGCTAGAGGATGTAATCACAGACTCCTAGCCAATAGCGGACAAATTTGGTGATTGCTGTGCAGTGGCAAACGGGTGGTTAGCCACTCATCTGATAATTCTTGGCCTCCTGGATGGTAAGCTGACAATGCTGACTGGATCGTGGTATGGACTCCACTCTCTGCTGCATCAAGTGAGTGGTTCGTAGCTCAATCACCGGTCGTGACTACGGCTACAGATGATCAGGGTGCGGGCTCTGTGAATGACAGTGAGAAGGAGTGATTAACCCTTCAAGACGGAGTTGTAAATTCTTTTGGCCATGTCATGGTCCTGCATGGCATGCTTGTCTCATATAATGTTTGATAGCATGTACTATCTTAATTTACATATTTTGATTCCTTATCTGAAATCTACAACAGCACACTGATCTAATGGAAACAGCAAACAAATGCTATTCTATTCTCTCTGCTGATATTTAGATCAAACATGTACAATCACAATGCTCTACTTAAAAGACCACATTCCAATATATATATTCTAAGTCATGATTAATCATGGAAACCTGAACCACACTTCACATAATGAATTAACAGTACATATCATTGGATGACTTCAATGGAATGAAACTCAGACGCCACAACTCCGACGTCACCATATACAATAACAAACCATTAAATCGATGAAACAACACACATCGTTTTCCAAGTATGGAAACACACAAACTACACTCCACACGATGAATTTACATCACATATTGATGAATTCCATAGAATGAAATGAAATCACACACAACAACTATAACGTCACGATGTACACGAGTGAACCATTAAATCCATGAAACACCACAAGTTAACTTAAAGAGTTATGAGTTGTACTACTAGCAAGTCTTCCTTATATTAATTAAAACATAATTAATTATCTAGAAGATTTTTTAGCTAGGTTTAAGATTACTTTCACTATAC
>OY992876.1:235415117-235425117 GCA_963921405.1 Cepaea hortensis
TCCGCTTTCCTATCCTACTAGAACATTTGAACCGCAGGCTTCTGCGGACGTTAGGCTTCACTCTACTATCGTCCCCCCCCCTCCCCCCACCTCCCCACCACAAACTCCCCTTGCTCACAACATCACCTTCGCCAAATCCGACAACTTGCTTCAAAAGAAGAAAAGACAAAAACACTCACGGTACAACCACATCCTCTTTAAGTTTCGAAATCTGACAACTTCGTCCCGAAAAAAGAAATGCCCTAATTACTTTATCTCCATTCCCGTGGCAGGATCCATTCAATGACCAGCCACCCACCCACCCCGGGTTAGAATCAGGGGCAGAAGGAAAATCCCCGCTAATGCAACTGTGAATCTGGGATGAATGTCCTGTTACCAAAAAGGGATTTTCGGAAAGCCGGCAAATGTTGTGATATGACACGGGGACTTTTGTGCGGATGTCCTCATTGGAGACATGTTGAATGTTGACTAACCTGGACGTTAGTTCCTGTAGCAGCTGTGCTATAAGGATTGGCAATGAATGAATCACCAGAAAATGAGAAGTAGATTGTGAACTTTACTAGGACACGATTACTAGAAACAAAATGCAATTAAAGTCTTCGTCAGCACAGAATAAACAAACACAACCCAACACAACTACATGAAAAACACTACATGAAAATATACGAGCTTCGTTGTGACTGAATACATCTTAAACGATCAACGTGATTGATGACTATCAGTGGACTGAAAGAACCTGTGTGATTAAGGCGAGTCAATGCACAAGTATATCATTAAGACTGGTGAAAGTGGGTCGTCGGGGCGTTGTTATTTTTGTTGTTTTGGTGATTAATTTGAATATTTAGTCATTTTTTTTAAAATGGGTGACAGTCATCGGGTGACATCATGTGGCACTTCATGATGATGATGATGATGATGATGATGATGATGATGATGATGATGATGATGATGATGATGATGATGATGATGATGATGATGATGAAGATAATGATGATGATGATGATGATGGTGATGATGATGATGATGATGATGATGATGATGATGATGATGATGATGATGATGATGATGATGATGATGATGATGATGATGATGATGATGATGATGATGATGATGATGATGATAAATATATTAAAAAGTAATAAATTTGTAATCAAGTGAAAAAATCCACGGAAGTTTCGGAAATGTGGTTTTATACTCTGTGGCAAAGTGGTCAAGCCGTCTGGCTCGGGCTCCGCATGTTGTTGGTTCGATTCCGGGCCGCGTCCTTCGGTTCACGAGTGCATTTTTTTCCCAGAGACTCATGAGGGTCGTAGCTGGAGCTACGGAGTTCGTGATTTGTGTGAAGCTTTTGGCAGGTCGCTGCGGAAAGAGACTGAGCCATATGTGATAAAACCCCGGTGCAATGAAGTCGACTTTTAAGCGACTTTTTTAATGCTGACAAATAATTGAACAGCCAAAATTGAGCCATCTGCATATTTTGAGGGAAGGTAA
Source organism: Cepaea hortensis (assembly GCA_963921405.1). Taxonomy (NCBI): domain Eukaryota; kingdom Metazoa; phylum Mollusca; class Gastropoda; order Stylommatophora; family Helicidae; genus Cepaea; species Cepaea hortensis. Next base: position 235,416,609 of record OY992876.1, read on the forward strand.
GTCCTACAGACAACTTATCACAAAGAAGCAGTGATAATTTTTTGGCCACATTATGAGAAGACAGAAACTGGAACATCTTGTGACAACCTGTAAGATGTGTGGAAAGAGAGATCGAGGAAGACAGCATGAAAAAAATGCTTGACAGTCTTGTGTCATGGCACGAAAGGGAGTCAACACATGAATTGATCCATGCCGCCGGCGGTCGCAATTTTTGGAGGGGCATAATCGCTCACGACAGCCTGGAAGGCACTGGATGATGATGATTATGATTATTACAGTCATCGTCCTTATCACAATGTGCCCTGCTAGCTGGCGTAGGCGTTCGTGTCTCTCGGTCTTCTGTGTTCTGGATCAACTCTGCTGATGATCTTCCTCCAGGCCAACGTCTAAATCCATCGAGCATCATTTCACTTGGTCTAACTCTGCCTAGTTTTTCCTTGATCTTTTCAGCTGTCACGATGTTAAAATTCTTAGAAATATTGTGGATCAACCAGAAGAACACTACTGACATTCCATTAATTTTGAACCCGTAAGAAGGCTAGCTCATACAATTGTGGTGTAAGCACACATATGTACATAGCAACACTGACATTTATGCATACACTGAAACACATACAGAAACAGACATACGAGTAACACATACAGGCTGACACACAAATATATATCATCATCATCACCTTCCACTTTTGCCGCCCAGCGTCGTGAGGAGAAATAATTAGCGCTTCAGTGCCCGATGGGTGGCACAGGATAGTGTCATTCCATATGACTGTATGATGAGAAATAATCGGTCCGATGGGTGGCACTGGAAAGTTTCATTCGCTGTAATTGTACAACTTCTTTGATGTCGTCAATCCATTTTCTTCTCGAGCGTCCTCTTGCTCCCGTAAATGTTCTTTGGTGTATTACCAGTGATGGTAGTTGATGATGTTGCATTCTAACCAGCTGGCCAAACTATTTGATCTTCTGCCTTTCAATGCATGTGGCTCAAGGTGGTGATCCCACTGTTTGTCTGATAACATCAAGTCTTACTCGGTCTCTAATAGTTAAGTTTCCAGCTCTACTCAAGCATCTGATCTCGCAGGTGTTGATTTTGCGTAAGTATTATTTGGATAATGTCCAAGGTTGGCATTGGTAACATGGGGTTGGTGTAAATACAGTGGAGTCTCGATAAGTAGAAGTCGTGGGGGGGGGGGGGGCGAAGGAATTTGATCTACTTGTCCGAAATTCTACTTATCCAGACTGCACGCATATTTACACTAATTTACACTAATACCATGCAGTAGCATTGAGTAAAATGATTGTACCACTTAGGAAACAGGCAGTGAACAAATAAATAGCAATACAATATCAGAAATGTTGAAATGTTTAATTTTGAAAATTTCCAAATTAATTAAAGAAAAATTCTGTGATTTATCTTCCCATTGCCTGTTTAAAGGCACAAAATGGTGAGACTGCATCATCTGAACATCCATTCTGCATCATGTAAATGTCAATTTGGTCAATTGCCAAAATATCTGACTGCGATACAGTCATCCTCATCATCAGAGTCAGGGCTGGAAGGGTCTGTTGGTTGAATACTGGCATACATAGCCCTATAATATCAGTGCTTGAAAGAGTGGCACTAGTAGAAACATCATTGTCAATGTTCACAAACTCCTCTGGATCAATCTTCATCTCTTTATACAATCTAGCAAGTAATTATCCCACTAAAATGTCAGTAACATTGCTCTCACTGCTCGCAGAATTATATTTAGCTAAAGCAGGTCTGAGCACGTCTCCTATCCATGAGTGAGTCGTTGCTTCGTCGACTGACTGTTTCTCTCCACACACATTCTTGTAAGAGATACAATGTCGTTTTTGGAAACGATTCAACCAGCCAGCACTACAATTCAAGTCTGTCTGATCTCCAAGACGTGCAAATTCTTCTGCTTTCGCAATAAGTAAAGGCCCATTTACTGGTACACTTGCCAATCTAATCACAGTGAACCATTTTAAAAGGGCAGAATCAAAAAATCGCACGCAGCAGTTTTTCTAGCTCTCTGCCTATCACTGTCGATTTTTTTTTTTTTTTTTTTTTTTTTTTTTTTTTTTTTTTTTTAGCATATCCTTTACAGGACTTAGCTGTCAACACCAGCATCTTTCAGCTGTATGTTGATCTCCTGGCAAGATTACGCTCAGTAGTTTGCCATTGCTTTCTGAGCGGCCGGCTCAGTATCCCGCAAGTCACGAGCGGGGGTCGAACCGCCTCAGCTCTCGCTCCGCTACGAGACTCTGCGTGATAAACGGGATTACAGAGAGAAAGTGTTGTAACCCCACAGCCAGAGAGACCGGCACTGTCGATTTGACATTCGAAAAACAATTGTTTGTAGCGGTCTTTATGCATTAAAATGCCGGAAAGTGTCGATGTAGGAATACCAAATTCTCTAGCTATATCCACTTTCTTCTTTCCACTATGTTCAACCTCTTCCAACAGCTCAATCTTTCCTTTTAAAGTCAAAGTTTTAAGCTTTCGTCCACTAGCAGCCATTGTTGACATGTAGCAACATATCATGTGTGCGAGATTGTTCTCCGGGCTGACTAAAAATACACATTCTTTCGCGAAACAATTTTTTTTTTTTTTTTTTTGGGGGGGGGGGGGGGGGTGTGAAATGAACAGTTCGACTTAAACGTGGACATTTATATAGTCGGTATTCATTTTTATGTTCGACTAATCCGAAAATTCGAGTTAACCGAATCCGACTTATCAGGAATTTTTATACAAAGATAAAGAAGGATCTTGGCCGGGACCAAGCCAATAACGTCGACTTAAGCAAAATTCTAGTTATCAGAGTTCGACTTAAGTGGACTCGACTGTATACTATTTATTATCTGTCGTTTTGCGGACATATGTACATTCGGATGTTTCAGCGTGGGTCATAGTTGATATAAAGAAAGGCACTTGCTTTTTGGCATTTCATTTCAATTTCTCAGTCTATTCTGCGATCATACTTCTGAGGCATTTGAATTCTTTAACTTGTTTCAGAGTTATACTATTTATTAGTATACTTAGTGGACCAGGCGATCTGCTAACTTGCATTATTTCAGTTTTGGCTGTATTTATACTCATATCTGCTGCATGTTGAACTCAGCTTATTTGTATGATTTGTTTTTTAAATTTTAGTCTGCCCTCGTCGCTATAAAACAGGCAGAAATCGTCTGCAAATAAACACACACACACACACACACACACACACACACACACACACACACACACACACACACACTAAATACACATACTGAAAGGCTCTGGCAGATACAGAGACAGCCAATACCCACTTAAACACACCCACATAAGATATATGGTGCTATACAGGTTGGTGAAAGTAGGTAATTGGAAGGTTATAAGTTTACTTGATTTAGTGATTTATTTAAATGTTTACTAACTTCTTATTGGTGACAGTGTGCAGTTTATCCGAGAGTACCAGCGTGGCCGAATGGATACCAACGCTAGTTCTTAGACTTCCGGTGTGTTGATGGTCAGGTAGCGGGTTCAACCCCTACACCGGCCAGTTGGGACTGAAATGTTGACTTCTCGTCCCTGACTTGGGGCGTAAATTACAAGTACTACAGAAGTCGAATGGCTCGCCTGATGGCGAGGGACACTGGTAATAGGGAAAGATGGCCCACAAGCAATAATCAATCCTTCATGGACTACTCTCGAGTTCAAAGCGAGCGAACAAACAAAATCCGGGTGTGTTGGTGTGGTGGCTAGGACGTTATACAGACAATGGCATGAACACGGCCGGGTGTGAGTGAGTTAGTGATTGAGTGAGTGAGTGAGTGATATATATAATATGTATATTAGGGCTGCGACCTATTAATTTAAATTTAATAGTTAACTTTTGAAAAATTAACGATTAATTAATCGTTAATTTCGATTAAAGCAAAACAACTATAGTCATATGACTCACATTATAGTCGTATTTGTCAAAAATCGAAATAACACTGGATTGTCTTGTTCATATGTCATCTAATAACCAACTATGCAAACAAACGAGTATGTTGACAGTATTTGCTTCAAGTGACGAGCGCGCCTTAACAATATAACCAGCAGAGCTGAACAATCGTTCACATGGAACTGAGGTAGCCGGTATGCAATTTTCTTATTCATTTCAGACTCAATTAGCTTAATAATCTCTTCATTTGGTTCACATATAGTTTCATTGTCAATGTCAGTATCATTCGTTGCAGCAGTCTCCATCTGCTCATCATGAACATTAACTGCTATTTGTTGTTCAATACGTGACCAAGTTCGTTCTTTTGCATCTTTTGACAAACACTTCAGGTATTTGTAGCGTGGATCAAGTGCTGTTGCAATCTGTAGTATTTCAATACTTGTCATATTAGCTACACGTTCACTGAAGTCATTAATACATGCTGCCTTAAATTTAGCTATGTAGCCCGGATCATCATCGTGTACAGTCATATGCTTTGTCAACGATGATAGCAGTGGCAATACACAGCTACATGAAACAAAATCTTGACCGCCAAGCAGGACCGTGATCTGACAGAATAAGTCCAAAACTTTTACATATTTCGAAATCTTCTCCCAATCTGAACCTGACAGTTTTGGACCTTTGTATTGCTTCTTTTCATCTGACATGTAGACAGTTAATGTTTCTCTGACCTGTAGAAGACTCTGTAGCATAATAAACATAATGTTTCATCTTGTTGGTACATCTTGCTGCAGCTTACACAATGGTGACTCAATACAATTTTGCAACTCGGTTGTGTTTGCAGCACTATATTTAAAATGTCCGACAATTTTTCGTCATCCGGTTCATTTGTATAAATGATGGGAGAAAAGTTTTCGATTAATAGTTTTAAAAAATTAATCGTTAAAAAAAATTAACGATTAATCGATTAATTAATCGTTAACTTCCGCAGCCCTAATATATATATATATATATATATATATATATATATATATATATATATATATATATATATATATATATATATATAAAGAGATACAGAGGTGTTTACGAATATTTTCGTTAAGACAGAACGAACAAACGAACGAACGAACGAGCGAACAAACTTTATTTTCGAAGGGTTAAGAATTGGCGCTCAGGCCCGTCTGACATTCTCATTCTGCCCTTCTCTTGACAGACAAGCAAGTAGCCATGCAGGCAAGAAAAACATACAGACAGCAGTCTCGAAAAATAATATCAAGTGTTAGGAAATGTTACGAACTCTGTACATAAAGGAGCTATGAGAAGGCATGATCGCCTTAACCAGTCAGCGAAATGCTAAAAGAAAATGAACAACACAGAAACGACGAAAGAGAATACTTTCCTCAATTTCCTCTACTAAACAACAAAGACACTTTTGAGAACTAATGGGAAATATCTAAATGGACAAAATAACGAAATAAAAGGGGGATAATCATCTGTAAAATGGCATCTCCATCCTGGTTTATTAGCAAATTGGAAAGTGATTTCTATTAAAACATACAAATGTCCTACAGCATGGAAGACGCGGCTTAAGTTGACGGGTAGGAGTTTTGTTATACCAAAATAGGGGGCTGTTTAATCCGAACTGAAGCGGGTATTTTGTTATAGACAATGACATTTCTGATCTCCCTTGGACGGGCCAAGAAAGACATGTCTGCTGTTTTGTGGTTCCTTCACGTAATATGGATTGATTTCAAATTTTTCAAGGATTGAGGCGTGATGGCTGGGATTGGGAAACATCACGTAGATTTTTGAGAAAGGAAACATCCGCTGTTTTTAGTGAGTAAGCGCCGGTTATGTGATTTCTGTTTGACGGAGTTCTTTGCGTTTCAAATTACTGTTTGTTGTTGGAGCGAAGGGAGACGAGGAATTTAACTATCGATTTAACTATTGATTTGTCGATCTACCAAAATAGCCATCAATCGATGTATGAGTCTGTCGATCTGTCGAACAATCTACCTGTCAGTATATATATTTCCATATATTTAGCTATAACAAAAAAATTGCTTAAAGTCGAGAGGGTCGACTTCATTGCACCGAGTTTCATACCATATGACTCGGTCTCTTTCTACAGGGTGGCCCGCCGAAAGCGTCGCACAGAGCACGAACTCCGTAGCTCCAACAACGACCCTCAGGAGTCTCCGAGAAAAATACACTCGTGGACCGAGAAACATAGCCCAGAATTGAACCCACGATCTTCGGGGCACGAGGCAAATGGCTTGACCACTTCGCCACGGAGACTCCCATAGCATATTATATATATATATATATATATATATATATATATATATATATATATATATATATATATATATATCTTATTTTGTCTTTGGGTTGCATTTCCTCGCACCAGGATAAGGCTAGTACCCTCCCAATTGCGCTCTTCCGCCCGAAGACGTTGGCACATATCATAGATATATATCATTCGAACCATCAAGATTCAATCTGTCTATCCAACTTTCAATCAGCCTACCTATGTATAGCTCAATCTATCATCAATTCCATCTATCAATCTCTCCGACCATTTAATTATTCGTTTATCGATTTATAAAATTTTCGATCTATAGATCTATCCTCTACCAATAGCCAGATAGAGAGGTCGGCCGACCAAGCAGCTGGCCAACAGAGAGAGGCACAGAGAAACAGATATACGTAGAGCGACAGAGAGAGAGAGACAAACACAGAGACACGAGGATACATGGAGATAAACAGAGACACTTAGAGAAACAGGGAGACAGAGTGACAGAGAAATAAATAGTGAAATAGTGATATGGAGTGACGGAGAGATCAACAGAGAAACAGAGATGCAGAGTGACAGAGAGATAAATAGAGAGACCGAGATACAGAGTGACAGAGGGATAAATAGAGAAACAGAGATACAGAGTGACAGAAAGATAAGTAGAGAGCGAGTCTCCATGGCGAAAGGGTCAAGCCATCTGACTCGGGCTCCGAAGGTTGTGGGTTCGATTCTGGACCCCGTCTTTCTGTTCACGTGTGTGTGTTTTCGGAGATTCTTGGGGTCGTCGTTGGAGCTACGGAGTTCGTGGTTTTGTGCGACGCTTTCGGCAGCCCTCACTGTGGACAGAGACTGAGCTATATTGGATAAAACCTGATGCAATGACGTCGACCCTGTCGACTTTTAAGCGACTTTTAAGATAAATAGAGAAACAGAAATGCAGAGTGACGGAGAGATAAATAAACAGAGAGACAGAATGACAGAGAGATAAATAGAGAAACAGAGATACAGAGATAAACAGAGACACGAAGAGACATGGAGAGAGACAGAGACACATAGAGACACACAGAGACACATAGATGGAGACACACCGAGACTCTAATCTTCAAAGAAGAACAGAAACAGACGGGCGGATAGACAGACAGTCATACTGCTCTCTTTCTCTCTCTCTCTCTCTCTCTCTCTCTCTCTCTCTCTCTGTGTGTGTGTGTGTGTGTGTGTGTGCGTGTGTGTGTGTGCATGCGTCTGAGGCAGCAAGAGGCAGGGGGAGAGATGGGTGTTGTTCTACAGAAACGAACAGAGAAGCAGACTGACAGACGGACTGCACCAACAGCTACAGAACACTTATCTCTCTCAACACATCAGATATTCCATATGGCCACTATCTAATCATCCCGCACTTACACAATATTTTGAACTACTCAACTCACCCGCGCGCCAAAATAACAATTTGCCCGCGCCCATAAATAAAACATAGAACCAATACTTTTGTATGGATGTGAAGCGTGGACAATGAGCAGTCAAGCTGAAAAACATTTGATGGCTGTGGAAATGTGGTTTCTGAGGAAAATGCAAAGAATACCATGGAAAGACAGAAAAACCAATGAACAAGTCCTTCAAGAAACAAATGAAGATCGTAAACTGATTAGAGTCATTAGACATAGACAGTCAAAATTTTGTGGGTATGTTATGAGAAGAGATGACTTGGAAAACTTGGTGACAACTGGAAAGATCGAAGGGAAGAGACCAAGGGGAAGACCGAGAAGTAAATACCTGGATGGCTTGACCACATGGCATGGTCGAGACAGGAACACTGAGCTGATCTACGACTCTGGTGATCGAGTGAGATGGCAGAACATGACCGCCCACGCATACCGGCATGGCACATGATGGATGGATGGGATAAATAAAATAACAGATACTTATTATTTTCAGGTCTAGCCAATTCAGTACGACAGCCATGATACGTTGCCCGGCCCAGAATGCCAATTTGCAATTCTGCTTGATAAAAATATTGATAGGCATTGAATGAGAAAGTGGGACAAGGAGTGAGGGGAAATCTAAGTGGGACAGAAGGAGACGAGAGAGGTTCTGCTGGGGGTGTGATAATGATATTATTTCTTTCAGATCAATGGCAATAAATCTTTCTTTCCGGATCGTTAGCATCTCTGTATTTTTTTAAATTTTATTTCCAGCTGTCTGGAAAGACAAACAGACATACAATCACACATATATAGACACACATAGAGTTACAGAAAGAGAAAAAGAGATAAAGACA
>OY992876.1:236150117-236400658 GCA_963921405.1 Cepaea hortensis
CGGAATTTTCATTAAACCAGTCTTTATGCTTTCGGGGGGGGGGGGGGTGGGGGGGGGGGGGTGGAGGGGGGCTGGACCCAGGATTGCCATAGGAGTGTTGTAAATTATGCCCTTTAGGGTTCTCCACTCCCGCATCCCGTTTAGCTGCAGCATTGGGCTTGAGGCGGTCTTCCAGCATATTTTCAAACGACAGCTGCATTTTTGTTTTGCTTTTTAGGCGGGTGGCATTTAGCTTTTTTTTTTTTTTTTTGCATTTTTACCCCTGGAGGACGCCGTGGTGGTTTGATGTGTATGTTTATTTTTGAGATGATGAGACAATGGTCTGTCCAACATTCAGCACCAGACATGGATTTTGTAACCCGAACGTCTTGTCTGTCACTCATCCTGACGATGACATAATCAATGAGGTGCCAGTGTTTCGAGCGAGGGTGCATCCCCGATGTCCTATTTCTCGTGGGAAGACGGAAAATATGTTGGTGATCAGGAGATCGTGCTTCGCACAAGTCTGAAGGAGGAGGAGTCCATTGCTGTTACAATTTCTACTCCGTACTTTCCAATAATGCCACGCCAAGAGGTGGTGTCCGTGCCTACTCTGGCATTGAAATCCCCAAGGAGTATAAGTTTGTCTCCTTTGGGAACAGATGTTAATGCGTTGTGCAGGCCCTCATAGAATTTGTTTTTGACGTCATCTTCATCGGTCATAGTTGGTGCGTAGGCTCTCACGAAGGTTGCACACTTCTTTACTTTCAGCAGTGATAACTTAATGGTCATAAGCCTGTCATTTATAGCCTTCGGAAATTCAGATAGTTTGCCAACCATGGCCGACTTAATGGCACATCTCACACTGGATTGACGTCTTTCCTCGCGTTTCCTTCCACTCCATAAGAATGTGTAGCCAGCATCTACTTCACAGAGTTGGCCTTCTTCTGCAAGTGTGTCTCGCTCAAGGCTGCAATGTCGATGTTGTACCTGCCCAGCTCTCTCCCAATCACTGTTGTTCGTCTCTCTGGGCCCGAAGCCCCGTCTCTCTCAAGTAGGGTGCGTACATCCCAAGTTCCGATTGTCAAGGGAATATGGTTTGCCCAATTTAGCTTTGCCTGTTTTTACTTTGTTTGTATGTCAACCTAAGTATAGGGTACCCACCAACCGCGGCTATCTGGTTAGGTAATGATGGAGCAGACAATGTTAAGGGCACCTTTTCTAGCGCCTTCCTCATGCTATGGAGGTGAGCAGTGCTTTTCTATAGAGGGCTGCTCAGTCGCTCAGGGAGCTGCCGAATCCCACTGCTGTTCCGGTCAGTACAAGACGACCATATGGCCTCAGCCGCCTGTGTGCAGGTCTGTGACTACGGCTTCGCCGCTCGCCCATCGCCACAGGATTTGAAGGTGATGTATGAAGTTGGATGAAGAATGACTTGCGCGATGAATTGGATTAAAGTGAGGAAGAGTTGCGCAATTCGTCGACCTCACTCTCTCACCTGAGTCCATCGGAGTCCAGTGGCAAGACAAGTCAAGACAACTGGTGACGAATACATGTGCAGTGGATGACCAGGTCGCTCTACGTGCCTTGCCGTGCTCATTGCGTTCCACAACGCTTTGCAGGTAAACGCCGTCTTTCCCGTTGAATCATCAATTTCTTCTGCGCAGTCTGCCAAGTCATGTCTTCACATGCTAGGTAGGCATACCCTAGTTCACCGGTTGGTTAGACACCAAATCGGCTACCAACGCCTGGTTTAGCCAGCCTGTCACAGCTGTTGCCCGGGAGGGGGGGGGGGGTGTGGCAGCTGTCGCACGCTGACAGCTACTAAGAGCCACAGGCGTGAGCTGGATGTCAGGCTTGGACCAGGGAGGGATGTGCCCTGAAAAGAGCGTGACAGTCATCCATAACAAAGGTATTACCAATGCCTGACACCCGGTATCCCCATGTGCTTGTGTATGTGCGTGCAACCCCCCCCCCCCCCCCCACCTAAAAAAATAAAATATAAATTAACATAAAGTAATTCAGCTTTACAGAACAGAATTACCAAAAATGCAGGGCATTGTGACGACTAGTCTTCATCGGCAAACACATATATACACAAAACAACAGATAGAAACGTAGAACGAATAATAGTAGGCGATAGTACACTTAGTTGCAGTTGTAAACATAGTTAAAATATGAATAAAATTAGTGGAACTGTGGTGAAGCTGTGGAAATGTAAACAATATAAAATAACACAAAGTAATGCAGCTTTACAGAAGGGACTGATATGTTAAATATAACACGCGTGGACATTTCGCCCTGGATCTCTTCTCGTACAAAGCAGCATTTTTAACGCCAACTTGCTGATGCAATCCCTATACCCAATAGGAATCACTAAGTGGGCCGACCCAGCCTCTTCTCATCCCCCTATCTCCACGCCTGTGTCTGGCCAGGTCACCCCACACACTGGCGAGCGACATTCATGGCTTGCGGGCCGACTGCTTTTGGAAAAGCTTCATAGGTTTTGAAAACATTGCTGCCTGCCCTACCCGCGGCGCCTTCCCTTTTCTATTTGTATTCCTGTTTAGCGGAATGATTAACACAAAAATAGGCTGCGGGAACGCGCCTGAAAATCCGTGCGATTAGCGGGCGATGATGTCGCGATATACAGTATTCACTGCATTTGAACTTGAATTTGTCCAGAAATGGACCATGAGTGGGCACTCTCTCGCTGTTTATACTTCACCTCGACACCGCAAGGTACAAGAGGAACACGATGAGATGAGATGAGATGAGATGAGATGAGATGAGATGGATCTTGAGATTAGTCCTCGATTGAACTTTGACTTGATCAGCGGTCGGTCGCGGCTTATTTTAATTTTTGACGTCCCCCCTTTTCCCCCAGTGAAGTGAAGCTAACGTTAGTCAGGTTTGGTTTGGTTTTTTGCTTACGTATTAATATTATAGCAATATTTACATATTCTTTAATATGTGTCGCAGTCTCTTTCTATAGATCTTCTTCTTCTTCTTCTTCTTCTTCTTCTTCTTCTTCTTCTTCTTCTTCTTCTTCTTCTTCTTCTTCTTCTTCTTCCGTTCTCTAGAAATTATTCTGTAGTAACTGCAAAGTTGTCTCTTGTATGAAAGTAACTGTCTTTTTTCAGTTCACCCAGTGATCTATAGAGTTTATCTTCCACTGTTGTTTATTCAGGCCAGAAGGTTTGCCTAGATATATCGTATTTTGGGCAGTCTTGAAGTATGCGATCTGCTGTCTGCTGCGCCAATCCACATGTGCTCATTGCTGATTTGCCAATCTTGAATTTTGTTTTCATGTGGTTGCGTAATCTTCTTCTTCTGCTGCGTTCATCCGGAGTTTTTTTTTTCGGACGTAATTGCGTTGTGCCTGTTTACAGCATAGATGCGTTCTTGCGCCGTTAGGCCGACACATCCGACTTCTGCGGGCATTTGTTGACCAGGTTAACTTTCCCGGGTGTTTCTTAGGACGTTTGACTCTCACTGTTATGGTGTTATCCCCCATTTCAGCTGGTCCATTTAGAACAGCCGAAGACATCCTGGTCAGCCCTCAAGGGAAGGCAGGGGCAAGCCATGGGCATTCCCCGCCATCCAAGGAGGCTTACTTAATTGCAGAACCGACACAGCGTTCTGGTACTGGGCTCACCAAAGGAATCGCCACGTCCTGCACATGGCTGCTTAGCGGCTTAGCCTCACTTCCGTATATTGGGCCTTCCAGTCACCATAGGCTGTTCCTCCGGAAACCAGAAGAATGCAGTCTACAGATTACATCCACACAGTGAGCTTTCGATTCGGACTTTCTATGTAATGGATTTGCTATCCAAGCAATATTCCATTTCGTGCCACTATGACACTTTTTCCACCTTTGATGACGCCCACATAGTGAGCTGTCGATTCGGACTTTCCACGTAATGGATTTGCTAGCCAAGCAATACAGCTAGTCGTCGACTTACGACCACGATCGGTTCCGACAGACCGGTCGTAACACGATTTGGTCGTAAGTTGAGTACGCTATGTGTACAGTAATGTGAAGTGCTGTTATAAAAATATTTAAGTTAAATTATATCATAAATTTCTTTTATTATTGTTATAAATCATAATTTTTGATGTTCATTTTGTGCCATTTGTATCATCTCTACACCATTTTGTTTCTTATTTTTACATCGTCAGGTTTAAGAAAAACACTGCATTAACTGTACATGTACAACTGGTTTAATATTTGCAGAACATACAAAATACAGGTGTGGAAAATACTATAGGAAACATTATTATTACATGGTCTACCATCTCTAGTTCGGCGTCGTCAATAAAGATTGATGGTACCCCATGTGCACCTTGTGACATAATCTGTGTCTTCTTTTTGCTAATTGTTAAACCAAATTATGAACAAGCATTGGAGAATGCAGATAGTAGACATTGTAATTCTTCCTCAGAGTGGGTCGTAACTGCAGCATCATCTGCAAAAATCAGGTTATCCATCTAAGTCTACGAAGCCTGAGCATGGAATAAACCGTCACACAACCTGATCTTTGCTGACAACGCCGTTCGACTGATAATTGAGGCAGAAATAAATCGTTAAATATTGAGCACAACCCACTACTGGCAAAGCTGATCGCACTCTGGTATGAACCTAAGGCCTATCCACGTCAATGTGGAAGCACTAGTCTCGAGTTAATAATATGGCTAGTGATTGTGGTCGTAAAGTCAAATGGTCGTAAGTTGCATAGGTCGTAAGTCGACGACTAGCTGTATTCCATTTCATGCTTCTGGAATGCTTTTTGCTACCGACATACCTGTGGTATAAAGTGTGGCAGTCTAAGTAATTCCTCATGCACCTTTAGATGTCAACCTGAATGTAGTTAAAGTAAGCTGCGATCGACTTGAGCTTGTTGATATTTCCATAGAGCTTGTCCTCAAATGAAGCAGGCGTGGGCCAAAATAAATATCTTTCTCTGTTCTGCATATATTGGGCACTCCCGCAGCAAATGTTTAGCTGTTATTTCACCAGTTCCACAATTACATTCATCGGTATCTCCTATCTTTAGTTTATTGAACAAGTGGTATTTCAGCCTGTCATGTCCTGTGCGGAGTGTGAAGATTGCCACTTGCTCACTTCGGTCGAGTTTGTAATATGCATCATCCTTCTGGTGGCCTGGATTCTCTGATTCCCATTTGGTTCAATAAGTGCTTTCTACAAATCTCTTTGCCTCATTATAGGTTATGTCTATGACAGGCTGTGGTAGTCGTTCGCCCTCTTTTGCTAGTCTGTCAGCCTCTTCATTTCCAGGTATACTGCAATGTGATGGGATCCACTGTATTACAACTTTTTTTGGTTTTGTGACATAGGCCATGGAGTGCTGCTCTTAGGTCTGCTAGTTCTGTGCTGTTTTTCTATTCAGTATTGAGACAGCTGACTTTGCATCTGTGAAGATAGCTATTTGCTTCTCTTTATTTTCCTCCATCAAGAAGAGCATTTCTGCTACAGTTTTCAAAGCTTCTACCTCAACTTTGAAGTTACTTGAAAATTTTCCAGTTGCCACTGACTGTGGGTGTGTATGTTTTTTTTTTCTTTTCACTCCACTTTTTTTTTAAATGTAGGAGAATTCCTCCTCCTCCATTTTCTATTGAATTTTTGGCTGATCCATGGGTTAAATTGCTACTTGGGTAATGTTCTTTTATGTAGTTTAGGGCTATTTTTCTTTTTTCTGTTTCATTCTGAGTGTTCTTTTTCTCAATACCAGGAATGTTTTCTATTATCTCATGCAGTTGCTGCTGTCTCCAAGCTGGGAACTTGTGTGCATTGTAAATGGGCTTGACTGTTGATATGTTAAGTATGGGGTCTGCCCTAATCTTTCGTTTTGCTGTTTCTACAAAGCTGATACGCTTCAGTCTTCCCTTTCCAAAACCATTAAACCTTTTATACATGGGATGGTCTGACAATCTTCTTAATTTTTCTGCTTGTTGTTGGGCTCTACTATCCCTTATATCCTGCATTGGTTGTAAACAAGTGATTTTTTCTAGTCCGTTAACAGGCGTTGTCTTTAGGCTTCAAGTTATGATTCGCATTCCTTGATTTTGGACTCTACTTATTTTGTTAAAATTTGACTTAGCTGCTGTTGCCCAAGCTGCGATGCCATATTCCAGTACTGGTCTCACCCGTCCAGCGTATAACTTCTTGAGAACTTTCTCATCTGCTCCCCACGTTGTACCAGTAAGCTTTTTCATGATTGTCATTCTCTGCCTTGCTTTTTTTCGATTTTTCTCAACTTGTGTCTTCCATGTCAGGCGACGATCAAAGGTAACTCCCAGATAGTTTGGATTTTCTTCATGGCGCAATATTTTTCCATTCAATACCAGTTTAGGGTGCTGAGTTTTGTTTTAGAAGGAGAACACTGTGCGTGATATTTTCTCCTCACTTATCTTCCCTAGCCATGAATTTGACCAGTCCTCTAGCACTAATAAGGCTTGCTGTATTCTGCCGTTAGCTGTACTAATATATTCTTCAGATGTCCATATGGCTAGGTCATCTGCAAATGAGGATGTATGTACTCTGGCTGGAAAATTTTCCGTGATGTCATTTATATATGCTAGGAATAATGTTGGTGAAAGAACCTTGCTCCAACTGCATCTTTTTGCTGGTTTGCTCTTTTGTCCTGGCAGTTCTGTTCTCAAGGTAGTGGCTGATCCATTTATACATTTTTCCACAAACAGTCCTTCCTTCCATACTTTATCAAATGCTTTTTCTAAATCTATCCAGGCTGCTAGTGTGTGCTTTTTCTCTTGGAAGGCATCCACTATTTCCTGAGCTATATAGGTTATTTGATCTTCAGTGGATCTGTACTTTCTGAATCCTGCTTGGTGTGGTGTTAAGAGTTTGTTTTCTTCCAGATGCCATGTTAGCCTGCCATTGATAATGCGTTCCATTAATTTTCCTACACAGCTAAGAAGACTGATAGGTCGATAGCCATTTTGTTCTTCCAGGTCTTTTCCTGTCTTTGGGACTGGTATTAGTATAGCTTCCTTCCAAGCCTGTGGGACTATTCCTCTCTTCCAGCTGTAATTTAGCACTGCTTATAACTTCTTTTTTGCTTTAGTACCTAGTCCTATTAGCATTTCATTTGTGATTCCATCCTTTCCTGCTGATTTCCTCTTTTTTAAGGTATTCATTGCCTGTTCCATTTCTTCCATTGTTAGATTTGCCATCATATATTCTGCTGCTGTTTCTGTATTACTATGATGTATCTGTTATTTGTTTGTTTCTGGGTCCTTCATTGTTCTTGGCTTTCACTAGTTTCCATAGTTTGTTTCCATCCCTGTCAAAGTTCAGGTTTTCTGTCCCCACCCCAACAATCTTTCGTTGTTTGATTTACTGTTCTTGTATATTTTGCTGAGATGGCTTAGAAAGAGATGTTCGCTTCAGTTGTTTGTTCTCTCTCTCTCTGCTGTCTTCCTGGCATCTTCATCTTTGTCCTTTAAAATTTGTATTTCTTCAGTTCAGTATGGCGTGTAATTTTTCCTCGCTCCTCTTGGAATGGACTCTGTGGCCGCCTGTGTTATTGCTTTGTTTATACTTTCCACCATTTGCTTCATGTTGCCATATCGTGTATTTATGTTTTCACAATATTTGTCTGTTAGTATGGCAAATCTGTCCCAGTCAGCTCGTTTTTAATTCCAACGAGGCAAAGGCTTTTGCTCCTGTGGGACATGCTCCATATTCATTACAAGCTTGATTGGTCTGTGGTCACTACCTGCTAATTGGTCAAGCACATGGCGATCGATTTTGTAGAGGATGCCTCCTGTGCAGAAAGCTAAGTCTGGAGTAGAAGTAGTAAACCATCTTCTAGAGTAGAAGCTCGGTGTGTCGTCCGCTTTGTTTAGTAGATGGAGATTTGAGTCTACTTCCCAGTCCTCCATTTAATCTCCTCAGTATCTGGGTATCCCCATATTTCTGAACGGCTATTAAAGTCTCCGACAATAATGCAGTTTGTGTCAGTTATTTTCACGTTTGAAAGTGTAAGGTCCTTAACTGCTGGTCTATACAGATTGTAAATTCTTATTTTCACGTCCTTTATCATTATATCAACACCTATAATTTATGTTTGATTGTCAGAAGTCACAGATACTTCACTGCAAGGTATTGTGTTTCGTGTAAGTATTAGGTGTCCTTCGCGGTCGAAATGTGTGGCCTGATATCCTCTGACTGAGAATCTGCGATGGACATTGAGTTCAGCATTGTTCTTCTTCTTCTTCTTCTTCGTTCATCCGGAGTTTTTTTTCGGACGTGATTGCGTTGTGCCTGTTTACAGCAGAGCTGCGTTCTTGCGCCGTTAGGCCGACACATCCGACTTCTGCGGGCATTTGTTGACCGGGTTAACCTTCCCGGAGCATTGTTCAATGTGTTGAAAAGTGCTAAACTGGTAGTCAATTCTTATGTCTGCCCTTTGTTGCCAATATATATTCTGTATTGTTGTCAAATCCTTACCATCGGTATTTAACAGTTCCAACATTATAATAATTTCTTTGTGTGTAAATTACAAGTACTTCAAAAGTCGGTGTGGGATAGCATGATGGCGAGGGACACTGGTAATAGGGAAAGCTAACCCACACGCAAAAATCAGTCCAGTGCACTGGAAGTAGTAGCGCTTGTATTGACTACGCTGGAGTTAAAAAATGTCTTCGTGTTTCACTTCATCAAACGCCATAGTGTAGTCAATGACGCACAAATATAAACCTGAGTTCATTTCAATAATTTCTCTCTGTTAATGTTCTTAACATATATATGGCGTTGTTTGTGCCTTTACCTTCCGCAAATCCACACTGTTAATCTTCAAGGTCTGGCTTTATTTTATTCGTATTCTGCTCATTATAGTTCTTATTAGTATTTTAGTCAACTGACTCATTAAACTAATTGTGTCTTCCCATTCTTCTTTCTCCCTCAATCTTGCCAATTGCCAGTTGTCACAAGTTCTCATAACATGCTTCCCCCCCCCCCCCCCAAAAAAAAAAGAAAAAAAAGAAAAGCGACTGTCTAGTCTAATTTCTTTAATCAGTTTGCGTCTTTCAATCGACTCTTGTAGGACTTACACATTGGTTTCTTGTTTTAAATGTCCATATTCTATGCATTTCCTTCAGAAACCACGTACATGTCCACTGCCATTAGATGTTTTTTCAGCTTGTCTGCCCATTGTCCACGCTACACATCTAAACAAAAGTACAAGTTCTATGTAGCACATCAACACAGTGGCGTCACTGGGGTTGGTGTCACCCAGTGCGGTAAACTCTTGGTGTCACCCCTCTAGACTTTCACCATGGTCTTCTTCCGAGTGTTCCTGTACCATATATAATCGCATATAGTAATGTTTGTAAAATAAGTCAAAAAGTTAATAAGGACATAAGAAAGTAAACAAATTGAACAATATAACTTCAATACTTCAGGTAAAAAATAAATAAAGAACTTCGACAAACTCGGACAAAGTTAAATTTTTGTTATTTTGCTATGTCTGCTTTGTCAAATTTGCAATTTTTTAATTTTGGTGTCACCCCTTGATGGTGTCACCCGGTGCGGCCCGCACCCCCCGCGTGACGCCCCTGCATCAACACTCTTTTTCTCGATTGTCATTGACATCTTTTTAAATGGTCAGTATGTTTTCCATCTTGCAAAATGTTATCTTTTCCATAACGATTCTTATTCTAATCTCTTCAAAGCACCCCCCCCCCCCTCCCCTTCAGATGTTGTGACTGTTCCGAGATATTTGTACCAATCCACTTGTTTAAGAATATTCCCATTAACCCGTATATTACATTGCGATATCTATTTCTTTTTAGAAACGACCATAATCTCTGTCTTCTTACAATTTAAGTCTGTACCCAATTTACCAATAACCTTATTTCATCGACAATGTTATCTCGCCATGAGAATTTACCTATCTTATGTGTTGTATTGCATATTCAGCTTCCGCTTTCAGTTTTGATTCGTCTGTTACACTTATTGCAGGTGCTTGTTGTAGATCTACCATCATCATCGCCATCATCATCTTCCACTTTTCCGTCAAGTGTAGTTGAGAGGATTAGTTGACATCCCAGGGCCCTTTGGGTGGCACTGGATAGTGTCATTACATGTGACTGTAGCAATGTCTTTGATGTCGTCAATCAATTTTCTTCTCGGGCGTCCTCTTGCCCTCGTATCAGATCTTCTTTGATGTAGCGCCAGTGCTGGTAGTTGATTGTGTTGCATTCTAACGAGATGGCAGAACTATTTGATCTTCTGCCTTTCAATATATGTGGCACATGTCCATCATATAACTCTTGTATACATTCTGTACATCTTTCGATTACAGTTTCTTTGGCCATTAACATTTTACCTTCTTTTGTTTTCAAACATCTCCTGGCTGTATGCTTTATAATGCCGCACTAATTTGCGCAGGCAACAGTTAGTGAAAACTTGTAGTTTATTTAATTGTTGTAGTTGTTCTCCGTGTTTCTTATCCATACATAATAGTACCGATTTAACGTAAAAATATGAATTCAATTAGTGGAAGTGCGGTAAAACTGTAGAAATGTAAACAGTGTATTGTGTATGTATTACTATTACTGTATTTGTTTACCGATGAAGGCTAGCTGTGGCGAAGTGGTCAAACCGTTTGACTCGTGTTCCGAAGGTTGTGGGTTCGAATCCGGGCCGCACCCTTCGGTTTACGAGTTAAATGTTTCGGAGACTCCTGTGGGTCGTCGCTAAAAGCTACGGAGTTCGGGCTTTGTGCGACGCTTTCCGTTCTGCGGAAAGAGACCGAGCCATATGGGATAAAAACCCGGTGCAATGAAAAAAGTCGGTGTCGGAGTCCCTGTGGACTTTTAAGCGACTTTTTTTTTTAAAGGCTAGTCACCGCAAAGTCCTGTGTTTTCCGTAATTGTGTTCTGTAAAGCCGCATTACTTTGTATTATTTTGTATGATTTAACCTAAGAATTGAATATTCCAAGTTTACTGCTAACTTTAATGTCTTATGACTTTCACATATGTCTTAGTATTGACCCTTGCCCTCTATCAAAAACCACAAAAAACAGTAAAACTGTAAAGAGCTGGAAAGTACAACGCTGCACTGAGTGACTTCGAAAAGTTTGTTTCACGATAATATTCACCCTTTTGGTCAAATCCTGTGCGTGCTTTCCTACATACCTACCAGCGTGTGTTTTACTATTAGTAATAGGCCACATACACACACATATACTTTGTTTGTTAGCGAAAACAATATGAATATTTATAAACGAAGCTAAGAGAAAGTCATTAACATAATCTGCAAAATTTTTTTATATCAAGCTTTGCGTTGTAAGCTATGGCCTGATTATATTCCACATTGTTACTACGTTTTTGGTAAGTGTTCACTTTCCTTGCCTACACATACTCTACAAGTGTCCCAGTGTTCTTTCATGGATCACATAAGGAGAACCTAGGCACAGGCCACGAAACCGGTAAAGCCGACGAGGATGCACATATGTCTATACCAGAATTACAGATGATGTAAATATTTTTTCGTGGGTTGATTGTCTAATTTTGAAATTTAGCTGGACAGCTTGATAATAGTATATTAGTAGTGGCAGCAACATCAGCGACAGCTGGATAATAGTATATTAGTAGTGGCAGCAACATCAGCGAAATGTGGCAATAGTAGCAGCAGTAGTTATAATAGTACACATCCTTGAGTGAATTGCGCTGCAGTTTCGTCAAGCCGGTGTCTTAGTACATTCAACTTCGATTAGCATTTTTTTCGGATTTGCTTTCTCTGGCCTTTGACTGTCCCCAGTCTACCTACAAGTAGGTATATTAAACTCCTGCGAGAAAAAACGTACTAAACATCAACAAAGTTGCACATACCTTACAAGGAGATCCACGTATCGCGAAATACAGGTGAAAATCCGAAATCAGAAGCACTCAATAAATATATAAAATGAATAATAAAATAAAATAAAATACACACGAACGCGTACAATACGATACACAGACGTTTCGATTCTCAGAATTTTTTGTCAATGACAACACAGATAGCTAACAACGAAATACAGCAAACAACGAAACAACACACCCACGACCTATCACTGTACCTACAAGGTAGGAGGTTTGTGTATCGCAAGATCTGGTCACTATCCCTTGTCCTGTACGATATGGGAGACCCTACCAGGAGCTTCGCTACTGTTGGCATAGCTCTTGGGGTTACTGGAACACTCAAACCACTCTACCTCTTCAAGGTGAAGATACATCCGAGGGAGTAGGCGAGTTGTAGTAGTTGATATAGTAGTAGTAGTAGTAGTAGTAGTAGTAGTAGTAGTAGTAGTAGTAGTAGTAGTAGTAGCAGCAGTAGTAGTAGTAGTATTAGTAGTAGTAGTTGTAGAAGAAGCATATAACGACGATGATGATTAATAAGAAGACGGTGACATAACTTCATTGCACATACATGTAACATTATATATATACAATTCAAATTAGAACCCATAAGCGTTGAACAGAATAATCCCCTCTGCCGTGCGTCCACCTTGACGAGGTAGAGGGGCTTGAGCGTTCCAATGACCCCAAGAGCTATGCCGACGGTAGCACAGCTACTGGTAGGGTCACCCATGTCGGACAGGTCAAGGGAGAGGGACCAGACGAAGTGACGCACAAACCTGCTGCCTTGTAGGTAGACTGGGGACAGTCAAAGGCTAGGGAAAGCATCCCGAACAAATGCTTGTCGAAATCGGATGTACTGAGCCACAGGCTTGACAAAGAAGTGCAACGTAACTTTATCATTTCATGATGCCACAGATGAAAGTTAATCGATATGGTGCTAATCCCGTGAAGTCCCATCAGGCGGTGATAGTGCCGGGCCCCCTGCCTCGAGGGGGTCCACCCATGACTACTGGTGGTCACCTTCCCCTGTGCTGTGGAGTCAAGGCACAGAGGAGTAGGTTAAGAGCTATTGACCAAACACCCCGGACACTCAACATACTACAATGGAATGCAGAAGGAGTTTATAACAAGAAAGCCTCCCTAACACAGCGTCTTCATAAAGATAGAATAGATGTGGCATGCATTCAAGAGACACACCTCAACGCCAATCGCACATTTTCAGTCGAGGGATATCAGGCCACACGTTTCGACCGCGAAGGACATAAAGGAGGAGTTGTAATACTTACACGAAATACAATACCTTGCAGCGAAGTATCTGTGATCTCTGACAACCAAACGGAAATTATAGGTGTTGATATAATGATAAAGGACGTGAAAATAAGAATTTACAATCTATATAGCCCGGCAGATAAGGATCTTACACTCTCAAACATGGAAATAACTGACACAAATTGCATTGTTGTCGGAGACTTTAATAGCCGTTCAGAAAGATGGGGATACCCAGATACTGACAAAAGAGGAGATGAAGTGGAGGACTGGGAAATAGACTCAAATCTCCATCTACTTAACAAAGCGGATGACACACCGAGCTTCTACTCCAGAAGATGGATTACCACTTCTACTCCAGACTTAGCTTTCTGCACAGGAGACATCCTCCACAAAATCGATCGCCATGTGCTGGACCAATTAGCAGGTAGTGACCACAGACCAATCAAGCTTGTAATAAATATGGAGTATGTTCCACAGGAGCAAAAGCCTTTGCCCCGTTGGAATTACAAACGAGCAGATTGGGACAGATTTGCCATACTAACAGACAAATATTGTGAAAACGTAAATACACGATATGGCAACATGAAGCAAATGGTGGAAAGTCTAAACAGAGCAATAATACAGGCAGCCACTGAGTCTATTCCAAGAGGAGCAAGGAAAAATTACAAACCATACTGGACTGAAGAACTACAATTTTTGGAGGACAAAGTTGAAGATGCTAGGAAGACCGCAGAGAGAGAACAAACAACTGAAGCGAACATCTCTCTCAAAGCCATCTCAGCAAAATATAAAAGAACAGTAAATCAAACAACAAGAGATTGTTGGAGGAAAAAAACAGAAAACCTGAATTTTGACAGGGATGGAAACAAACTATGGAAACTAGTGAAAGCCATGAACAATGAAGGACCTAGAAACAAACAAATAACAATTAAACAAGGAAATTCCTTGCTTACAGGAAAAAAGGCTGCAAATGCACTAATGGAACACTATGCCAGTGCAAACCACATTGATATTACAGCCGAACAGAAGAAAGCAATCAAAGATAAACAGATGCATCATACATATACAGAGACAGCAGCAGAATATATGATGGCAAATCTAACAATGGAAGAAATGGAACAGGCAATGAATACCCTAAAAAAGAAGACATCACCAGGAAAGGATGGAATCACAAATGAAATGCTAATAGGACTAGGCACTAAGGCAAAAAAGAAACTACTAGCAGTCCTAAATTACAGCTGGAAGAGGGGAATAGTCCCACAGGCATGGAAGGAAGCTATACTAATACCAGTCCCAAAGAAAGGAAAAGACCTGGAAGAACCAAATGGCTATCGACCTATCAGTCTTCTTAGCTGTGTAGGAAAATTAATGGAACGCATTATCAATGGCAGGCTAACATGGCATCTGGAAGAAAACCAACTCTTAACACCTCACCAAGCAGGATTCAGAAAGTACAGATCTACTGAAGATCAAATAACCTATATAGCTCAGGAAATAGAGGATGCCTTCCAAGAGAAAAAGCACACACTAGCAGTCTGGATAGATTTAGAAAAAGCATTTGATAAAGTATGGAAGGAAGGACTGAAAGTAAAACTGCAAAAAATGCATGTTTGCGGGAAAATGTACAAATGGATCAGCCACTACCTTGAGAACAGAACTGCCAGGACAAAAGTACAAGGACAAACCAGCAAAATGATGCTGTTGGAGCAAGGTGTCCCCCAAGGAGGAGTTCTTTCACCAACATTATTCCTAGCATATATAAACGACATCACGGAAAATTTTCCAGCCAGAGTACACACATCATCCTTTGCAGATGACCTAGCCATATGGACATCTGAAGAATATATTAGTACAGCTAACAGCAGAATACAGCAAGCCCTATTTGCGCTAGAGGACTGGTCAAAATCATGGCTAGTGAAGATAAGTGAGGAGAAAACAACATGCACAGTGTTCTCCCTCTCAACTAAAACTCAGCAACCTAAGCTGGTATTGAATGGAAAAATATTGCACCATGAAGAAAATCCAAACTATCTAGGAGTCACCTTTGATCGTCGCCTGACATGGAAGACACAGGTTGAGAAAAATCGAACAAGAGCAAGGCAAAGAATGGCAATCATGAAAAAGCTTGCTGGTACAACATGGGGAGCAGATGAGAAAGTTCTCAAGAAGTTATATACTGGGCGGGTGAGGCCAGTACTGGAATATGGCATTGCAGCTTGGGCAACAGCAGCTAAGTCAAACTTTAACAAAATAAGTAGAGTCCAAAATCAAGGAATGCGAATCATAACTGGAAGCCTGAAGACAACGCCTATTAATGAATTAGAAAAGATCACTTGTTTACAACCAATGCAGGATAGAAGAGATAGCAGAGCCCAGCAACAAGCAGAAAAATTTAGAAGATTGACAGACCACCCTATGTACAACAGATTTAATGGTTTTGGAAAGGGAAGACTGAAGCGTAGCAACTTTGTAGAAACTGCAAAACGAAGGATTAGGTCAGATCCTATTCTTAACATATCAACAGTCAAGCCCATACACAATGCACACAAGTTCCCAGCTTGGAGACAGCAGCAACTGCCTGAGATGATAGAAAACATTCCTGGTATTGAGAAAAAGAACACTCAGCATGAAACCGAAAGAAGAGAAATAACCCTAAACTACATAAAAGAACATTACCCAAGCAGGAATTGGACCCATGCATATACAGATGGATCAGCCAAAAATTCAATAGAGAATGGAGGAGGAGGAATTCTCCTAAATTTAAAAAATGGAGCGAAAAAAACACATTCAATGGCAACTGGAAAATTTTCAAGTAACTTCAAAGCGGAGGTAGAGGCTCTGAAAACTGCAGCAGAAATGCTCCTGATGGAGGAAAATAAAGAGAAGCAAATAGCTATCTTCACAGATGCAAAGTCAGCTGTCTCAATACTGAAGAGCAATAACAGCACAGAACTAACTGACCTAAGAGCAGCACTCCATGGGCTATGCCAGAAATCCAAAAAAGTTGTAATACAGTGGATCCCATCACATTGCAGTATACCTGGAAACGAAGAGGCTGACAGACTGGCAAAAGAGGGCGGACGACTACCACAGCCTGACATAGACATAACCTATAATGAGGCAAAGAGGTTGATAAAAAGCACTTATAGAACCAAATGGGAATCAGAGCATCCAGGCCATCAGAAGGATGATGCATATTACAAACTCGACAGAAGAGAACAAGTAGCAATCTTCAGACTCCGCACAGGACACAACAGGCTGAAATACCACTTGTTCAATAAACTAAAGATAGGAGATACCGATGAATGTAATTGTAGAACTGGAAAAATGACAGCAAAACATTTGCTGCAGGATTGCCCAACGTATGCAGAACAGAGAAAGATATTTTGGCCCACACCTGCTTCATTTGAGGACAAGCTCTATGGAGATATCAACAAGCTAAAGTTGACCGCAGATTACTTTAACTATATACAGGTTGACATTTAAAGGTGCATGAAGACCCAGAGGCATGAAATGGAATATTGCTTGGATAGCAAATCCATTATGTGGAAAGTCCAAATCAAAAGCCCAGGGATCATCCAGATAAATGGAACACCCCTAAGAGAAGATAAAGAACCAACATACCTTGGAGTAACATTTGATGGCAAGCTGACATGGAGAAAGCACATCAACAAAGCAGTAGCAAAAGCCAGAAGGAAAATAGCCATCCTGAGAAAGCTAAGTGGAACCACATGGGGAGCCAGTACGAAAATACTTAGCAAAGTTTACCAACAGAGCATACGACCACACCTGGAATATGGGTCAACTGCGTGGTGTTCAGCATCAAATACCACACTACAAGAGCTGGACAAGGTGCAAAATCAAGCACTTAGAGTCACCACAGGAGGGATGAGATCAACCCCTATAGTGGAAATGGAGAAGATGGGGAGGACACAGGCACTGAGTGAGCGCAGAGATACGAAAACGCTAATACAAGCAGAAAAGTTCCTCAGCTTGCCAGGCCACCCTATGAAGAACAGATTTGAAAACCTAGCTATGGGGCGGTTGAAAAGAAGTAGTTTTATCCACCAGGCCAAACGACTCTGCAGAGAAACCACTGATCTGCCCACAGTTGGTATCCCCCTAACAACTATTCCAGAGCGAACTCCATGGAAAGATGAGCATAGACTATCATTACAAATCCAGACAAAAGTGAGAGGAATATTTGACAAGGAAGAACAGAACAGTGTGCAGCGCAGAACAGCCACTCTCAGCTTCCTTGATGAAGAATACCCACAGGACCTCTGGATCCGAGTCTACACAGATGGGTCAGCACAAAATGCTGTTCGAAATGGAGGAGCGGGAGTGTACATAGAATACCCAAATAATACTAGGGACACAGCCAGAGTACCGACAGGAAAGTACTGCCATAACTATGATGCCGAAATTGAGGCAATCAAGATAGCAACAGAGAAATTACTAAATAACAGCAATGGTACACAACCTGTGGTGCTACTAACAGATGCAAAATCAGTACTCGAGGCGCTCCTCTCTGGGAAATTGCCAGTACTAAGGACACTACTTTCTGAACTTAGCAGTCAGCATAAAGTCACCATACAGTGGATACCATCCCACTGTGGAGTACCCGGAAACGACAGAGCTGATCAATTGGCTAAGGAAGGAGCCAAAGAGGAACAGCCTGATGTGCCCGTTACATACCACCAAAAGAAAAGAATGATCAAATCAGTCAGAAAGCCACCAAAACCTGCTCAAGATGACTACCACATTATGGACAGACCAGAACAAGTCATTATTCTGCGCCTCAGAACAGGACACAATAGATTACGCAACCACATGTATACAAAATTCAAGATTGGTGAAACAGCCATGTGCACATGTGGATTGGCGTCGCAGACAGCAGAGCACATACTCCAAGACTGCCCAAAATATAACATATCTAGGCAAACCTTCTGGCCTAGAGAGATGACGGTGGAAGATAAACTCTATGGACCACTGTGTGAACTGAAAAAAACAGTTCAATTCATGCAAGAGACGACATTGCAGATATAGACATATTTCAAGCGAACGAAAGAAGAAGAAGAAGAATAAAAGGTGGAAAAGTGTCCTAGTGGCACGAAATGGAATATTGCTTGGCTAGCAAATCCATTACATGGAAAGTCCGAATCGAAAGCTCACTGTGTGGATGTCATCTGCAGACTGCATACTTCTGGTTTCCGGAAGAACAGCCTATGGTGAACGGAAGGCCCAATATACGGAAGTGAGGCTAAGCAGCCATGTGCAGGACGTGACGATTCCTTGGGTGAGCCCAGTACCAGAGCGCTATGTATCGGCTCTGCAAGTATGGAAGCCTCCTTGGATGGCGGGGAATGCCCATGGTCTGCCCCTGCCTTCCCTTGAGGGCTGACCAGGATCTTTGGCTGTTCTATATGGACCAGCTGGGATGGGGGATAACACCACAACAGTGAGAGTCAAACGTCCTAAGAAACCCCCGGGAAGGTTAACCCGGTCAACAAATGCCCGCAGAAGTCGGATGTGTCGGCCTAACGGCGCAAGAACGCAGCTCTGCTGTAAACAGGCACAACGCAATCACATCCGAAAAAAAACTCCGGATGAACGAAGAAGAAGAAAGAAGAAGAACAGAATAATGACGATTAAAGAAGCAGATCAAGAAGAAGAAGAAGAAGAAGAAGAAGAAGAAGAAGAAGAAGAAGAAGAAGAAGAAGGAGGAGGAGGAGGAGGAGGAGAAGAAGACAAGGTAGCAGATGGCAGTCAGAGCTAATTGTGTCTGGCTTAGAGAAAGAAGCAGTAGAAGATGAAATCGCCATATTTTGAAAAGTATACTATTTCGCATTAATTGCACCCATAAGTGTACATATATTGAGCTATAGCCTGAGAGAAAGAGCCTAAAAAACGTCACAGGGTTACACAATAGAAGAAGAATAACAAAAACAGGAGGAAGAAGCAGAAGAAGAGGAGGGAGAAAAAAAGAAGAGGAGAAGGAGTAAGAAGAAGAAGAAGAAGAAGAAGAAGAAGAAGAAGAAGAAGAAGAAGAAGAAGAAGAAGAAGAAGAAGAAGAAGAAGACGGAGGAGGAGAAGAAGACGAAGAAGAAGAAGAAGAAGAAGAAGAAGAAGAAGAAGAAGAAGAAGAAGAAGAAGAAGAAGAAGAAGAAGAAGAAGAAGACGGAGGAGGAGAAGAAGACGAAGAAGAAGAAGAAGAAGAAGAAGAAGAAGAAGAAGAAGAAGAAGAAGAAGAAGAAGAAGAAGAAGAAGAAGAAGAAGAAGAAGAAGAAGAAGAAGACGGAGGAGGAGGAGAAGAAGAAGAAGAAGAAGAAGAAGAAGAAGAAGAAGAAGAAGAAGAAGAAGAAGAAGAAGAAGAAGAAGAAGAAGAAGAAGAAGAAGACGGAGGAGGAGAGGAAGAAGAAGAAGAAGAAGAAGAAGAAGAAGAAGAAGAAGAAGAAGAAGAAGAAGAAGAAGAAGAAGACGGAGGAGGAGAGGAGGAAGAAGAAGAAGAAGAAGAAGAAGAAGAAGAAGAAGAAGACGGAGGAGGAGAAGAAGAAGAAGAAGACGGAGGAGGAGAAGAAGAAGAAGAAGAAGAAGAAGAAGAAGAAGAAGAAGAAGAAGAAGAAGAAGAAGAAGAAGAAGAAGAAGAAGAAGCAAAGACACGGTGGCAGACGACAGTGAGATCTAACGGTATCTGACTCAGAGAAAAAAGGAGAAGATAAAACCACAATGTAACTGTGTGGAAAAAGTATACATACAATTTCATATTAATTCTGGACAGGCAATTTAATAAATCTTAAGTGTACATACGAGTATATTTAGCTGTAGCTTAAGAGAACGAGCCTAAATCAACGCCAAACGGTTACCCATTAGAATAAGAAAAACTGGAGGAAGAAGCAGAAGAAGAGGAGGACGAAGAAGAGAAGGAGGGGTAGGAGGACAAGGCAGAAGAGGAGGAGGAGGTCGACGAAGCAGAGAAAGAGGAGGTGGAGGAAGAAGACAGTTAACGGGAGCGGAGGCTGGACCAGGCCGGCTCGTGGCACGGACATGGCGGCAGACGGCAGGCAGGGAGAGCTAACTCTGTGTCTGGCACCTGTTTGTGTGTGAATGTTGTCAGTCCGCAGTCTCTTGCAGTTCGTGTGTGTAAACCACCGGTTTTCTCTCAAATATTCCAATATTTCCACAAAATTTGACATGTGTATCGTGGTACTAAGTTGTAATTTACACAATTGTGCATCTACGTGGAAGGTAAGCTGTGTTTTCACTCGGAGAAGAGCCTGTAACGGACCGATAATGTCCTGAGTGATAAGTTACTAGATCCAGGGTGATTTTGTTTCTCTCTCTCCCTTTCGTCAGCGAAATGCATGATGTTGTCTGTCTGCAAAAGATTGCGTTAACGGCGGTGCATGTAAACCGCAGAATGTGAAATGGATTGACATGGCATGGATTTGTTTGGAATAAACAGTTGTGGTCGGTTTCAAATGTTGAAAGGATGTGTTAGCGAATGACAGCGTCATGGAGGAGTACACGATCAACACACAAATGAACCCCCATGTCAAGCGGGTGATACAAAGCTTCCAAAATGCAGCCGTTAGAAGTTTAAGCGGTCCTAATGGTTTGCCGTTTCGAACAGGAGGCGTCCTTGGACATCAGTTCAAGATGAGCACAGTAGATGCAACTGAATATCATAAAGCTTTAAGTTTAAGCGCAAATAAGAAACGTGTGGAAGAAAAGTTAGCTGAATACGATAACACGTTCTTAGCTCCTCGGCAGTTTCCCCGACAACGGATCCCTGTGTTTACACCAGTAGACACTACTAAAAGCGAACGCAGTGATACAGTTTTAGAAGGAGAATTAATCGCATGTTTTTCAGTTGGCGGAGAAAAACGTCTGTGTTTGCCGCAGATCCTGAACACAGTTCTCCGGGAGTTTACACTGCAGCAGATTAATTCCATCTGTGATGAGCTCCATATTTTTTGTTCGAGATGTAACCAGGTCCAGCTGGAAACACTGAAACTGTTGAATATTTTACCATCCAGTGCTCCAAGTTGTGGACTCATCACCAGAACAGATGCTCAACGACTCTGCAATGCCTTGCTGCATGCAAATCCCGAGAGAAGTCTGGAGCCACCAACTCGCAACAGTTTCAAAGTCTACCATGAGTGCTTCGGAAAATGTAAGGGTACATTTAATTCAGACGCATACACAAGCCCAGACTCTAAATGCGTTCGCTGTGTTGACTGCTTCGGGATGTTTAGTCCACCCCAGTTTGTTTGCCATTCTCATAGGTCGTTGGAAAATCGGATCTGTCATTGGGGGTTTGATACGGCCAATTGGAGATCCTATCTTCTGCTGGCGAAGGACCAGAACTTAGATGGCAGTGTGAAGCTGCAGGATGTGATAGAGGAGGTGAAATCCCGATTTGATCCCACACGTAAACAGAAGAGAAGACAGGTAATTGTTTGTGTAGTCACTTGCTTCTTGTTTTTTCTCTTTCGAAGGGAGTACATCATGCCTAGCTAAGCACTTCTCTAAATCAAAGACAGTGTGCCCTGTATCAGCAGACAAGTTGGTAAGGTTTACTTATTCTAGGCGCGTGAGTAGAAAAATCCTGGTTGCCAAGGTGCCTGGGAATTTCAACCTTGTGCGGGTAATTTTAACCCTGTTCCTGTGAATTTTGTTGTTGTTTTAGTTTGTTGGTGCTCGCTCGCTTTGAACTAAAGTGTAGACCGTAATACTACTTCTATTACTTACTATTAGTGCTGGACTGAATTTTGCGCGTGGATTAGCTTTACCAATTAACAGTATCCCTCGCCATCAGGCAAACCTACTATGTGCCTGAAAATTTTAACCTTGCGCCTGGCCATTCAATCCCCACACCTGGGAATTTTAACCCTGCATCTGGAAATTTTAACCTCTCACCTGGAAATTTAAACCCTGCGCCTGTAAAAATGTAACCATGCCCCTGGAAATTTTAATCATCTGCCTAGAAATTTTAACCATGTGCCTGGAAATTTTAACCATGCGCCTGAATTTTCAGTCATCTTCTTAGTCCGTACGTGCAAAAAATAATATGCTAGCTCCTTAAAAAAAAGGGGCTGGCTACTGGCTCATGTTTAAGTTTTCTCTACTTTCTCTAGACAAATTTCATCCAAATATGCGCTTACCAGAATTACACTCTTCGGCAGCTTTGGTAGGGAATAGTTATGGAGACTGATGAGGAACTATGAGATTCCAGAAATAAATTACTAATTCAATAAGTAAGTAACACGGTAATGCAACGGTCATCACGCTTGCCTGGCCAATCTGGTAGTCATATGTGTGAAACCGTCAGTTTTTTTTTAAGCTTGTCCATTCATTGCCCACACTTCACATCCATACAAAAGAACAGGTTCTATGTAGCACTTCAACACTCTTTTTCTCATTGCAAATGACATCTTTTTATTGCTCAGCACGTTTTTAATCTTGCAAAGGCTACCTTTACCATAGTGATTCTTTGTCTAATCTCAGTATCACGCTGACCACCTTTTAATTCCCAAAACTTGTCTTGGTATCCAGTTCAAGCTGGGTCAGCCTAGGAGACCAGGCAATTTTAAACATCCAAATCTGCTTCAATTAGGATTGAAGACATGACTCCCAGGCTGGCAGGCAGTTGCCATTACACAGCCATGGCTCTCCAACTTAATCAGAGCAACATGTACAGACATGAAATGTAGAGTCCTTCATGAAGTAAATTAACAGATTCATTCTGTAGCATGTCCTTTGCAGAACCATGCTTCCATAACAACCTTCTGGAAAACTTCTTGCTCATGAGCAAGATATCCCACATCTGATCCATCTGGATATCACCTGCCACATCCTACGCCCATCTTCTCTTTGACCTCCCTCTTCCTCTCTTCCCAGGCATATACCCCTCCATTACTGTACTCTCCAAACTTTCATGACGTTTCAAATGACCAAACTATTTCAATTTTCTTTGTTTTATTGTCTTTAGTTTAGTTTAGTTTAGTCGACGAATCAACATCACAACACACAGGTGCTCCATTCTCCTCCTAACTCAAACCTGAGTCCGGAGAAACTCAGCTCAGTGCACGAACTCCGTAGCACCTGCGAGGATCCTGAAATACTTTGGGTAGATTTTAAAATTTTTCCTGGGCAGCACCGTTATGATACTCATTTTCGATTTTCAAATGCCAAGGGATTTATTTTACATGCGCAATAATTCACACGGGCGTCCGATCTCACTACCCAGAGACCAGGGGAAATTTTTTTACTAGAAGTCCACATAAAAAAATCCCAGCCCTCACCGGGGCTTGAACCCGGGACCTCCAGCACTCGAGGCGGACACTGTACCTCGAGACAACTCAGCCCCACGTTTTGTACTGTACTGTACTGGCACATGGTCATCTTGACAGATGATAGATTGTGACATTGCACTTAATAAAAATTGCATAATAACTACAACTGATGGCAGTAGAAGACCAGAGATGAAGTTATATATCTCCACAGTATAAAACCTGGGCTGCAGGTCCGCATGGCCGAATGGATAGGAATGCGAGTTCGTAAACATACGGTGTGCTGATGCCGAGGTAAGCGGTTCAACCCCTATACCGGACAACTGAGAAGAAGAGGAAAAGGAAGATTATTATTATTATTATTATTATTAGTATACCTCTGAAGTCGGGGTGGGTTCGCCTGATGGCAAGGGACACTGTTAATAGGGAAAGCTAACCCCCACACAAAATTCAGTCCATCACTACTATAAATAGTGTGTATGGACTACACTTGAGTTCAAAGCGAGCAAACACAAAAAAAAAAAAACCTGGGCTAAATTGGAGAGTCCATGTGTTGCCCATGAAGCATGATCTCTTTTGCCCTGCCTAGTTTACTCCAGGGGAAAGGTAACACCAATACTTCTGGAACAAGACCAACTGCAGAAGCTGCCAGATGAGCAAAGCAATGCTCTAACTGTCCGCTTTGATTCTAGACCAGTTGCCAACCAAGGCTAAGGGTCTGGTCTGCCCTGTCGTACCATTTAGTCTTTAGGCTGCATCTCCATGCACCAAGATAAGGCTTGTACCCTCCAAGTTGCGAGTCTCCGCCTTAAGCCGTTGGGGTGTCGGGTTTGGTGAGCACTGCAATGTTTAATATGCCCAAAGTATTTCTGTTTCTGAAATACAGAACTGATTTACAACTCTGGTGATCGAGTGAGATGGCAAAACATGACTGCCCACGCTTTAACGGCATGGTAAATGGTGGATGGATGGATTTCTGTTTCCAAGACGATGTCGATGAATCAGTGTCCTATAGTCGACAGATCTGATAGAATTTCAGTCTGTTTAATTTTTCTTCTAAAACAAAATCGTTTTTGCGCATTCACTCACTTTGAACTGAAGCATAATCCATACTTGTGATACTGCTACTACTACTAGAGCACTGGACTGATTTTTGTATGAGGATTAGCTTTCCCTATTACCATTATTCTGAGGCACCTGTAATTTATGTCCTCAAGTCAAGGACGAGGAGTCAACATTTTAGTTCTACTGACCAGTGTAAGGATTGAACCCGCTACTTTAGCACACCAGAAATTTATGAGCAAGCGTTCTTATCCATTTGGCCATGTTGACCGCCTCCTCCTCCTCCTCCTACCCCCTCCTCCTCCTGCTGCACCTCTTCCTCCTCCTCTTCTTATTCTTCTTTTTCTTTTTTTCTTTAGAGCTGCGTATCATATGAAGTGAATAAATGAAAAATACTTTAGCTGAAACAATTAGGCACTCTTCCGAACGACGGTCTCAAATTAGTTAGTGTACAATGCATCCCTTACAGGGCCTCATTAGCTGATATAATAAAAAATACGATCTACCAACTAAAATATGGAACTGAGAAAATCATAATACATACAAATAATATTTGACAATTATATGTCGAAATTGTGGCACAAAAGTTGCAAATACTGTCCGAAAACATGTTCTTTGTGACGCATAATCACTTATTAGTGAAACAAAGAATCATATAATTGAGTATGGTGGACTGCTAGACAGATCGATGGATACAATAACAGTTTATGGGCCTGGAGGGCCCTCACTGCCGTCGGAGTGTATATCCATGTCTTGTAGTACCAACGGCAGTGAGGGCCCTCCGGGCCCATAAACTTTTATTGTATCTATCGATCGGTCTAGCAGTCCACCATACTAAATTATATGATTCTTTGTTTCACTAATAAGTGATTATGGTCGTTCCGACGATAGTCTCAAACGTCAATCGGTCTAGCAGACGACGATACTCTCAAACGTAAGCGATTGACAACACATTGCCCAGGAAATAACCTTATGAGGCCCTGTAAGGGATGCAATTTACACTAAATAATTTGGGACCGTCATTCGAAAGAGTGCCAGCAATTATAACACATAGTCGCAGGTATAGTCAACGTATTGTTTGTGCCTTCTATGTTCAAATTCACTAAGAGAATACATTGTTTTGAATTGATGTTTATTTACTGGGTCAGTACATTTGTCTGAACTCACTGTCTTCTGTTGATAGACCATGCTGTGTGACTTTGGTGATCATGTCTGTCCAAAGTCTTCTATCTCTTGTGCTGCCAATCTTCTTGTAGTCCATGCCATGTGGCGTTGGTAATCATATTTGTCCACAGCCTTCTGTCTCGTGTACTGCCAAACTTCTTATAGCCCATGCTGTGTGACATTGGTGATCATGTCTGTCCACAGCCTTCTGTCCTGTGTACTGCCATCTTCTTCTAGCTCATGCCGTGTGGCATTGGAGGCCATATTTGTCCACAGCCTTCTGTCTCGTGTACTGCCAATCTTCTTATAGTCCATGCCGTGTGGCGTTGTGGTTGGAGGCCATATTTGTCCACAGTCTTCTGTCTCATGCACTGCCAATCTTCTTATAGTCCATGCCATGTGGCGTTGGAGGCCATATTTGTCCACAGCCTTCTGTCTCGTGTACTGCCAATCTTCTTATAGCCCATGCCGTGTGGCATTGGAGGCCATATTTGTCCACAGCCTTCTGTCTCGTGTACTGCCAATCTTCTTATAGTCCATGCCGTGTGGCGTTGGAGGCCATATTTGTCCACAGTCTTCTGTCTTATGCACTGCCAATCTTCTTATAGTCCATGCCATGTGGCGTTGGAGGCCATATTTGTCCACAGCCTTCTGTCTCATGCACTGCCAATCTTCTTATAGTCCATGCCATGTGGCGTTGGAGGCCATATTTGTCCACAGTCTTCTGTCTCATGCACTGCCAATCTTCTTATAGTCCATGCCATGTGGCGTTGGAGGCCATATTTGTCCACAGTCTTCTGTCTCGTGTACTGCCAATCTTCTTATAGTCCATACCATGACCGACATGATATTGACTACATCACCAATTGAGCGCTGATTACTCTGTAAAAATATGGGGTTAGCATCAATGGGAACTGCGGTAGCATGGTAGATATATACTTGCCTGCAGGCCCAGTTGTTGCATGTTCAAATCGTTTTGGGGGGGGGGGGGAGATGTTTCAACATTGACCTTTCCTCCCTGGTTGATCCAGTTTAAAATGGGCATCAGGAACTGTTTTGGGAATTAAAGCTGGCTGCAGTGTTACTGACCACGTCTCCCACTGAATGCTGTTTTGCTCTGAAAAACTATGGATCCATCACCATACTGCCAATGCGAGTTATGGCCTATAAAATGTCCTTGTTTCCTTTGACCGTACACCCAATATGCCTCAAGGCTTGTGAAAGAGCCCCTTTGTGTAGTTACTCTTTGAACATCTGACAGGAAGAATTGGCACGGCCAGAGAGGACAGGCACATCGCGAGAATGAAGGGCTTCATCAACCAACACTTAACTGGCATTATTAGATGAGGATGCTGATGCATATATTCAGGGGGGGGGGGGGTGGGCGCGGACATCTGAGGACTAATAGATATGTCCGGAGTGCAAGAATGATGCTCCAACAGTAACATTTGATGACAGGCGGCCATGGAGAAAGCACATCAACATAGCAGTAGGAGATTTGAAAACCTAGCTATGAAGCGGTTGAAAAGTAATTTTATCAAGCAAACGACTCTGCAGAGAAACCACTGATCTACCCACAGTTGGTATGCTCCTGAAAACTATTCCAGAACAAATTCCATGGAAAGAGGAACATAGACTATCACTACAAATCCTGACAAAAGTGAAAGGAACATTCGACAAAGAAAAACAGAACAGTGTACAATGCAGAACAGCCATTCTGTTTCCTTCATGAAGAATATTCAAAGGACCTTGATCCAAGTCTACACAGATGGGTCACTACAAAACGCTGTTCAAAATGGAGTAGCGGTAGTGTACATAGAATACCCAAATAATACTAGGAACACGGCCAGAGTACCAACAGGAAAGTACTGCCATAACTATGCTGCAGAAATTCAGGCTATCAAGATAGCAACAGCAAAATTACTAAATACCAGCCATGGTACACAACCTGTGGTGGTATTGACAGATGCAAAATCAGTACTTGAGGTGCTCCTGTCTGGGAAATTACCAGTACTATGGACGCTGCTTTCTAAACCTGGCAGCAAGCGTAAGGTCACCATACAGTGGATGCCAACCCACTGTGGGGTACCCGCACCGAGAGAGCTGATTAACTAGCTAAGGAAGGAGCAATAGAAGAACAACCTGATGTACATACCACTAAAAGAAAAGAATGAAATGATAAAGTCAGTCAGGATGCCACCAAAACCTGCTCAAGACAACTGCCACTTTATGAACAGACCAGAACAAATCATCATTCTGCGCCTCAGAACAGGACACAATAGATTACGTAACCACATGATACACAATTTAAGATTGATGAATCAATCATGTGCTCATGTGGACTGGCACCACAGACAGCAGATCACATACTCCAAGACTGCCCAAAATACGACATATATAGGCAAACCATCTGGTCTAGAGAAACAACAGTGGAAGATAAACTCTAAAAAAGGCAGTTAACTCCATAGAAGAGACAACATTGCAGTTATAGGCAAATTTCAAGCAAACGAAAGAAGAAAGAGAAGACACCCCAGCAGATAACTAACTGACTAACACACATCTGGCAGAACTAATATGTGGTGTTTTTTTTCTTGTCACACTGGTCTAAGATTGAGTACTTTGAAGCTGTTCTGTTGTCACAGCCAGGGATTTGATATGAAGGAAGTGGTGTAATGTTATATAGTTGTTAAGCCTGAAATTCTGGCCCTGTCTCTGTCTTTGATGCTATGTGACACATCAAGTCTCAAATAACAGCAAGCTGTGTGGTGGTGGTGGTGGTGAGGAGGAGGAGTGGAATGATTAAAATGTTGACTTTTCGTCCTTGACCTGGGGACATAACTTACAAGTACTTCTGAATTCAGAGTGGGTTCGCCTGAAGGTGAGGGACACTGGTAATGGAAAGCTAATCCACGCACAAAAATCAGTCCAGTGCACTAGAAGTAACAGCATGTGCAAGATGGACTAAGCTTGAGTTCAAAGTGAGCGTTAAAAAAAAATAAGTCATCAACGTTCTCAATCAATGTTTCATCATGATGAACTTATACATACTGACATTTCTAATATAAATGTAAAAAAAAAAACAGCGGCTAATTCATTAATGTATTCCTTATTAATATATTCACTTGTCTGCTGGCCCAATGGTCATGAATTTAAATCGGATCCAGGCATGGTTTTTTTTTTTTTGGTGCTCGCTGGCTTTGAACTCAAGCGTAGTCCATACACACTACTTCTAGTAGTACTGGATTGAATTTTGCATGTGGATTAGCTTTCCTTTTTTCCAGTGTCCCTTGCCATCAGACAAACCCACTCCAACTTCAGAGGTACTTGTAATTTACATCCCCAAGTCAAGAACGAGAAGTCAACATATTAGTCCAGCAGTCCGGGTAGGGGTTTAATCCCCACCCTTGGCATCAGCTCACTGGATATTTAAGAACACACGTTCTTATCCATTCAGCCATTCTGACCTCCTCAGGTGTTGTTTAAAAAGGAACCTGGACTCCCAGGTGGAGCCTTGCCTAAGATGGACACCAGGAAGTGTCCTGGAAGATAAAGGCCACCTTTGTTATATTGATCACATGATCCACGCAGTGCTGATTAATCTATGCAAATATAGTGTTAGCACCATGTATACATTTGTGCCGCAAGACAAGTGAAAGAGTCCTTTTCTTGATTTAATTAACATATTTACTTAAGAAAAAGAATGTTGAGATGCTACAAAGAACCTGTACTTTTGTATGGATGTGAAGAGTGGACAATGAGAAGACAAGCTGAAAAACATCTGATGACTGTGGATATGTGGTTTCTGAGGAAAATGCAAAGAATACACCCGGGAAGGTTAACCCGGTCAACAAATTCCCTCAGAAGTCACATGTATCGGCCTGACGCGCAAGAACGCGGCTCTGCTGTAAACAGGCACAACACAATCACGTCCGAAAATACTCTTCAGATGAACACAGAAGAAGAAGAAGAAGAAGAAGAAGAATACCATGGACAGACAAAATAACCAATGACCAAGTCCTACTAGAAACAAATGAAAACCGTAAACTCGTTCAATACATTAGACAGTCACAACTTTTTGGGCCATGTTATGAGAAGAAATAAATTGGAGAACTTCATAACAACTGGCAAGATTTAGTGGAAGAAAACAAGGGGAATGCAAAGAAGTAAATACCTGGATGTCTTGGCCATGTGGTATGGTCGAGACAAGAACACAAGAGCTGATCCACGACTCTGGTGATTGCATGAGATGACAAAAGATGACCTTCTACGCTTACCGGCATGGCACATGATGATGATCTACTGCTGACTAGTCATTCGGTAGGTACTTTAACCTCAAAATAGCCATGTGTACATGTGGATTGGCGTCGCAGACAGCAGAGCACATACTCCAAGACTGCCCAAAATATAACATATCTAGGCAAACCTTCTGGCCTAGAGAGACGACAGTGGAAGATAAACTCTATGGACCGCTGTGTGAACTGAAAAAGACAGTTCAATTCATACAAGAGACAGCACTGCAGTTATAGACATATTTCAAGCGAACGAAAAAAGAAGAAGAACCTCAAAATGTTGCCATTGCCTAATAATACAACATGTCTGTTACTATATTAACAATTTTTAAGTCATAACTATGACACACCCTTACTTCCCATTTTCCACCATCCATTTTTATTTGGTTCAAACCTATTTTTTTGTTTGGCACAGAATCTGTTAAATACAAAACTCACACAAGAAGTTAATGAAGAGGTTAGGACGGGTTTGTGGACAGATGAAAGACAGTATTTAGATGACCTAGCAAGAGAGATGGAGGTAGCAGCTGTAAATGGAAACCTTAGAGACATCTAGAGCACCACGTGGACATTATCAGGAATATATCTATATCTATAAAACAGAGTGTATGTGGGTGTGTATGTAGCTAAGTATTGGATGCGTTCGATAACGGTACATCCGATTGAGATGAAATTTTCTACACGTCTTCCTTTCATTCCTGTGCAACCGACTGTAATAGTTTCTTAGTGTAAAATCGGCTACTTACTTAATAACATTTAATTTTTCATTTTTCATAATATAATTTCTATATAGCAGGGGGACTTCACTCTAGAAAAGTTATTTCAAGGGGCATAACTTTTAATAACATTTCTATATACTTTATAGTCATATTGTTGGACTTACTTGCACTATTGTTAAACTCTTTGTCTATAGTTATTTTCAGGCATATGAGTTATAATAAATAATGATATAATCTTTAAGGCATTTTCAAAGTTTTCATAAAAATAATGCATAATGCATAACATTGTAACCCATCTTTTACTGCTTAAAGAAGTTATCAACTGTCATGTCGGTGATTAAAAACAGTTTTCATTAAAAATAATGGATGGTGTGTGGAAGGACATTCTTTTAAGTTACTGTGCGCCAGGCGCTGGGCAAAACCACGCCAGGTCAGATAGATAGACAGACAGACAGATAGTCGGGAACGGGAGCTTATATGACTACGTATATGAATTAAATGACATGCTCCCCACCAGGGACTGGGTGAAGCCAGGCCGGCTCAGACAGACAGACAGATAGTCGGGAACGGGAGCTTATATGACTACTATATGAATTAAATGAGATGCTCCCCACCAGGGACTGGGTGAAGCTGGGCCGGGTCAGCCAGACAGACAGACAGACAAACAAGCAGACAGACTGATAGATAGATAGATCCCCTCCAGGGCCTGGGCGAAGCCGGGCCGGGTCAGCTAGTACTCAATAAAGTGGGCTGTCAAAAATAGTAACACGCATGTTCACACCAACATTAAATATCAAATTAATAGGCTGAAAGCTTTGGGGGAGCTTCTGAATAGACCAGTCCCATACCAAATGACCCCCAGATATCCACTCTGCAGAAATGGAGCTGGATATGAACTTTTAGAAAAATGTAAAGAAGAAATTTAAAAAGCCGTCAAATTCCAGAAGGATGGGAAAGCTGCTGGTGCAGATTGTATCCCAGCAGACGATATTAAAGTTGAAACAAACACTTCAGCTGAATTACTGCACAGATCATTTATCAGAGTCTTGGAGACTGAAGAAGCAAAGAGAAGAATATATGGTGAAGATGCAATAGAAGGGAGGCCTGCAGGGATGTGGGAATTGTTGAAAAATAATGTTATTGTCATTTCCAGTGTTAATCATATGCTGATTCATTCTGGAGAGATTAAAAGATGCCATTGACAAACAAATAAGGGTTGAACAAGCATATTTCTGACTAAACCGATCCTTCACTGGCCATATAGCCAAATTATGAATAATAATAATAATCATAGAGAAAAGAATGGAACAAATTCGTCACTTTATATATTTATTGGATTTGTGAAATATGAAAACGCCTCTGGGAACATTGATAGGGAATCTCTTTGAAAATTGATGAGGAACCATGGGATCCCACAGACGATCATTAATTGAATAAAGACAACATACTGAGATATGAAATGCAGTTGTTCATCAGGGAAATCTAACATGTACGATTGAAATAAAAGGACTGCCACATGAATGCCTTTAGTCACCTTTATTATTCTTACCAACTGTAAAATCAATTAAGGGGACAACAATAGCTACTACATGACATGGGATTCAGCGGGCTGTGACAAAGCAGCGTAGTGATCTGGACACGCGTGATGCCAGGACACAGCAATTAGGTCTAACATTTCATAGAGCGAAGGCAGGGATAATTAGAATAATTCAGTCAAATGATAACCGGATCTTCCTTAGTGGAACCTCACGTTAGGAGCTGGAGACATATGCATAGTTAGACAGCAATGTAGACAATAATGGGAGAAGTATGTACACATTAAAATACAAAAGGTAAGAGGAGGTCAGCATGGCTGAATAGTTCTTAAACATCCGGTGTGCTGATGCCGTTTTAACGGTAGCAGTTTCAACCCCTACACTCATCAAAATGTTGATTTCTCGTCATTGACTTGGAGACATACATTACAAGTACCTCAGAAGTCGGAGTGGGTTTGCCTGAAGGCGAGGGGCACTGGTAATAGGTAAAGCTAATCCACATGCACCGGTCTCCCTGGCGAAGGAGTTAACGACTTTGTTCGTAATCCTGTATACTCTCGTAGGAAACAGCTGCGTGAGATTCAGTAGCGGATCGCGCCACGTTGGTTACTTAGGAGGGTATGTGAGCCGGTCGTTCAGAAAGCAGGGGCCAACTATTGAACGTAAAACTTGCCAAGACATCAACAGCAGCTGTAAAATGCTAGTGTTGACTGCAATGTCCTGTAAAGGATATGCGAAAAAAAAAATCTACATGCAAAAATCAAATAACTACGCCTGAGACCCACTCCGACTTCTGAGATGTACTCAAGGCATCTGGTGCATTGTGAGTTATTACCCAGACGTTCCCGCCCCTGAGAGTATAAAGAAGGTGAAACTGAAGGAGCCGAAACATTCAGCGAGGGGGGAATCTCTTCTGGTGATCCTCCTGATCGTGCTTGCTGCCTGGTGGAGTGTTTCAATCAGGTACCGTCTCCACAATGGAGGTTGGCTGCAATGGATCTCCAACACTGTCTGCCTTTCGCCCTGACTGCATTCTGTCAGATTGATGTTCGTCCATCTTTTGATTTTATCTTCCCACTTGTATCGTTGTCTACCGCTTGCTCGCTTGCCCTCAACTTTGCCCTCAAGTATGGTTCTTGTCTTTTAACGTATTAACATATTTCACCTGCCTATTTTTTATTTCTGTCATCAACTCTCTTTTCATTCCCAGTTTTTCTAGAACCACTGTATTTGATTGATTTTTGTGTCCATGAAATACGACATATTCTTCTGTATTTCCACATCTCCAGGGCTTCTATTTAGCTTTCTAGTTTGCTTGTTCATTGTCCAGGCTTCTCTGGAGTTTTTACCACATTAGAAACGAATCATCATCACACCTCGCTGGCGTGATTCTTGTGTCTTTGCCAGTTCTCCTCTCTCATGCACTCTCATGCCCAAGGTGTTTTCGTCGTTCTGTGTCAATTTTCGTGCTGGTCCGTCCTGCATTTTCTTACAAATTGGTCAATTCTGAGATCAGACCCAACCACTCGTGAGGTGTTTTCTGGCAACCCAGTGGTAATCTTTCGCGGCAACAAAAATCTGGGAGACCACCTTATTTAATCGCCTCCCTACTGTTACTTCATCTGTGGATACATCTGAATGTCAACGGAAGATGTGCTTGACACGCCAACACGTTATTCAGACACAGGCGATTACATTCTCCTTTGGCACAATTTTCCTTAAAAGACTCATTTACATGCGTATCACGCAACCTCAATATGTTATTATTTACAAACTTGTAACATGAAATATTTTGGACAGACCGGTCGGTAGACGTCTAGCCGACCGCTTTAGGGAACACCTTAGGGACATTATATCACACTCTGACAAAACCGTCTCTAACCATTTCAATTCTTCTAATCACAATGGAGTCGACGATGTATGTGTCACAGCATTAAAGCCATATTATTATAACAGCGTAATTAGGCTTAAAATTGAGAGTCAGTTATTGAACTCATTGGGATCCATCTATCTAACGGGAATCAATACTGGTATAGATGCCACTGTATAATTCTGCTGACTACCCTCGATATATATCCACGCCTAACTGGTTGGATACCTTCCGCTTCACATTTCCCGTTTTGACACCGTTCACAGCTGAACTTCTGCGCAGCCTTCCTAGAAACGGAACATTTGCAAAAGCCTAAAAACGTTTGATACCGACACTTTTTCTGTTTATGTTTTAATTTTTAAATGACATTTTCTAATTTCATGTTTTTCTTTAGAACTGTTTTTGTTGTTCCTGATGAAACTCGCTAAGATCGAAACGTGGATTCGATGTATTGTATTATAACTTATTTTTATCATATTTTTACGATATTACCATTGTTAGTTTTACACTGAATTCATTTTGCCGGATTTGCGTTCGTTGGAAGGTATGTAGTAACACTGTGTCTGTGTTTATTACCTCTGACTTTTTCGCAGGAAAATCACATGTACCTATTTCTATCCATCCAGCATTGCTCTTTCCAAACCATAGTAACGTTTAATATGGTCAAAGTATGTCAATTTCGGAGACATGGTTCTGTTTATGAGCCATGATACCTTCTCACTTGTGGTCTTTCCAGACCAGAGAATGTTACTTTTCGGGACGTGATGTTTTTTTTATGAGTCATGAGGTCTTCTCACTTTGCTCTTTCCAAGCCAACGAATTTTAGTTTCCAAAAGATGATGCCGTTTATGAGCCGTGGGAACTTCTTTTGATATTTCCAAGCCAAAGAGTTGTTAGTTTCTGAGATATGATGCTGTTTATGAGCCGTGGGAACTTCTAATTTTTGGTCTTTCCAAGCCAAAGAATTGGTAGTTTCCGAGATATAATGATGTTTATGAGGCGTGGGAACTTCTAATTTTTGGCCTTTCCAAGCCAAAGAGTTGTTAGTTTCCGA
The DNA here is from genome assembly GCA_963921405.1 of Cepaea hortensis. Lineage (NCBI taxonomy): Eukaryota > Metazoa > Mollusca > Gastropoda > Stylommatophora > Helicidae > Cepaea > Cepaea hortensis. The sequence goes on from OY992876.1 coordinate 236,185,244, forward strand.
AATATAATGTTTATGGGGCGTGGGAACTTCTAATTTCTGGTCTTTCCAACTCATTGGGACGTTTAATATAGCCAAATAATTTAGTTTCGGAGACATACTACAGTTTATGAGTCGAGATATCTCCTCATTTCTAACATTGTTTAACTCGACCTTCGACTGCTCTGTCAGGGTTTTAAGAGCGTGTCATGTCTTTGAATGTGTCTCTTGTTTATTTAAAGACAGAAGCCACAAACAATATGTTGCACGATTTATTGCCTGGCATATTTCGCTGCATCTCGTCAGGTGCATACAGGTGCAGAGTTATATATCAAATGGAGTCAATAAATGAATAATACTTAAGTTAATCAATTAAAACACATAGTCACAGGTATTGTTAGAACGTTAAACATTTGTTATGCCCAAGGTAATTTAAAATGTAACTCGAACTCTTTCTGTTTTTTCTTAAAACCGACTGGAACCGCCTAATTGCTAACATCTCACTTTAAATAATCCTTTATTTATTGTTCCTCGAATACAGTATACTAAACGTTTTTTCTTTGTTCACGCTATGACCATATTTTATGAGATGTTGAGAAATCGACGAGGACGGCGTTTTATGGCCTTTCGGTTGCATAGGGATTCCTGAAATTACCGTGGGACTAAGATATGTTCGACTTCGAACAATACCCATGACTATATGTTTTAATTGTTTCAGCTTAAGTATTATTCATTTATTCACTTCATATGCTTGCTTGTGTTCGCTGGCTATGCACTCCAGCGCAACGTCCTGTATGTCGGATGAAGACATCCTGTTGTCCAATATCAGTGTGATGTCATACTGGACCTGAGGTTTGCATGAGTATCCGTTGTCCCATGTTTGGCTTATTGGTGTGCAGACTGGTGGTTCCTCTGCGACTGCGGAAGAATCAACGATCCTACTACGTTAGCCAGGACCCCGAAGGGACCTGTTGCCCAGGACACTCGGAGAGGACGTATTAGTAGGTCTTGGCCATTATAAAAACCTGGACCTGGTGCCTTGGAAACACATCTGCGTCCCGTCTGAATGTTATTTCATAGTAACTATTTACCAGTCTTTAGATTTACTGACCCTGGTTATTTCATTGAGAACTATCATTGGCTCATGTTACTTGACTGAGGACTTTTATTTTCTAATTTTGTGGATATATAGGTCTTACTAGATTTGGTTCTTACCACAGCAATGGCTAACTAATGACAGTTTCGGGTCGACCTTCATTTCGGCTGTCCAATGTTTGTTACTTCTATGAGAACTAGTATGGTTCTGTGCATTTGTTGTACAGAATATAGTCAAATAACTATATATATTTGTTTTCATTCTTCACCACTGCAGTGGGTAAGTAATGACAGATCAGGTAGATCTACATTTCGGCTGTCCCGTGCTTGTTGCTCTTATGAGAACTGCTTATTATCTCATTTTGCTGTATATAATATTTTAAGGGGCGTTAATTTGAAATCCGTTCGTGCTGCACCGCGCGTAATTGCATACGTTGAACATGATCATGTCATAGTCATGTGATAAGTACTGACCAATGAATAAAAGAGCATGTGCTTATCGTCCCTTGATGCATAGGTTCTGTTTCTGACCATTGAGAAAATGGCCGGGTCGACCCAAAATCCGTCCAAAGAAGCTCAAAGAGTGGTGATTCAGTTTCTTTCATTTAAAGGATGTCGACCAGTGGACATTCATCGAAGAACGCAGGCAGCGTACTGTAACAAATGTGTGTCGAAGACAACAGTGACAGACTGGGCACGATTGTTTCAGAAAGGACGTCAGTTCACGACAGATCTTCGACGGCCGGGTCAAGTGCATATTGTTGCAACAGAAATAAACCATCGCCAAAATTGATGCGGCAGTACGGATGAACCGTTTTCGAAGCATACATTCGCTAGCGAAAGAATTGATGTGTCAATTGTGACAATTCAAAGGTCGTTCGAAAGAAACTGCAATATCGGAAGGTGTATTCACAGTGGGTACCACGGATGTTGACCGACCACCAAAAAGAGGAACGCACGGTATGGTGTTTGAACCACTCGCTGCGTTACAGAGTGGAGGATGATGCATTTCTCTTCCGCATAGTGGCAGGCGATGAATCATAGTATTACCAATTTGAGCCGAGCAGCAAAAGAGAGAACATGCAATGGAATCATGCTGGACCACCAAAAGCCAAAAAATTCAAGTTACAGGTTTCCGCTGGTAAAGTTATGCTGAGCGCATTTTTTTTTTTTAAAACCATGAAGGGTTATTGTTGGCCGACTTTAAAGAACGTGGGGTCAACATCAACTCTATCCACTACTTGCAACCACTAGACAAGCTGCAAAAAGCCATAAAGAATAAATCGTGCTTTCTCACGGTGTGATTTTGTTGCACAATTATGCTTGTCGGCATGTCGCAAAGACTGTGCAGGAAGCATTAGCAAGGAAGAAGTGGAAAATTCTGCAACATCCAGCTTATAGTCCTGATTTGTCACATGTGATTTTCATTTGTTTGGACCTCTAAAAAAAAGCTATCAATAGGAAACGATTTCACACAGATGCAGACGCAATGAAAGCGGTAAACACGTGGTTCAGTGAGCAACCACAATCCTTGTTTGCGGACAGCATTTGTCGCTTACATAAGCAATAGGATGCTTGCCTGAATGCCTACCTACGGCGACTTCTTCTGACCAACCATGGTGCATAATTCATTCAAAATGAATGCTTTGTTTAGTTCTACCACACCTTTTAATGTTTTTTTTAATGCTTTTGTAATAAAGCCATTGGAACGGGTTTCAAATGAACATCCCTAATATTACTATCATTCGTTATGCTATTATTAGGATTATCATTATATATATATTTTGAATTATTACTATGCATACTTTCATGTTGCCATGCATAATGTTTAGTATATGTTGGAGAGATAACTATCATACGGTGTTAACCAACCAGGATGAATATTTGTGTGCTAGAATTATGAGCAGCGCGCACAAACATATTGTCTAATGCTGTAGCGGGCTCACGTGTAATATGTAACGCTATTATAATATGTGACTTGCATGGTTGTGTTTGGAGCAGAGGTGTAGTAGTGCAGACATTACCCACACTATATACCGGGTATATTGTGCGCTTAGTCCTTTCAGTGCATGGTGAACGAGTGTTCATCTAACTCACTGAGGCCTGGCACAGAGATTGACCACCGGCACTTAAGCCTGGTGATCAGACACTCGTGTAATAACAACACTTACCATTTGAGCTGCTTAAGCAACTTCTGACGGATTGGCTGCAAGTAACCAGGTGTATGGTTAAGTGACATGGACTTAGGACAATTCATTTTAGGACAATTCATTTCTCTTGACGGGACCATTAAAAGGGAAAACCGGAGATGTATGATGTAATGGTGTTACCTTTCCTCTAGAGTAAACTAGACAGGACGAGACAGGGATCATGGTGGATGGGAAACTCGTGGTCTCTACAATTCAGCCCAGGCTTTGTGCTATAGGGAGGTATAGGTCCATCCCTGGTCTTAGCCGGTCTCGGAATCGAAGCGAGGCGCAGCAGTTACGGGTTATAGGTCCTTGTCAGTTGTGACCATGAGTTCACATGCATCCATTATGGGCGAACATTTACAGATCAAATTGGTCTATCAGTCACAGTCGTTACCACCATAGGTTGTTGTCATTATGTCTGTTTGAAGCACAATGTAACAAACTATCGTCTTGATTTGTTGGTTGTTTCGGGATTTGAGTTTTATTTTATTTAAATTAAAACACCAGAGTCCAAAGTTCGTACTGGAATATGATCAGAGTCGCCAGTAGTGGGAGGTGCTCAGTCTTCAAACTATCGTCTGTCAAGACGGCAAGATGCCAGTCAGTCATCTCTCCAGCCATTTCCAGCATATGTTCCGACGCGTTTGTTTGAATGTGTTTAATTGAAATACCGTCAATTCCTGTCTGTTTGGTCACGATGGGTGCCAGAATCTATGACTCACGACCATGTAACAGGCCCATTGCATCACATCTCGGCTGGCGGAACAGTCTCTCGATATCTGGCAATCTCTCTTCTCTCCCCCCCCCCCCCACGTGCACCCTCATACCCCAGGTGCCTTCAATGTCCTGTGTCCATCTTCGTGCTGATCAACCCCTACCTCAGACACCCCCAAACTCCAGGTGTCTTCAGTGTCCTTTGTTGATCTTAGTGATGATCAACCCCTACCTCAGACACCCACTAACTCAGGTGTATTCAAAGTCCTATGGTCGACAACTCCCTCCCCCATCCCCTCCTAATTCCCCTTTCCCAGGAACTATAAATTCCATCAGTGTTGTTTCAAGTCAATGTGGCATTTACATTGCCCAAAGTATTTCAGCTTCACGATACTGTTTATGAGCCAATTTTCTCGTGTTCAGCTCTTGTAGAATGTTAGTATTTTCTTCTTCTTCTTCTTCTTCTTCTTCTTCTTCTTCTTCTTCTTCTTCTTCTTCTTCTTCTTCTTCTTCTTCTTCTTCTTCTTCTTCTTCTTCTTCTTCTTCTTCTTCATATTGTTGCGCACGTAAAAAATCCCTTGGCAGTTTGAAATAAAAAAAGAGTAGCCTAACGGCGCCTTTCCCCTGGCAAAATTTCTAGCTAAAAATCTACCCAAAATATTTCAGTTTCCGAGACACAAGACTGTTTATGAGCAAATTTTCTCCAGTATTCAGCTCTGTAGAATGTCCATATCTGTCTTCTTCCTCTTCCTTGTCCACCATAATTTAACAATTTTTATGTAACATTTAAGAATTGGTGACCACATTTCTACAATATATACATTGGTGGACTGTGCTATATTTAAAAATATGCAATTATTATCCCCCCCCCCCTCTTCCCTTCGTATTTTAACATTATTGTTGTGTTTTATTTCGCCTCACCAGCTTATTTTTCTTTGCGTTTTTGGATACATTATGTCCTTGGCACGCATAACAAACAGATCTGTTCAATCACCTACAAGACTATTGTCTTTATGTCTTACGCGGTGTTTAACAAACAGGTGTTTTCGGGCATCGTCTGTTGTCTTATTTATGACCGCTGTCTGCTGATTTGATGTGAAGCTGGTTCCGGCACTCAACGATGATGCTAAGGTAAATCATGAAGCTTTTAAACGTCCCCAGACGCCGCTAGGTCGTCAGAAAAACGTCGCTTTGTAATCCTCCGTCCATTTAGTATTGTTTGTTTTAGATTTTATTGTTGTTGTTTGGTTGCGGATTATGGGATCGGCGAGTTTAAACCAGTATCCACAATGGAGTTTTTATTGTATGTTTTCGGTAAGCTATTTATTTATCTACGAGTCAGGGTATCTTAATTTGCTGGCTTGTGTTTGTTGGCTGTTAACTATGTTAGTGAGTCGTAGAATGAACGGACGAATTTGAGTTCATAACGGTCGTAAATTGAGCACGCAGGCCCGTCTTTTATTCGGCCCTTCCAACCACTGATCTTTCGTACATCAATTATCTATTGCGTTTGTTACATTCACATAGAGAAAAAAAAACATTGTCAAATGACTATTATGAACATAAACAGTGCATGTTACCGTGTTATGAGGCGCGCGCACACACGCGCGCGCACACACACACACACACACACACACACTCGCATACACACACGTACATTCATACACGCATAAACACACACACACACACACACAGATACACACATACATATAAGGGGCGTCCATTTGAAATCCGTTCGTGCCACACCGCGCGTAATTGCGTACGTTGAACATGATCATGTCATAGTCACGTGATAAGTACTGACCAATGAATAAAAGAGCACGTGCTTATCCCATGATGCATATGTTCTGTTTCTGACCGTTGAGAAAATGGCCGGGTTGATCCAAAATCCGCCCAAAGAAGCTCAAAGAGAGGTGATTCAGTTTCTTTCATTTGAAGGATGTCGACCAGTGTACATTCATCGAAGAATGCAGACAGTGTATGGTAACAAATATATGTCGAAGACAACAGTGACAGACTGGGCACGAATGTTTTGGAAACGACGTCAGTTCACGACAGATCTTCGACGGCCGGGTCAAGTGCATATTGTTGCAACAGAAAAAACCATCGCAAAGTTTGATGTAGCAGTACAGATGAACCGTTGTCGAAGCATACGTTTGCTAGCGAAAGAATTTGATGTGTCAATTGTGACCATTCAAAAGGTCGTTCGTAAAAAACTGCAATATCGGAAGGTGTGTTCACAGTGGGTACCTCGGATGTTGACCGACCACCAAAAAGAGGAACGCATGAAATGATGTTTGAACCACTCGCTGCGTTACAGAGTGGAGGGTGATGCATATCTCTTCCGCATAGTGGCAGGCGATGAAGCATGGTGTCACCACTTTGAGCCGAGCAGCAAAAGAGAGAGCATGCAATGGTAGCATGCTGGATCACCAAAAGCCAAAAAATTCAAGTTACAGGTTTCTGCTGGTAAAGTTATGCTGAGCGCATTTTTTGACCATGAAGGGCTATTGTTGGCCGACTTTAAAGAACCTGGTGTCAACATCAACTCTACCCACTACTTGCAAAAACTAGACAAGCTGCAAAAAAGCCATCGAGAATAAACGACTCGGCATGATTTCTCGCGGTGTGATTTTGTTGCACGATAATGCTCGTCCGCATGTCGCAAAGATTGTGCAGGAAGCATTAGCAAGGAAGAAGTGGGAAATTCTGCAATATGCAGCCTATAGTCCTGATTTGTCACCATGTGATTTTCATTTGTTCAGACCTCTTAAAAAAGCTCTCACACAGATGCAGACGTAATGAATGCGGTAAACACTTGGTTCAGTGAGCAACCACAATCCTTTCTTGTGGACGGCATTCGCCGCCTACTTAAGCAATGGGATGCTTGCCTGAATGCCTACGGCGACTTCTTCTGACCAACCCATGGTGCATAATTCATTCAAAACGAATGCTTTGTTTAATTCTACCACACATGTTAATGTTTCTTTCATGGTTTTGTAATAAAGCCATTGGAACGGGTTTAATCTGAACGTCCCTAATACTTGCGTGCGTGCGTGCAGACAGACAGACACAAACAAAGTATTAAGGGGAAAAGTACAAGGGACGGCAGAACATTAAATGCCCGGATGGCTTGGCCACGTGGCATGGTCGAGGCAAGAAAACAGAGCTGATCCACGTGTCTGGTAATCGTGTGATGTGGCGAAACATGAGAGCTTATGAGCGTAGAACATGATGATGATATACAAGATTCCCATTGAGTATTGCTGCTGACTTCAGACCTGTGCAGGGTAACAACCCAGTGTTACTATTACATTGTGCCAGTCCGTCATGTCCGCCGGTACTTTGATCCACTCCGTTTCACGATTGATAGTCTCTAGATCACACACCTGACGTATAGATATTTCTGCCTGTGCCATCCAGGACCTGCCTCGTCTTAGTCTATGACCCTTGACCACATCCATGGCTTCATGCAGGGGGTGATCCCTGTCTGCAGCACCTCTCAGGTACCGTTTGGCCTGAAGATCCACCATTTCCCTTAATGGACGTTCCTTGCTTGTTCCGCAAAATTTACGTTATTATTATGAATTAATTATAAATTTACGTTGCTATGAAAAATACTCCCACATTTCATGAATTTCGAGGATACCTAGACAGGGCCAGACCGAGTCGAGTCGTTTTTCAATTACCCCTACCCCGTTCAGCCTCAGAAGAGAAGTTCTAATTAGGGAATTTCCCAGCGTCAGATTAACATATTTAGTGCGAAACAAAAAGTAGGCTTGGACCAAACCTTGCCCACAATCAAGACAACAAGTATTATCATGTAAATTTCCATCCACCGAGCATTAAAACTGCGGAATATTACTGGAAACGGAAAACAGGGGGCTGAGTGGTCTCCACGTATGGTGTCCGCCTCGAGTGCTGGAGGTCCCGGGTTCAAGCCCCGGCGAGGGCCGGGATTTTTTTCACGTGGACTTCTAGTAACAAAATTTCCCCTGTCTCTGGGTAGTGAGATCGGACGCCTGTGTGTATTGTTGCGCACGTAAAAAATCCTCTGGCAGTTGGAAATCGAAAAAGTGTAGCCTAACGGCGCTGCTCGGGAAAAATTTCGAGTTAAAAATCAAAGTATTTGAGGATTCTTGCGGGTGCTACGGAGTTCATGCACTGAGCTGAGATTCTCCAGACTCAGGCTTGAGTTAAGAGTAGAACGGAACACTTATGGGTAGCACCCGTGTGCCGTGATGTTGATCCATCGACTAAACTAAACTGGAAACGAAGCATATAATAGTATGGCAATATATCGCCCTTCTGCCCAAATGGACGACATATTTGGTGATATATTATCCTTCGGCAGTGAATTAGTTAATAATGCTGTGACCGAATCAGCCACATTTCGGATGTTAATTTGGAAGAGATGGTTGTCCATAGGAAGCAATGGCAATGCCTAAACCAAACCAACATTAGTGGAACTACGATAAAGCTGTAGAAATTAAAACAATATAAAAATAACACACAAAGTAATGCAACTTTACGGAATAGAATTACGAAACATACAGGATGTTGCTGCGACTAGCCTTCATCAGCAAACACATTCATGCACAAAACACAAAATATAATCTCAGAGAAGATCCTCCAGTGACTACATTACAGCATAAGAGCGGGATAATAAGAATGTAAAGATTAAAACAATAAGAACAATGAAGTGAAAATGCAAATTTGAGAAAAAAAACAAATGTTTGTTTAAAAAATATCACAGCCTGTGATTCTGAGATTAGTATCAAAAAAGTTTCATTTTCTCATTATTGTTCTCATCCCGTTCTTATGCCTTAAGGTAGTCACTGGAGGGTCTTCTCCGTGATTATATGTTGTATTTTTTAAATTTGTTTACTGATGAAGGCTAATCGCCGCAAGGTCATGTTTCGTAATTCTGTTCCGTAAAGCTGCATTACTTTGTGTTATTTTATATTAAGTACTAAACCAGACTAAAAGACTTCGCGGATCTTATACGGCCCGCAGCCCGGACATTTCCCCACCCCCTGTTCTAGGCCAAGCTAAGGATTGCATTTTCACAAACTAGGAAAAACGTCCGTGTTATGCCTGTTCGTCGACCGCTAAGAATCAATTGACCTCGTGGCACACCAGTTGTGTCCCAGGTCACACCGCCCGCTGCCAAGACCTGTCTACGCACTTCCAGATTTCAACCAGGTCTTAGACTGACTCTTACATCAGCTGTCACGTCATCTTTTAAAAATGGGTCATTCATTATTGCCCCGTGTTTAACGATTACTGCCCGCGTTCAGGTCAGAGCTACAGGAATGAGCCTTTATAGTTCTTCCACGCCGGTCCACTTCTGAACACTCTTACAGTGACTAGGATAGTAACGCCTCTTTTAACTTAATGAAGGCTGGAAACTTTAGCTTATTGAAGGTATAATGATGCTATCAGTTTCATCCACTTCACAGCATATCCAACATTTTCAAGCATGGATATGAGAGAGTCGGATACCGGTCTGGTCCTTGTTCCTGGAATCTACATAGTGAGTGTAGTGGCACTGGGCGTTCATCTCTGAAATAATTTAGCGTGGAATCATTGTCTCCTTAGAGCCAAGTAGCATGCAATTGCTGACAGTTATGCATAGATTGATTTCGGAGAGATTTGCGTAGGGAATTTCTTTGTTGAAATTAATCAGGCTCCTCAGATTGGCAGTTCTTTATTTGATTTATATGCGTCCTTTGTCTTCGGTTAACTTCTTTATCTTCACGGTAATGTTATAATTCATGCTTATCATCATCATCATCATCATCATCATCATCATCATCATCATCATCATCATCTTGTGCCATATCGATAAGTGTTGGCGGTAATGATTCCACTAGATCACCAGAGTCGTGGATCAGCTCTGTGTTTTTGCACCAGTTATCCTTGTGGCCAAGTCCATCAAAATGATTATCTCTCTGCTTTCCCCTTACTATTTTACCATCAATATGGTTACCTCTCTGCTTTCCCTTGCTCTTTTACCATCAAGATGCTTATCTCTTTGCCTTCCTCTTGCTCTTTTACCATCAAGATGGTTATCTCTCTGTCTCCCCTTGCTTTTATTACCATATGATGGTTATCTCTCTACCTTCCCTTGCTCTTTTGCCATCATGATGGTTATCTTTCTGCCTCCCCCTGACCAGCACAGTTTGCGACAACTGTACTTGCCAGACATCCTTAATTCCTCAGACTCTAGGAACTCATGTCCTACACCGCAAGATACTATAGGCAGTAATGACAGTTCCTCTTCTTCTTTTGTTGGCTTGAAATATGTCTATAACTGCAATGTTGTCTCTTGTATAAACTTCACTGTCTTTGTTCAGTTCACTCAGTGATTCATAGTTATCTGACACTGTTGTTTCTCTAGGCCAGAAGGTTTTCCCAGATATGATGTCGTATTTTGGGCGGTCTTGGAGTATATGGCAATGACAGTTTTCAGTTTTTATTCGGTTAACAAGTGCAACCCCCCCCCCCCCCCCTCTCCCGAGACTCCAAGGACTTGTCGCTGGAGCTACAGAGTTCGTTATTCCACGCTTTCAGGAGGCCGCTTTGCCGCAAGAAAACCGAGTCTGACCGGTTATTCGGTACAGTGTAATTGATCCTCTTCTCATAAAGCTCATTATAACTTTCCCTTGAGCTTCACCATCTGCTTTGTTATCTCTTTAACGACATCACAGCTCTGTTTCCCAGTTAGCTCTTTCAGATACCATATCTTGGTGGGCGTGTTGGCATCACTGTTAGACATTTGCATGGACAGTGGCATGAGCGCAGTCGAGCAAGGGTTCAGTGCCCGCGCTCGACGTTCGCTACTGGAGGGCATGACTGACTACCTATTTGTGCCTGCACTCAGGTCTGAAAAATTTGGTGGTCCGAATAGTTCATATACCCACAATAGGTTCCTGTGACAAAATTTGGTGGTCTGAATAGTTTATATATCTACAATAGGTTCCTGTGACAAAATATGGTGGTCTGAATAGTTTATATATCTACAATAGGTTCCTGTGACAAAATATGGTGGTCCGAATAGTTCATATACCCACAATAGGTTCTTGCTACACACGTTGCTGGTCCGAATAGTTCACATACCCACAATAGGTTCCTGTGACAAAATTTGGTGGTCTGAATAGTTTATATATCTACAATAGGTTCCTGTGACAAAATATGGTGGTCTGAATAGTTTATATATCTACAATAGGTTCCTGTGACAAAATATGGTGGTCTGAATAGTTTATATATCTACAATAGGTTCCTGTGACAAAATGTGGTGGTCTGAATAGATTATATATCTACAATAGGTTCCTGTGACAAAATATGGTGGTCTGAATAGATTATATACCCACAATAGGTTCTTGCTACACACGTTGCTGGTCCGAATAGTTAACTTACCCACAATAGGTTCCTGTGACAACATTTGCTCTCTTTTCGTTCCTTCGCTTTAAACTCGAGCGTACTCCATACACTTGCTGCTGTTGCTGCTATTGCTGCTGCCGCTTCTGCTGCTCCTCCTACTACTACTACTACTACTACTACTACTACTACTACTACTACTACTACTACTACTACTACTACTACTACTACTACTACTACTACTACTACTACTACTGCTGCTGCTACTGCTGCTGTGCTGCTGCTGCCACCACAACTAGTACTACAACTACTAATGCTACTACCGTTGCAACACTACTACTACTACTACTACTACTACTTCTACTACTACTACTACTACTACTACTACTACTACTACTACTGCTGCTGCTGCCACCACTACTGCTGCTGCTGCTGCCACCACTACTAGTACTACAACTACTAATACTACCCCCTTTGCAACAATACTACTACTACTACTACTACTACTACTACTACTACTACTACTACTACTACTACTACTACTACTACTACTACTACTACTACTACTGCTGTTAATACTACTATTAGTACTACTACTACCACTACTACTACTGCTACTGCTACTACCACTGCTACTGTTGCTGCTGCTACTACTACTGGGTGCGAACGGGCCTGATATTTACGTGTGGGTTAGCTTTACTTTCTACCCGTGTCACCCACTGTTAGATGAGTCCACTCCGACTTCTGGGGTAGCTATATCGTAAAATGAGGTGTGCTGATGCCGAAGTAGCGGGTTCAACTCCTACACTGATTAGTTGAACTAAAATGTTGACTTCTTGTCCTTGACTTGGGGACGTAAATTATAAGTACCTGTGAAGTTCGGAGTGGGTTTGACTGATGGCGAGGGACACTGGTAATAAGGAAAGCTAATCCACATGCATAAATCAGTCCCGTACACTAGAAGTATGGACTACGTTTATGTTCAAAGCGAACGGAAAAAAAAATATGTCTATCTCTTGCTTTTTTTCTTCCTGCCCAAATCTTAACCATTTGAAAATAAACATTTGTTCGTTCTTTCCTTCGACCTTCCCCATAACTCATCTAATTGTTTACTCTCTTTCATCTGTCTATTCTTGTCATATTTTCTATTTTATTAGCTGGTTTTTGGTTTCTGTTTGACGTATCAATTCCGCAATTATAACCACCTTGCTAATATTCTTGCATCTCTTATTTCATTCCCCCAATCTTTCACATGAAATCTCTTTCTTTGCAGCGTCGTATTCTTCTTTCCTTATATTCTTTAAACCTAGCCGTCTTCAATGTATTCCGATTCTACCTCTCCTTATATTTCTTCTTTCCGTTACTTTTAAAACCGAGACTCCCCCAATTTATCCTGAATTCGTTCTCTTTCATATCCACTTTCTTTCCATCATCATTAAATTAGTACTTCTGTGTTTGTTTCTTCTTTTACATCCCGCGAATAATTCTTCTTTCCATCTTCATTAAATTGGCATTTCCCTCGTCTCTCCCTTTTCTACATCTCCTCATATTTCCTCTTCTTCATCTTTCCACAACTTTTAAATTAGCATTTCCCTGTATTCTCAGTTTCCCCATATCTCATGTATCGTTTCTTCTCCCCCCTCCCCTCCCTGAACATTTCCCCCGGCACGGATTCATATTTTACCTCTCTTCCACTCCAGGATCCCATGTCACAGCCACACGTCATTGTTGGCTATTTTTCTAGAGAGCGGCTGGACTCATCCATTCTGCTTGCGGCACGAGACTCCAGAAGACACCAAAAAACCCACCATCCTTCTGGCGAGATAACAACCAAACCTCTTTGAATTTATTCCCTAGTAGTTCTATTCCTGGCTTCAGCTCGTCTTAAACATTAAAAAACATATATTATCCGTGTCCATTCGCGTGTCTTGTATTATAAAGTTATTCCCCGCCTTCCTCCTCCGTCCCTCTTGGCATTGATCTTTCCTTCTGGCGAGAATTCCTCCAATCGATAACGTCGGTCTGTCAATTAGTGCTGACAAGTTCCACTACCTTTATTTTTCAACAGCATCAAGTGTGTTTGAATGCATGTGTGTGTGTGCGTGTGTGTGTGTGTGTGTGTGCGTGCGCTCGCACGCATACACACCGCATTGTGGACGGCTTCATATTGGGTTATAATTTTAATTTGTGCTGGGCGGTGTAATTCTCTGCGGCCATACAACGGTGTCCGCGGTATTTTTGTTAAGCCGGGTATTGTATCCGGGAACTAAAGTAGAGGGAAACAACATGCTTCACGCACTCTAGCCCCACCGCGGGGAATATAGATTGATGGGCACATGCGGCTATCTGCTGCTGCCTCCGCTTCTGTCTTGTGTCATTCTTAGCAGGTTATGTCATCGGCATACTGTGCCAGGCCGGTCAGCGTGGACAATCTTTCCCCGCCATCTTCTTCTTCTGTAAGTAAAGGGCTCTTTTTTACGTCGTAAGGCTTAGCGGGGTTCACTTCCAGACTCTGCCGTTCGGTTCTTAAGTGACATGTTTTTCAGAGATCCCATGGGGGTCGCATGCTGGAGCTCGCCATCTTCTTCTTCTGCAAGTAACGGGTCCTTTGACACGTCGTAAGGCTGGTTGGGACTCAGCTTCGCTCTCCGAAGGTCGTGGGTTCCTTTCGGGACCCCATCAGTCGGTTCGTGAGTGCCATGTTTTTTTTCAGAGACTTCCTGGGGGTCATCGCTAGAACTACGAAATTCATACTCTTTGAACAGACCGCTGTGCAGAAAGAGGCGGAGCCATATGGGATCAAACTTGGTGCAATGAAATCTATCTTCTTGCCTGTAATTACAACCACTATAAACCTTTTGGGCATATTGTAGTAGAGCCATAGACCAGGGGGATTCAAATGAAAACCTTAAGTGGTTTTATTTGGTGAACATATTCTGAAAAAAAGTACAGAACAAATGTATCATATTTCGACGCAGTCACCACGGCAATCAATGCAAGTCCTCCAGCTCAGTTAAAGCGCTTGGATTCCTGTAGAAACAAAAAATCTCCTGGCCTCATGGATAACCACTCATGCACCACCTGCTGTACCTCTTCATCGGACCGAAAAGTCTTGCCTCCCAATGACTCTTTAAGTTGTCCAAACAGTTGGAAATCACCTGGGGCTAGGTCTGGCGAGTGCGCGGGATGTGGTACACACTGAAAATGGAGGTCTTCGATGGTTTCAACCGTTGCACGGGCATTACGGGGTCGAGCATTGTCATGTTGCAAAAGAACACCTTTACTCAGAAGTCCACGTCGTTGGAATTTGATTGCGAGTCGAAGATGATTCCTAAGAAGATATGTATATTGGTGACAGTTTTCCCTCTTGGCCTGTAGTGCTCTAAAATAACGCCGCATTCATCCCACACAGAGAGTCAGCATAACCTTCCCTGCAGGTGGCCGCGTGTCTGGGGTCACTACTCGGTGTGCTTGACACGGTCGTGAACAGTCTGTCACAGAGGTCACACCATTTTGAAACTTCCTACTCCAGTGACACACTTACTAGACTGACAGGCATGCATCACCATACTAGATCTTCATTGGCTGATGAATGTCTACAGGTTTCACCCACTCACTGATAAACAACAAACAAACGGATAACAGAGCGCTGCTTCTCTTTTGTGCATGTCAAAAGTGGGGCCGTCATCTTTAAACAGCCCGTATGACCGCACCGTGGTCGTCTGCACCGTGATGTTACGTGCTTAACACTCTTGACATCCTTAACAACAATGTTGTCAGGTTACAAGAGAATGGCATGGTTATTGTAATGTCTATCACACTTTTAAGGTTTTCATGTGAAACCCCCTCGTAGTTATAGACCAATCGACGCTCCAGGGATTCTGTTGAAAATCTTGTCTCCATAATCTACATCAGTCACCAGTGTTCAAAGGAACTCTAACGCGGGCTGGCCATAGTAATGCTTCAAATATTGGTTTCTCTTGCTTAACGAACTATTTTAATTAAAATGAGACTATTTTTGTACATAGTGATCTGTTTCAAATATGGGTTTCCCTTGCTTAACGAACTATTAAAATGAGACTATTTTTGTGCATACTGATCTGCTTCAAATATTGGTTTGCCTTGCTTAGCGAATTATTTTGATTAAGATGAAACTATTTCTGTACATAATAATTTGCTTCAAATATTGGTTTCCCTTGCTTAATGAACTATGTACTTTATATCCGCTTTAAAACATCATCAAGGGCCATGCGGATAAGTGTAGGCGCTCATGTTTCGCCATCTCGCGCGATCACCAGAGTCATGGATCAGCTCTATGTTCTTGTCTCGGCCATGCCACGTGGGCAAGCCATCCACATATTCAGTTCTTCAAATAATGATGTCTTTTTCTTAAGGAATTAGTTTGATTAACATGAGACTAATTGTGTACACGCTGATCTGCTTCAAATGGTGGTTTACCGTAACGATTTATCTTGATTAACATAAGCCTATTTCTAATAAACGATTATCTACTGCACACATTGGTTTCCTTTAACGATTTATCTTGATTAAAAGGAGACTATTTGTGTACATGATGATCTAGTTCAAATATTATTTTTTCTTTAACAATGTATCTTGATTAAAAGTAGACTATTTATGTACACGATGATCTGATTCAAGTAGTGGTCTCCCAGGCTTAAGAAATGTTTTGATTAAAATGAGACTATTTCTGTACTTCATGATCTTCAAATATTGGTTTTCCTTGCTACAGGAAGAATTTTGATTTAAAAAAACGAGACTATTTCTGGAGAAGGAATTATCTGCTTCAATTTGTTTGTTTGCTTTTCTTAATGAGTTATTTTAATTAAAATGAGACTGTTCCTGCTGTGTATTACTTCACACAGACACATTTGATTGTGAATATTTCTTTCTTAGATTCCAGAATGGACACCTAGAATAGACGCCAACATCCCCAAGCGCCTCAAGTCGGACCCCTTGAGTGATACCCCCACAGATGTGGTCATCTCTTCTACGTCACAGGTCACAGCCTGGGACGCTCTAGGTTTGCGGCAGTTATCGTCGTTGTCTCCCTGGTCTCCGTATCTGTTGTCCGCTATCAGGGAAGGCAAGTTGCTGCCTCCTCCAGCCATCATGAGGGATGGGTAAGTGATCGTGTCTGGATTCTTTGTCCGCCCTTATTTGTCAGACTGAGTATTAATTAACTCATGCCTGGGCGAAGACTGAATGTTAGCTCTTAAGTCTGATGCCGGAAGTCAGCATGGCTGAGTGGATAAGAGCGCTCGCTCTTCAACATCCGGTGTGCTGATGCCAAGGCAGCGGGTTCAATCCCTATACCGGTCAGTTGGACTAAAATGTTTTATTTCTCATCCGTGACATGGGGACGTAAATTACAAGTACCTCTGAAGCCGGAGTGGGTTTGCGTGATGGCGAGGGACACTGGTATTAGGGAAAGCTAGTCCATGTGCAAACATCATTCCTGTGCACTAGAAGTAGAAGCACATGTAAGGGCAACGCGTGAATTCATGGCTAGCGACCGTTAAAAAAAAAAAAAAACAGACGATGCATATCAACAAGGCAATAAATGAATCACACACACCCCCCCCCCCCAAAAAAAAAAAAACAAAAAAAAACAAACCAAAAAAAAACAAAACAAACAAACGAGAAGTAGATTGTGAGTTTTACTAGAACACGATTACAAGAAACAAAATGGACGTTGTGGCCAAAGCTTTCGTCAGCACAGAACAAACAAACATAAACCGACACACAACTACATGTAAAACACTACATGAAAATATTAAAGTTACTTATCTGTCGCCTTGTACGGCGGAAAACGTCTTTGAGCAACTATCAGTGAATGGAATTAACTGGGTGTGTGGATGGCCCCGTTCAACCGTCGACTTATCGATTTCGTTATAGCCGGGGCCCTTATTGTGTATCCCGTACTTCTTCTTTCGTAAGTATAGATGCGCGTATCAGCTTCTTGGTTTCTGGTTTGTTCTCATTGTGTTCGTTTCATCCTTGTGGTTTTACATGTCTGGACAGAGTCATATGGTGTTGTTTCCTTCAGGGATCATTACCGGTCGTCATCCTTCCTCCAGATATCTCCTCTTGGTCTTGATCTGTTTTCGTATCTTCTGGGTCTTCTTTGGTACCTTGTGTCGTGGAAGGTTTGGCATCTTGTTCTTGTTGGAGAGTAATCTCTTCCTCTGGCTACCGTCCAATCTGCCAATCAATACACGTGTGTTTATTTATGAACTGTCTGTGGCCTCAAAGGGTTCCCTGTTGATATGCATCGGCTTTTTTAAACGGTCGCTCGCTATGAATTCACGCGTTGTACATACACGTGCTACTACTTCTAGTACACTGGACTGATGTTTGCACGTGGACTAGCTTTCCCTGTTACCAGTGCCCCTACTAGCGTGTAGTAGTAGTAGTAGTAGTAGTAGTAGTAGTAGTAGTAGTAGTAGTAGTAGTAGTAGTAGTATGTAGTAGTAGTAGTAGTAGTAGTATGTTGTAGTAGTAGTAGTAGTAGTAGTAGTAGTATTAGTAGTAGTAGTAGTAGTAGTAGTAGTATGTAGTAGTAGTAGTAGTAGTAGTAGTAGTAGTAGTAGTAGTATTAGTAGTAGTAGTAGTAGTATGTTGTAGTAGTAGTATGTAGTATGTAGTATTGACCTTACCAAGGCTTTTGATACAGTCAGCAGAGAAGGACTGTGGAAAATTAATGGCTGTCCACGAAAGTTTGTCCAAATAGTGCGGCTATTTCATGATGGCATGCAGGCAAGAGTACAGGAAAATGGTGAACTGTCTGAACCCTTTCCTGTCACCAATGGAGTGAAACAAGGATGTGTCCTGGCACCAACACTGTTCAGCCTCATGTTTTCAGCCATGTTGATGAATGCCTTCGAGAACGACGACATTGGAATAGACATCAACTACCGTATGGATGGAAAGTTATTCAATCTCAGAAGGCTGAAAGCTAAAACCAAAATTAACAGCGACACCGTCAGAGAGCTCCTGTTTGCTGATGGTTGCGCTCTATACGCCAACTCAGAGGCGGACATGCAACAAAATGTTTCAGCTTTCTCACATGCCTGTGCCAACTTTGGGCTCAATATCAACTTGGAGAAGACTCCAGGGAATAATCACACTGTGCCGAATATCAAAGTGAATGATCATAGACTAAGTGTTGTGGACAAATTCACCTATCTTGGCAGCACTGTGTCACAAGCTGTCACAATTGATGACAAAGTGAATGCAAGAATCTCCAAGGCCAGTGCTCCCTAAACGAATTTTTTACAGCGAACTGCGTTGTGATAAACTCTCCCAAGGTGGCCAGAGGAAACGCTTTAAAGACACTCTGAAAATCTCACTGAATGCTTTTGAAATTCATAATGACACCTGGGAGGCTGCAGCCAGAGACCGAAATTCGTAGCGTGCATCATTACGCAAGGGTGCAGTCATATGTGAGGCAACCAGGACTGCAAGAGCTGTGAAGAAAAGGCAGGACAGAAAAACCACTGCAGGAAATCCTCCTCCAGAAACGTCAAGCATTCTTTGCCCACATTGTCAAAGAACATTTCGAGCCAAAATAGGCCTTATCAGCCATCTTAGAACCCACGGCTCCATACTTTCAACCCCACTGGATGAAATGAATGGGCATCATCATTCTTGATGGACAAACAACAAACAAACAAAGTATGTAGTAGTAGTAGTAGTATGTAGTAGTAGTAGTAGTAGTAGTAGTAGTAGTAGTAGTAGTAGTAGTAGTATGTAGTAGTAGTAGTAGTATGTAGTAGTAGTAGTAGTAGTATGTAGTAGTAGTAGTAGTATGTAGTAGTAGTAGTATGTTGTAGTAGTAGTATGTAGTAGTTGTAGTATGTAGTAGTAGTAGTAGGTAGTAGCTCATTCATCATGTGCCGCGTCGATAAGCGTGGGTGGTCATGTTTCGCCATCTCACTCGATCACCAGAGTCGTGGATCAGCTCAATGTTCTTGTCTCGATCATGCCATGTGGCTAAGCCATCCAGGTATTTACTTCTCTACCTTTAGTATAACATGATGAGCTAATTAAAATGTTGGAAGATATCAACACTGATGTGAAAGATTTAAGAATAATAAAGAATATATACTGGAACCAAGTAGCAGCAATTAAAATGGGAAATAAAGAGGGTACTTATGAACAGACAAAGCTAGGAGTACGATAGGGGTGTATCTTGTCACCGGATCTCTTCTCTCTATATAGCGAAGTAATAATGAGAGAGATCAAAGAGAAGCCAGGAATACTATCGGAGGATATAATATAAACAATATACTCAATGCAGATGACACAATATTGGTGGCTAATAATGCAACAGACATACAACAATTGTTGGACATTGTAGTAACAGAGAGTGCACAGAAAGGACTCTCCTTGAATATCAAGAAAACAGTAACAATGGTGATATCAAAGAAAATCAATCAATCAATCATGTGCCATGCCGGAAAGCGTGGGCGGTCATGACTCGCCATTTCACTCGATCACCAGTGTCATGGATCAGCTCAGTGTTCCTGTCTCGTCCATGCCATGTGGCCAAGCCATCCAGGTATTTTCCTCTCGGTCTTCCTCTTGGTCTGTTCCGCTCGATCTTGCCAGTTGTCACTAAGTTCTCCAATCGATTTCTTCTCATAACATGTCCAACATTTTTTTGACTGTCTACGTCTAATTTCTCTAATCAGTTTACGATGTTTATTTGTCTCCTGTAGTACTTTGTCATTGGTTTTTCTGTCTGTCCATGGTATTCTTTGCATTTTCCTCAGAAACCACATTTCTGCAGCCATCAGATGCTTTTCAGCTTGACTGCTCATTGTCCAAGTTTCACATCCATACAAAAGAACAGGCTCTATGTATCCCCTCAACACTCTTTTTCTCGTTTCAATTGACATCTTCTTATTGGTCAGAATGTTTTTCATCTTGCTAAAGGCTACTTTCGCCATGGCGATTCTTGTTCTAATCTCTTCAAGGCATCTCCCATCAGATGTTATAACTGTTTCAAGATAATTGTACCGATTCACTTGTTGAAGAATATTTCCATTTACTTGTATATTACATTGTGGCACTTCTTCCTTCCTACTGACGACCATAACCTGAGTCTTTTTACAATTTAATTCTAATCCCAGTTGCTCACTGTGTACAACAACCGCATCTACTAATTGTTGCAGGTCCTGCTCATTGTCTGCAATTAATACTGTATCATCTGCATATCTAATGTTATTGATGTTTCGTCCTCCAATGCTGATTCCATTTATATCCTCTACATTTCTGAAAATATTTTCACTGTACAGGGAAAAAAGATCTGGAGACATCACACATCCCTGCCTAACACCTCTCTTAATTGGCTGATACTGTCCCACTTCATTATCAATCCTTATTGCAGCTTGTTGTTTCCAATACATGTTTTTTTAAGTCTAATGTCTTTCCCATCAATTTGTAGATCTGCAAGCATATCCACCATGCTGACATGTCTAACGCTATCAAAAGCCTTTGTATAGTCAATAAAGCAAAGATGTATATCCTTGTTTACTTCTATAGCACGTTCAATAACTGTTCGCAGCATATACACAGCATTTACTGTACCCTTTCCTTCTATAACCCGCATTGTTCTTCCCCTAATTCAGGTTGTATCTTCTTCCTCATTCTTTGCATGATAATTCTTAGCAAAATCTTTGTGATGTGACTCATTATACTAGTTGTTCTATGTTGATCACATTCCAAGGTTCCTGATTTCTTTGGGATTGCAATAAATATAGAGTTACATATTCAAAGAAAATGGGGACACCAAAATGTGACATAGAAATAGAAGGGGAAATTCTCAACCAAGTGGATAATTTTAAATACCTAGGGGCACTTATAACATCAGATGGAAGATGTACAACAGCAATTAAGAGCAAAATAGGGCAGGAAAAAGCAGCATTTCAGAAAATAAAGTGTATCTTATGCAATAAGTCGCTATCAATGAATGTAAGAAAGAGAGTACTAAAATGCTATATAGAACCAGTTTTGCTGTATGGCAGTGAATCTTGGAATGTAAATGGACAAATTAAGAAGAAATTAGAAGCAACAGAGATGTGGTTCCTGAGACGAATGTTGCGTATTCCTCGTACTGCCAGAGTAACTAACAACGATTGCCTGAAACAGGCTAATGAAACTAGAACACTATATACAACAATAAGAAAGAGACAAACAGCTTTCTTCTGTCATGTGATGAGAAGAGAGGCATTGGAGAACATCGTGACAACTGGAAAGATCGAGGGGAAGAGAGGCAGAGGCAGACCAAGAGAAATGATGCTGGATGGATTGAGACAGTGGCGTGAGGAATATCATCAGCAGAGTTGATCCAGAACACCAAAGACCGAGATCTGTGGAGAGCCATGAACGCCTACGCCAGCTGGCGGGGCACTTTATTATGATGACCTTCCCTTTGTTCTCTTCCCCTCGATCTTGCCAGTCCACACACAAATTTTACAATTTATTTCTTCTCATAACGTGACCAACAACTGTTGACTGTCTACGTATCATTTCTCTAATAAGTATACGGTTTTCATTCGTTTTTTGTAGGACTTGGTCATGGGTTTTTCTGTCTGTCCATGGTATTTTTTGCGTTTTCCTTAGAAACCACATTTTCACAACCATCACATGTTTTTGATCTTATCTGCTCATTGTCCACGCTTCACATCCATACAAAAGTACAGGTTCTGTGTGACACCTCAACACTCTTTTCCTTGTTGCAAATAACGTATTTTGTTTTGGTCAGTATGTTTTTCATCTTGCAAAAGACTACCTTCGCCATGGCGATCCTTATTGTAATCTCTTCATGGGATCTCCCATAACTGTTCCAAGATGATTGTATAGATTCACTTTTTAAAAAAAGAATATTCTCATTTACTTGCATTGTGGTATTTCCTTCTTCCTGGTGACGACTATAATATGTGTCTTCTTACAATTTAATTCTAACAGCATCTACTAAATGTTGGAGATACTGCTTATTGTCTGCAGTCAATAATGTATCAATCCGTATATCTAATGTTGTTGATGTTACGTTCCCCAAGGATGATTCCTTTCATATCTTCTACATTTCCGAAAATATTTTCACTGTACAAAGAAAACAGATCTGGAGACATTACGCATCCCTGTCTCACAACCCTCTTAATAGGTTGTGCTGTTGTAGTGGTAGTGGTATTAGTGTGTAGTAGTAGTAGTAGTAGTAGTAGTAGTAGTAGTAGTAGTAGTAGTAGTAGTAGTAGTATAATATGTAGTAGTAGTAGTAGTAGTAGTAGTAGTAGTAGTAGTAGTAGTAGTAGTAGTAGTTGTAATGCAAGTTGTGACTATAATAGTAATGATTGTGGCAGAAATAGTAGCAGCAGTAGTGGTGGTGGCAGTAATGGAGGTGGTAGTAGAGGTGGTAATAGTAGTAATGCTAGTGGTAAATAATAGCAGTGGTAGTGATGATGGTGGTAGTAAGTGGTGTTGGAAGTTAGTGGCGGTAGTAATAGTGGTGGCAGTAGTAGTCTACATAAGCAGATGATGATGGTAGATTTGTCTTGCAGGCTTGCGGGAATACTGCCCTCCTACCTACACACTGGGCCGCCAGTCTTACTCAACCCAGAGAGAGTGGTACCGTATTCAGAATCTGAGCGGTGAGTACTCTGTCCTGAATCCATTGTCTTGTGTTGTTGTTGCTGCTGTTGTTGTTGTTGTTGTGAAATGTCTGGCTTATTGAGCCGATTTTTCTGATACGAACCCATGGAAGTTGCGCCATGTAACTACCTGGTTTCACCCCGGTCGGCAAGCAGCACAACTCATGTTGAGCCGGCTTGTGAACTTTCCTAGTGAAGGTGCGCAAAACGTGGGTTCTGGTAGGCTACCATCGTCATAGGGCAATGGTTCTCAACCGGTGGGAAATTTCTCTCCCCCCCCCCCTCAGGGGGGAATTTTGGGGTTTCCAGGGCGGAATGAAGATTATTTCAAGATTGCATTAATACAAGAACCGATTACTTGATCTTGTTTTTCCCTTCATACTTTACGGTTCTGTATATCTCACCCTTCTAAAATTCATTTTATAAAGTAATCAGACTCACAAATCACGTTTTATATGGACGTCTTGACTTGTTTTAGTATGTGCTATTAAATTTAGCTTCAATTATTACGTATACTGTGTAGGGGCAGGGTAAAATTTTTAGGGAGGAAATACGAAAGGGGTGGGGGGAATGACGTTATAAAAATATGGTGAGGGGGGGGGGGAATGGCGTCCTAAAATTATGGTGAAGGGGGGCACGGGCCAAAAAAGATTGAGAACCACTGTCATAGGGGAATCATTATGCGTCTATTGCTGTCTAGCAGCATGCGAAATGTGTAGTGCTCGGCAATTTTAATTACAGCAGAGAAATTTAAGTTTGACCTTCCTTTTTGTCAATCAAACTAGCGTGTTGTTGTTCGTTTGTTGCTCGCTTGTCAAAGATTGTCTGTGTCTGTAGTGTTGTCTCTGGTTTAAATCTCTCTGTCTTTTTTAGTCCACTCAGTAGTCTGTAGTTTTGTTTCATAGACCATTTCGTAATCGCCAAAGAAGCACATTATCTTCCTGGAGCTTAATATTCTATCATTGATCTTAGATTATCCTGGACCTAAATGAAGAATTAGGTAGAACTTGGAAGCAACAGAGATGTGGTTCAAGAGACGAATGTTGCGAATTCCTTGCTCTATCTGAGTAAGTAACTACGATTGCCTGCAAGAGGCTAATTAAACTAGAACAGTATATACATCAATACAATAAGAAAGAGACAAACCGCTTTCTTTGATCGTGTGAAGAGAAGAGAGGCATTGGAGAACATCGTGACGACTGGAGAGATCGAGGGGAAGAGAAGCAGAGGCCAACCAAAAGAAATAATCATGGATGGATTGAGACGGTGGCATGGAGGAATATCAGCAGCAGAGTTGATCCAGAACATCAAAGACCGAGATATGTGGAGAGACATGAACGCCTACGATTGATGTTTGCGCGTGGATTAGCTTTCCCTGTTACCAGTATCCCTCGACACCACACGGACTTCTGAGGTACTTGTAATTTAAGTCCCCAGGTCAAGGACGCGAAATCAACATTTTAGTCCAACTGGCCGGTGTAGGGGTTGAACCGGCTATCTTGGCATCAGCACAGCTGAAGTTTATGAGCCGGCGATCTTATGCACTCGACCATGTTGACCTGTTCCTCTTGTACCTTACGGTGCCGAGGTGAAGCATAAACAGCGGGAGAGTTTGCCTTGGTATGTCGTGTTGAAGGGGCGGCGTGTGTTGTCAAGTTACCCCGAAGAGAAAGTGAACGACTGTGTCTCCATCCGACCCTGCGCGATTTGCATCTGTGCATCTGCAACCGTTTTGATAAGAATGCGTGTTCTTAAACATCCAGTGTACTGATGCCGAGGTAAGGGCACCAACCCCCACACCGGACAGTTGGACTAAAATGTTGACCTCTCGTCCTTGACTTGGAGACGTAAATTACAAGTACTTCTAAAGTTGGAGTGGGTTCGTCTGATGGCGAGGGACACTGTTAATAGGGATAGCTAATCCACGCGCAAAATTTAGCCCAGCACTACTAGAAGTGTGTATGAACTACGCTAGAGTTCAAAGCGAGCGAGCGTAAATATATATATATACACACATACGCACGTACGCACGCACGCGCACACACAGACAGACACACACACACGACTAGCCGTTTGACACCACAATACTGACTGTCGCGTGTATATGTTCTTCTTCTGCTGCTGCGTTCGTCCGGAATGTTGTTTTAGATGTAATTGCGTTGTGCCTGCTTACATCAGAGCTGCTATATTTGGACATGTCGGTCGACATATCCGACTTCTTGAGGCATTTGTTGACTGGGCTGTCTTCCGGGGTGTGTCGTATGACGTTTACTGTCACTGTTATGGTGTTATCACCACTCCAACTGACCCATTTAGAACAGCTGAAGACATCCCGGTCAGCCCTCAAGGAAAGGCAGGGGCAGACCATGGGAATTCCCGGCCATCCAAGGAGGTTTCCATAATTTCTGAGCCGACACATAGCGCTCTGGTTCTGTTTGAATGTTCTTTTCTCTTTCTGTCTTTTTTTCCCTCTCTTGTTTTGTTTTGTTTGGTTTTCTTGTGTATTCACATATCTCTACATATCGTGGAAAGACCACATAACAAACAAACACGTGCTTGAAAGAAAGGATATTATCACAGTGCACTCCCTCCTCAAGCAGAGACGTCTCCGGTATCTTGGATGGAGGATGAACGTATTACCCAAAAATCTCCTATACGGAGACCCAGACACAGGGAAGAGGCCAACCGGAATATCCCAGATGCGATATAAAGATGTGTGTAAACAAGATATGAAAACCCTTGGTATAGATCCAGACACGTGGGAAAGAGTTGCAACAGACAGATGTTCCTGGAGAAAAGATTACGAAACGGACTGGTGCTCTTTGAGCGCAGTCTGATCCAACAGAAGATAGGAGGCATAAAATACAATCACTTACTGCGGGACCAGCCTCGTCTTATAGATGCGGAAACTGTGACAGAGATTGTCACTCTCGCATTGGACTATACAGTCACCAGCGGTGCTGTCAGGTACCTCCCCAGCGGCACAACTCTATAGTCCTTCAGGACTGAAAGACGCCTACTACTACTACTACTACTACTACTACTACTACTACTACTACTATTACTACTACTACTACTACTACTACTACTACTACTACTACTACTACTACTACTACTACTACTACTACTACTACTACTACTACTACTACAAATACTACTACTACTACTACTACTACTACTACTACTACTACTACTACTACTACTACTACTACTACTACTGCTGCTGCTGCTGCTGCTGCTGCTGTTGCATATCACTGAGGATCTGTTTTCTCTGATAGGTCGAGATGATAATAACTTGTCAGTGTAAATGTCCGTCTCTCAATCTGCCTGCAAAAACTCAGTAACTATTCCTTCACCCCCACCCACCTTACTTGCCCCCTAAACGTCCGGTGCCCTGGCGGTGGGGGTAGCGGGTTAATTCCCTACACCGGCCAGCTGGACTTAAAACGTTGATTTCTCGTTCAGTAAGCAATGGAAAACTACAGAAACCAGGATCGCTGTATGTGCTTGTTTTTGTTCCGCCCGTCTTTAAAACAAAAGTTTACATGTCCTTTTCAGAACAATTGATTCAGCCCGAGGTATGTTTTCTGGTCAGTCTTACCTTCAGCAATTTCCCATTGCTTTCTGAACGATTCGTCAACGTTATCGTCCAACTGACCGGTGTAGGAAACGAACTCCTGACCTCGCCATCAGCGCACCGGGAGTTGAAGAGCTAGAGCGCTTTGATCTTTTCGGCCACGCCGTCACTGATCTTAAAATGAATGCTAACACAGAGGCCATAAGTAAAATATCGCACGATTTCTAGCCTGGCATATCTCGCTGCATCTCGTACCATTTTAAAATAAAGTTTGTTCGTTCGTTCGTTCGTTCGTTCGTTGGGTGCATGCTGGAAAGTTGTATACGATGTTACGTGAAAACAATGAATGATACTTTGTCGACGCTACATCATAGTTCAGCCAAAGTATCATTCTATTGTTTACAGAACATCATGCATAACTGCAGTTATACAATCTTCCTACCAACTCTATAGATTATGGTGGTCACTAAGAAGAAAGAAATATCACAATGTAATATACGGATAAATGAGAATATTCTTCAACAAGTGAATCGGTACAATTATCTCGGAACAGTCATAACATCTGATGGGAGATGTCGGAAGAGATTAGAACAAGAATCGCCATGGCGAAGGTAGCCTTTTGCAAGATAAAACAAAAATACCAATAAAAAGATGTCAGTTGCAACGAGAACAATAGTTTTGAGGTACTATATAGAACTTATACTTTTGTGTGGACGTGAAGCGTGGATAATGAGCAGACAGGCTGAAAAACATCTGATGGCTGTGGAAATGTGGTTTCTGAAGAAAGTGCAAAGATAGACAGACAGAAAAACCAATGACCAAGTCCTACAAGAAACAAACGAAAACCGTAAACTGATTAGATAATTTAGACATAGACAGTCACGGTTTTTTGGGCACGTTATGAGAAGAAATAAATTGGAGAACTTGATGACAACTGGCAAGTTTGAGGGATAGAGAACAAAAGGAAGGCAGAGAAGTAAATACCTGGACGGTTTGGCCACATGGTATGGTCGAGACGTGAACACTAAGCTGATCCACGATTCTGCTGATCGCTTGAGATGGCGAAACATGACTGTCTACGCTTATCGACATGGCATATGATGATGATAACCCTGACGAGATGCAGAGAAATGCCAGGCAAGAAATTGTGCAATATTTTATTTTAAGACTATTTAACAATTGTATTTAAGGTTTCTGTATTTAGCTCTTAAAATGGTTTCATAAATATAGTACTTTGTTTAGTGTTAGCTTGCTGTGTTCCTTTATTCCGAATTGTTTCTTCCCCGCGGTGTACTTTTGAAGGCGATCAACCTCCCAACTTCTGCTACCTCTACTGGGGTCACGTCACCAGGGCGCCAAAATATTCAGCACGGCGTCTGCATTTTTACCTTCACACGTCTCATTTTACTTTGTTATGCCATTCACTAGCAGCTGATGGCGGGAGTGTCTCCCCACTTGGCGCCTGGGTTTGGGAGAAAATGGGTACTTAATCAGCGACCAGAATGTTTTCAGCTTGCGTCCCTGTACGCCGAGGCTACTCGGCCTGTTACGGAGGCAGAATGCCTAGTGAGACGATTGTGTGGAGGTAATTGGCGTGTCTGCAGCAGACAATAGCCGGAGCAAGGGGTCCTGGATCTGTTGACAGTGCCTCTGTTGGTGGCTGGTATTGGGGGATCCTGTTTTGTCTGGCTGGTTTTAACTGATTCAGTGACAAACAACAAGTAGGTTTCCACCAAACACGGTCTCATCTCATCTCATCTCATCATGTTCCTCTTGTGCCTTGCGGTGTCCAGGTGAAGTATAAACAGCGGGAGAGTGCCCGCTTATGATATTCTGTTATTCCCTGCGTCCATCGTTTACGTGGTCGGCTTCTTCCTTTGCTTCCCTCTGGTCTGTACATCATTGCTTGTTGTGGTATACTGTTAGTTGATAACCTACTGGCCAAACCATTTGACTTGCTGCCTTCTAATAAAATCTATTGCAGCTATAACCCCCACTTTAGTCCTGATTTCTTCATTTCTGATCTTATCTCTTCTTGACATGTTGAGTATTCTTCTCAGGAATCTCATTTCTGTTGTGATTTTTCTTTTCTCCTTTTCTGTCATTGTCCTGGTTTGGCATTGGTAACATAGAGTTGGTAGGAAGATTGTGTTGTAAAGTGCTTTCTTAGTAGTTATTGATACATGTTTGTTCTTTAGTATTGGTGCCATTTGTCCAATGAGTTAGTTTGCCTTATTGCATCTATTTTCGATCTCGTCTTCTGATTTGCCATTTGATGATATTATACTTCCTAGGCACTTGAAACTCTTTACTTTTTTCAAAGGATGTTCGTTTAGGTAAATAATTGTTGCTTTTTTTTCTTTAGTTATAGTCAGTACCTCTGTTTTACTTGTGCTAAGTTTCATGTTATGTTCCCTACACATTTCGTTTAGACTATTCATGTGGTCATGTAATTCAGCTTCTGATGTTGCTATTAGTGCTTGGTTGTCCGCAAACAGGAGATCTCTAATGGTTAGATTTGCTGATGCTTCTTCTTCTATGTTCTCGTCATGTGGTGTTTTTGCGGTCTCTGTTTGGCTGGTTTCTTTACATATGTTGTCTATATATGTTATAAACAAGAGAGGGGACAGGACACAACCTTGTCGTACTCTGGATCTAATGGTGAAAGGTTCTGAGTGTCCTCCAGTTGCTCTCACTATGCATTCACTGTTGTTGTATAAACTTCTACATAGGTTCATTAGGCGTGTACTCACTCCATATTGTTTAAGGATTTCCCACAGCTTGTTTCTATCTACTCTATTAAATGCCTTTTCTTTGTCGACAAAGGCTAAGTAGAGTGTTTCATTGAATTCGATTGATTTTTCTAAAAGTTGTCTAAGAGAAAAAAATGGCATCTGTGCATCCTTTGTTTTTCCTAAATCCAAGTTGTGTTTCACTCAGCTGGGGTTCTATAATAGTTCTTAATCTTTTTTCAAGAATTTTACAAAATATTTTCCCAGTATGACTCAACAGTGAAATGCCTCTGTATTGTGTGCAGTTTCTTTTGCTGCCTTTGTTTTTCCAAATTGGGATAATTATGGCATTTCCCCAGTCTCGTGGTGTCTGTTGTTCTACCCAAACATGGTTGAATAGTCTATGTAGTCATGCCGTTCCTACTTCTCTTGCTGCTTTAATTAGTTCATTTGATATTTCATCTTGTCCTGGTGATTTGTTCAATGGGGCTAATCTGACGGCTCCTATAATTTCTTTTTCCAGTATGTCTGGTTCTAGTTCTTCGGTGGTATCTGTGTCGGTTTCTTGAATTCCTGTGACATCTGATGGGATGTTGAGAAGTTGTTCGAAGTACTGTTTCCATCTTATTAGGATTTAATTTTGTTCACTTATTGGTTCTCCATTTTCGTTGTTAATTATTTCAGTTGGGTCAAAGGGTTCTCCTCTGGTTCTGATTGCACTTATCTTTTTATAGAAGTTTCTAGTTGCCTCCTTGTAATTTTTATTTAGAGTTTCTCCATACTCCTCCCAGTCTTGTTGTTTTTCTCTCTTTACTTTTCTATTCACATGTCTTCTCGCTATTCTATATTCTATGTAATCGCATTCCTGTTTGCTCTTCGACCACTTTTTATATTTTTCCTTTTTGTCTTTTACAGCTTTCTTTACTTCTGCGTTTCACCAACTTGTTATTTTCTTTATCCGTGTTTTGCATTTTTTCGCGGTTCCACATGTTATCTTTGCAGTAATTAAAATGCTTGATTTGAACATCTTCCATTCTTCTTTCACTGTCTTTCTTTCTATAGGTAATTTTACAAAGATTTCAGTTAGCTCGTTTTCATAATTTTTCCCTCACTGCCTCGTCTTTGAGGTTTTTTTAAGTTTACTGATTTGCATGGCATATATTTTCCTGGTCTTTGCTTCCTTCTACTTCCGGCAGGGGATCTTCACACTGCTCGTAGAAAAACTAAGAAGTATAAACGGACTGACCCTAATGGACATAGACCCGGCAATGTTAATGGACCACGAGATAGATCAGCGATTCAAAAAATAGGCACAATGAACGTCTGCGGTTTTAATAGTAAAGACATGTCCACATGTTATCTTTGCAGTATTTAAAATGCTTGATTTGAACATCTTCCATTCTTCTTCCACTGTCTTTCTATAGGTAATTTACAAAGATTTCAGTTAGCTCATTTTCATTATATTTCAACTATATAGTGACTTATTGCATAAGATACCTTTCATTTTCTGAAATGCAGCTTTTGCTTGCCCCATTTTTACTTAATAATAATAAACAACATATTTATTACTTTATATTAAAACAAAAACGATGTTTGCTCGAGCACAAATCGTCCATACCCGACATGAACGAATCGTCTATACCTGGCATGAACAAATCGTCTATATCTGGAATGGAAAAAAATCGTCCATACCTGGAATGAACACATCGTCCATGTCCGCATTGAACAAATCGTCCATCCCGACATGAACAAATCGCCCATACCCGACATGAATAAATCCTCTGTAACCGACATGAACAAATAAATCGTCTAGTCCTGGCATGAACAAATCGCCTATACCCGGCATGAACAAATCGTCCATACCCGGCATGAACAAATCGTCCATATCCGGAATGAACAAATCGTCCATACCCGGAATGAACACATCGTCCATGTCCGGATTAAACAAATCGTCCATATCCGACATGAACAAATCGTCCATACCCGGAACGAACAAATCGTTCATAACCGGAATGAACAGATCGTCCATACCCGACACGAACAAATTGTCAATAACCAGAATGAACAAATCGTTCATACCCGACACGAACAAATTGTCCATCCCGGGCATGAACAACAAAGCCACCCAGTCAGACACACAGAGAACGCTCATAACAATCAAATCTATTGATCCGGCATTCTGTGAGACATATTGGACATATGCGTAGACTGCATAAATGCAGCTGAGAATACTGGGGCCTGGCCTTCATATCGAATTAGAAAACTGTCTTTTCTGAAGCAGTCTCTGCAGTCATCATCATCGTCATCATCATCATCATCATTATGTAGCATGCCGATAAGCGAAGGAGGTCATGTTTCGATATCTTACATGATCACCAGGGTCGTGGATCTGCTCTGTGTTCTTTTCTCGAAAATGCCACGTGGCCAAGCCACCCAGATATTTACTTCTCTGCCTTCCCTTAGTTATTTGCCCGTCTATCTTGCCAGTTGTTACCAAGTTCTGTAATTTATTTCTTCTCACAGCATGGCTTGTACAATATCCAATAACTTCAACACTGAAGAGAGCGCGTTAGTGTAGCTGGCACGGAGCTAAGCAGGTCATGACTTGGTCATTAGAAAGTTCGATTCCAGCGTTCGTCTTACGCTAGAGTCGCATTCACCACCACCATGGGTTGTGGTTATTATGCCTGTTTGTTTGTTGAAACCTTACTTACTTCGCTGTGGCGAATAGGTTACAGACGCAATTCGCAATCTCTCATACCGCTGTCGAAGCACAGCTGCGGGCGATTTGGCAGCAGATCGCCGTGCGAATGTTTTCATTCTATTGTATGAGTACCGGTCGTTCAGAAAGCAATGGCAAACTACTGAACGTAAACTTGCCAAAAAATCACACAGTCAAAAATGCTGGGGTCGACTGCGACGTCATGTAAAGGATATGCAACTAACTTTTCTACTTACTGGCACCTTGCGGTATTGACAGACGATATTTTGTTAGATTGTGCTTCAAAAAAAAAAAAAGGCATAATAACTACTACTCATGGCGGTAGAAGACCAGGGATGGAGTTATACCATTACACACAGCCTGGACTGCATTGTAGAGACCATGTGTTGCCCATGCAGCATGATCCCTCTCTCGGCCTGCCTAGTTTACTCCAGAATAAAAGTAACGTCAGTACATCTGGATCAAGACAAGCTGCAGAAGCAATGCTTCGATCCTAGACCAGTTGCCAACTAAGGCTTAGGGCCTGGTCTGCTCTGCCACGATATTTAGTCGTTAGGTTGTATTTCCTCGCAGCAGGCTAAAGTTTGTACCCTCCCAGCTATGTTCTTCCGCCCGAAGCCGTTGGCACAAACCTGGGCTGTCGGGTTTGTTCAGCGCCGTCCAACATTCGGCGCTAACATAAAGCAGGTAGTACCGTCTACTGTCATACGGTGGCTCAGTCATATCTGTCCAATACCTGACACAAGAAATGTAACAAACTATCCTCTATCAAGACGGCAAGGTGACAGTAAAGTGAGGGAAAGACGGGTCACATATTCCCCCCATGCATTCATGTCCTTAGGCTCCTTACAGTCCTAGCTCATCACCGACGTTCAACAGGTTCCGGTTTGTATTTTTCAAGACTAAAGCTGAAACTTTGAAACGAGTATCGGGAATACTTGCCGGGAGCTTGCTGAGTCCCGCGTGGAGTGGCTGGCAACGCTAGAAAAGACGAGGGTCAAGTGGATATGGATTTTCTGCTGAGGTCATGTGGGTTTGCGAGGAAATGAGCAAAATTGTGGATTTTAATTTTTGTTTGGTGGTCGCTCGCTTTGAACTCAAGCGTATTCCATCACGTGTTACTACTTCTAGTGCACTGAAATGATTTTTGCTTGTGGATTAGCTTTCCCTATTACCAGTGTCTCTCGCCTTCAGGCGAACCCACTCCGGTTTCTGAGGTTCTTGTAATTTACATCCCCAAGACAAGGACAAGAAGTCAACATTGTAGTCCAGCTGACCGGTGTAGGAGTTGAATCCGCTATCTCGGAAATTCATGGGTGAATCAAGGTCCAGTATGGTGATGCATGCCTGCCAGTCCAACAAGTGTATGAGTGAAGTAGACAGTTTAGACTCGCAATCAAATTAAAAGACGTGGGCTTCTGAGTAAAGGTGTCCGTTTGCAACATAACAATGCTCGGCCCCATACTGCCCGTAGAACGATTGAAACCGTCGAAGACCTCTACTTTCAGTGTGTACCACATCTCCCGTACTCGCCAGACCTAGTACCAAGTGATTTCCACCTGTTTGGCCAACTCAAGGAGTCATTGGGAGGAATAGCTTTTCATTTTAATCCCCTTAGTACTCAGAACAAAGCATGTGCTATAACAAAAGGCGATATTTACTACGATTGTCTTGGAACAATCAGTCAGTCAATTAGGTGCCGTCTCCACAGTGAAGGTTAGCTGCAATGGATCACCAACACTGTCGGTCTCTGGCCATGACTGTATATTCTGTCAGATTAATGTTTGTCCATCTCTTGATGTTATAAATGCTTGTTCTGAATTTGGTTTAACAATTAGCAAAAAGAAGACACAGATTATGTCACAAGGTGCACATGGGGTACCATCAATCTTTATTGACGACGCCGAACTAGAGATAGTAGACCATTTTACATATCTAGGATCAGTGGTAAATAGCAAATTATCCCTAGATCAGGAAATCAACATCCGGATTGGTAAGGCAGCAACAACAATGAACAGGTTAAGAAAAAGAGTCTGGGAGAACAGGAAGCTTACTGCCAAAACAAAAGTCCTTGTCTATCAAGCCTGTGTCCTTAGTACTCTTCTCTATGGCAGTGAAACCTGGACAACTTACTCACACCAAGAGAACAATTTAAACAGCTTTCATATGCGGTGTCTGCGAAGAATTCTTGGTATTAAGTGGCAAGACAAAATCACAAATACTGAAGTATTGGAAAGATCAGGTTGTGTGACAGTTTATTCCATGCTCAGTCTTCGTAGACTTAGATGGATAGGACATCTTAGGAGGATGGATGATGGTAGAATACCAAAGGATATCTTTTTTGGTGAATTACAGATGGGTAAGAGATCTCAGGGTCGGCCTCTACTACGATACAAAGATGTGTGTAAGCGGGACATGATTGATACAGGCATTGATAATGCACATTGGGAGCAAGTCGCAGCTGAACGTGTTGCATGGAGGGCAAATATCAGGAATGGAATAAAGTCAAAGGAGAAAATTATTGCAGAAAAGTCACACACCAAGCGTTTGAGACGTAAGATGGTGCATGATGGTGGAAATGACCACGTGTTCAGATGCACCCACTGTGAACGGACATTTACAGCGCAAATTGGCCTTATCAGTCACACTCGCTACCGCCATAGTTAAAAGTTATTATGCCTTTTTAAAGCACAAACTATCGTCTGTCAAGAGGGCAAGGTGCCAATGGATGTTATATTACCACTTTTATCGTTGTCTGCCGTCTACCTCTTGCTCGCTTGTCTTCAACCTTGCTTGGATAAAAACCAGCTATAGAACGCCATGGTATGAATTGCTACAACGTTGAAAACTGTCAACACACGGCGCGATGCAACATGCTGGGGTACGGGGAAGCACAATGGAATGGCAAAGCTGGACTGATCTCTACAACAAAATGATTATTAATGCATAAATTATGAAGCTGCAGAAATATTGTATCACTTCTTTCAGGATAAAATGGGCAAAAGTTTCTAGCGACTATGAAAATTATATTTATCGTCAATTTTCTAGGCAAGATATGGATTTTGGATTGCCAAGAGGACACCCCTCACTTACTCACTGGCACTTTGTTGTCTGGACAGACGATACTTTGTTACGATGTGCTTAAAAAAGGCATAATAACTACAGTCAATGAGGCCAGGGATGGAGTTATACCTCTCCATAGCATAAAGCCTGGGCTGAATTGTACAGGCCATATGTTGTAAGAGGACGTAAGAAACTGCAATCTAATGTATTCATAACTGATTCAGTGCCCAAAAAAGTAGGTTTGGACCAAATATGGTACATAAGTAATTGAACAAGTATTATAATTTAATATCCGCCCACTGAGCACTGAAATTGTGGAAGATGCCACAAAACAAAACAAAACAACACGAGAATCTGGTATGGCGATATATCGTCGTCCTGTACAAATTGGAGTTCACATTTAGCTATATATATATATATATATATATATATATATATATATATATATATATATATATATATATATATATATATATATATATTATCCTTCCATACTAAATCAGTTAAGATTGGTGTCTTGAATTGACTCTGTTATTCCCTACATCCATCGATGACACTGTCGGCTTCTTCTTTTTGTTCCATTTGGTCTATACATCATGGCTTGTTGTGGTATACTCTCAATTGTTAGACTAGTTGTATGGCCGAACAATTTCACTTGCTATTTTTTTTATTTTTAATGAAATCTAGCGCTGCTATTTCCCCCACTAATCACGCCATTGTATTGGAAGAAATCGTAGTTCCAATAATGTTGCGCCAATATAACTGCATAGCTTTCTCTCTTTCGCGTTTATTGCTTCAG
Organism: Cepaea hortensis; assembly: GCA_963921405.1. Taxonomy (NCBI): domain Eukaryota; kingdom Metazoa; phylum Mollusca; class Gastropoda; order Stylommatophora; family Helicidae; genus Cepaea; species Cepaea hortensis. The sequence goes on from OY992876.1 coordinate 236,221,169, forward strand.
CCATATTAGTAACGTTTGACCGTGCGAATTTTGGACGCACAGGAGGGCACTCCTAGCAGCAAAAACCTTATGAGGGTCACTCTCATAAAAGGATTGAATCCGGCAATCCTTGCTGCTAAAGCTAACACGCACAGCTGCTGTAGATAGATCCTGCTCGTGTGCGTGTGATTGTATTTTATCCTGTAAATGTCGCCGGTCGTCAATCATTGCTTTGTTCTATGATCACCACATTTGGAGAAGGGAACTGTCGGGGCGTAGTTGCATGTGAATTAATAGCCCTCAAAATTCGATTAAGTAGGGTCGGGAGAAGAGGTTATATATGGGGGGACATTTCTGAGATAGGAACGGCTGGGCCTGGTAGATGATGACTCCATACATGGGCTTGATCTCAGGTTGTAAAATTAAGTTAGAGAATGGGGGAAAAGGCAAAAGGGAGATTCACGCACGCAAGTGCATACACACGCATGCATAGACACGTTAGGATTGTTTCTGTTTTTACCGGCACCCGGCTTGTGTACAGAAGGATGTTGATTACATTTGTTCAATCGTTAGGTCTTCTTGTTTTTGAAAACTTATTTAAAGGTTATCTTGCGTATAGCTGGAAAGTGTGTATCATTTAACTCTGGCCTCAGCAACTTGCGGCACGCGTGCCTAGAATGGCACGTTTAACTATTTCCATTGGCACGCTGAGTGAAATGAGATACTGTATATGCTCTCAAATAGACTAGAATGTTTAATTAAATATAAACATATACTTTTTGTTTTGTTTTTAAAGCTGTGTTTGTTTTTGTTTACATCCCTTCAAACCGAAAGTTGCTAGACGCTGGAGGTAAAAATGGCGGCCTGATGTTTACTGAGCGAGCAACAATGACTGACCTTGATGAAGTTCTCACTGTCTGTCTGTCTGTCTGTCTGTCTGTCTGTCTGTCTGTCTGTCTGTCCTGTCTGTCTGAGTGTCTGTCCTGTCTGTCTGTCTGTCCTGTCTGTCTGTCTGTCTGTCTGTCTGTCTGTCTGTCTGTCTGTCTGGTCTGGTTTGGTTTGTCCGGTCTTTTTGTCTCCAGTACTGCCAATCATTTCTGATACCGAGTATCCTCCATGCCGTATTGTCAAACTATCCAGCATCTTCTCGCTTGATTTCCAACTTCCTCTTCCTCTCCAACCTTCCCATTGTGACGACAAACACCAGCTTTCCCTTCTCATGTCATGCCCATAGAATTGGACTGGTCTATCCTGACGCTAGTAGCCACATCTCCCTGTGAGTTAACTTCTTTCAAGGTAGCGTCTTTCTCTCTTTCCTTGGTATTTCATACTTCTTCTTTTTCTTACTCTTCTTCTTCTCTTCTTCTGCTTCTTCTTCTTCTTCTTCTTCTTCTTCTTCTTCTTCTTCTTCTTCTTCTTCTTCTTCTTCTTCTTCTTCTTCTTCTTCTTCTTCTTCTTCTTCTTCTTCTTCTGCGTTCATCTGGAGTGTTATTGTTTACATACGTAATTGCATTGTGCCTGTTTACAGCAGAGCTGCTACACTTGCGCCTTTCCGCCGACACATTCGACTTCTGCAGGCATTTATTGAACGGGTTAAACTTCTCGAGTAGTTTGCATTGATATGATAATAGTGGGACTAACATGGTATGACAACATCACCGATGTAAAGCTCATGGAGAGAACTAAACACATGGCAGTGAACCAGGAGGTGAAGAATAAGACGCCGATGCTGGGTAGAACTGACACTGAGAAAACCTGGGCATAATATAACTTATCATCATGTTTTATGCCGGTAGCGTCGGCGGTCATGTTTTGCCATCTCACTCGATCACCAGAGTTGTGGATCAGCTCAGTCTTCTCTCGACCATACAACGCGGCCAAGCCATCCAGATATTTACTTCTCTTCCCTCCCTTTGTTCTCTTCCCCTCGATCTTGCCAGTTGTCATCAATTTATTCTCCAAGTTCTGCAATTTATTTCTTCTCATAACGTGACCAAAAGCTATTGACTGTCTACGTCTAATTTCTCTAATCAGTGTACGGTTTTTTATTTGTTTTGTTTAGGACTTGGTCATTGTGTGTTCTGTCTGTCCATGGTATTCTTTACAGTTTCCTCAGAAACCGCATTTCCACAGCCATCAGATGTTTTTCAGCAACAATATAACTAGGCCCTCTCTGGTCGAGAACCCACATGGTAGGCTAAATAGCGGCAGAGCAGGCGACATCGCTCCACGTCAACCCTGGTTGGTCGCCTCTTATGACATATATGGGAGGTTACAGTGTTTCTATTCTTTGCTTTTCCCGCGATAGAGCTTGGTAACTCCCCGGCGTGTTCATTCTTTCCGAGGATCAATATTCGTGAGCTGACGTAATATGGTTTGACAGTTCCTTTATTTCGACATAATCGTGATTTACGCGTCTTCAACACGTTCTCTTTCGCGGTTCATGCGAACTGAAAAAACAAAACAAACATTGTCATTTACTGCCCGTAGTTAAAGTTAGTAGCATATCCTTTACAGGACGTTGCAGTCAGTCGCAGCATGTTTTGGACTCCTTGTGATTTTCTTGGCAAGTTTACGTTCAGCAGTTTGCCATTGCTTTCTGAACGATATCGTGCGGTATAGGAAAAAGGGCCTCTCTCTCTCTCTCTCTCTCTCTCTCTCTCTCTCTCTGTCTTTATCTCTCTCTGTGTCTTTCTCTATCTCTCCTGGGGACTTAAGGCCGCCTGCACGTGCATATACCTCTAACGGTGCAGGTGAGGGTTTTCTTTTTGCCATGGGCATGCGCCGAATCCGCATCCAGCCGCCGTTAGAGTATTGCTTTGCTGATCCGACAGCTTCTGCAGCTTGTCTTGTTCCAGACGTATTTGTATTACATTTCCTCTGGAGTAAACTAAGCAGGCTGAGAGAGGGATCATGCTGCATGAGCGACACACAGTCTCTAAACTTAGCCCAGGCTTTGTGCTATGAATAGGTACAGCCCTGTGAGGTGTAAAATAATTAGCCTGGGATATTGATAAGGGTATCCCGGTTGGGATGGGTTCATATTCTTTATAGCAGCCTTCTTCAGGAAGTTTGGAACTTGGCTCCTTACTCCCGCGTGAAGATACTACAGATAAAGCAAGTATCCTACACGAATTTTAGAAATATAGGCTCCTTTAAAGGCGTGGAAACCACGGTAGTTTACCACTATCACTAAAGAAGATGACATCCTCTATAATCTTCCTCTTCTTTCATTCGCTTGAAATATGTCTATAACTGCACTGTTGTCTCTTGTTAGTTAGTTAGTTAGTTATCAGTTGGGGTATCTTCGTTGCACTGTTGTCTCTTGTATGAATTTAAATGTCTTTATTAGTTGACTCAACGGTCCATAGAGTTTATCTCTCAAGAGTTTATCTCATATGAGTTTATCTTCCACTGTTGTCTCTCTAGGCCAGAAGGTTTGCCTAGATATGTTCTATTTTGGTCAGTCTTGGAGTATGTGCTCTGCTGTCTGCGACGCCAATCCACATGTGCACATGGCTGATTCACTAATCTTGAATTTTGTATACATGTGGTTGCGTAATTTCTCTGTGCCCCATTCAGTTTTCTACTTGCATAAGCAACTGGAAATAGTTCTGATTGCTCATCTCCTTTCCTTTGAAGCAGGGTCGCTCCCACTCCTATGTTGCTAGCATCCGTTCGATGCGTGAAGGGACGGTTGAGATCTGGTAACTGAAAAACTGGTTTAGCAGTCAATGCTTTTTTTTTTTTTAGAGCGGTATACGCTTCCTCACATTCAGCAGACCATTTGACTGTCTCTGGATTCCCTTTCCTAGTAAGATTAGTTAAGGAAGCAGTCAGGGAATTGAAGCCTTTAATGTATCTCTGATAGAATCTTCACAAGGATCTAATGATCTAATATCCTTCCTGGTTCTTGGGCGTGGTGTCCTCTGAAGTTTCTCAATATTTCCTTCTTGAATCCTTGATATATATATAATAACTAAATAAGTAACTAATATATATATATATATATATATATATATATATATATATATATATATATATATATATATATATATATATTGCTTAGTTAGTTAATCGTTAGTTAATCAGTTAGTTTGATAACTGCTTAGTTAGGTCGCTTATTAGTTACTTATTTAGTTAGTTACTGAGTTAGTTAGTTCGTTAGATGCGTAGTTAGTTAATGCGTTAGTAGCTTAGTTAGTTCGTTGGTTAGTTACTGAATTAGTTAGTTCGTTAGTTGCTTAGTTAGTTAGTTGCTTAATTAGTTTGTCAGGTCGTTAGTTATTTAGTTAGTTAGTCAGTTAGGTAATTCTTTTGTTGATAACTAATTTGTTTGTTCGTTAGTTAGTTAATTAGTCAGTTAGTTCGTTAGTTGCTTACTTAGTTATTTTGTTCGATAGTTAGTTAGTTAGTTAGTTGGTTCATTGGTTAGTTAGTTAGTTAGCTGGTTAGTTAATTAATTTGTTAGTGTGAGTAGTAGGGTACGTTGTATTTGAGTAGGAAATCTGGATTGTGGTGCTGGATTGACCCCAATCCAGCTGGATTGGGGTTAGGGGTTAGGGGTTAGGGGTTAGGGGTTAGGGTTAGGGGTTAGGGTTAGGGTTAGGGTTAGGGTTAGGGTTTAGGGGTTAGGGTTAGGGTTTTTTGTCTTCTCCTAATTATACTTTCTGGATTGACCTCGCTGGATTGCCCCCAATCCAGCTCGGGACCAGGGCGGTTTGGGTAGGGTAGGTACTTAGGTCATATGTAAGGGTCGATACATCTAATAAAAGACATGTTTTCTAAGGGACAGATAACTGAGTGTGTGTATAATATTTTAACTAATTTAAAAAAAAATAAAATAAAAATAAAAGAATCAGAGGCGCGCGTGGGGCAGTCGCAGGAGCGAGCACGGGCGACAGTCGCTTGGGTGCGGTTTGAACCCAGTCAGTGTCTTGTAGTAACCACATGGCCAGTCATTTCTGAGTGACCACAAGCCGGTCAGTGACGAGTGTGGGTGGTGGGGCTAGACGGTTCGAACCCTCGAGGCGCACCGGGTGTGATATGAAAATTGTAATAAGTAAAAAGGTAAATATGGCGTGTATATGAGCTGTAGTGGGTCGTAGTGTCTTATAAAACTATCATCATATAGATTACACCTCTTCAAATGAAAACCTTAAAAAAGTAAAGATGGCCTGTAGTAACGGTTGTAAGGGGGCGTGGCTTCGTGGTATTCGTTGTTAAGGGGTTGGTGAGTGGTGATGTACCTATATAACAGCTTCCGAACAATTTAAAGGGATGGGCGAGTGGCGAAGTGGCTAAGTAAATGCGTCAGTTCCTTGCTAAAAGACAGAGGAGTTGCTAGATAAAGGCTCCAGCTCGTTGTCAAGGGGTTGGTGAGTGGTGATGTACCTATATAACAGCTTCCGCCGAGGGACGGATTGGTTGGATAATTACGCCCGTTCCTTGGTAAGAGCCAGGGTGATCGAGTGGAGAAGTGGGTAAATATAGGCATGGAGGTATACCATCGACACATTCAACGCATAATTTCGGCGTCGGTCGTCAGAAGACCAAGGATATTTTCATTTTATGTCTATTGTAAAGGGGTCGACTGTTTGTTATAACGGGGTTACTATTATCTATAGTGGCTGGGACTTAAATACTATCATCATACCGGTTACAACACTTCAAAGGAAAACCTTAAAAAGTAAAGAGGGCCGATTATGCTGGTTTTAGTGGGTATGACTTTGTGATATTCGTTGTTAAGGGGTGGGGTGAGTGGATGAGTAACTAGATAAACGCTTCCGAACACTATCATCGGGTTCGAATCGCAGTGGGGTGGTCTAGTGGTAGAAGAAATATTGATAATATTTGGTTACTTAGTTGTGATTTCGAGCTCGGTTGTTATTAACCCGGTTATGTTTAGAAAAGTAGAGGTGGTGTGCTGGTTGCGGAGTATGTTTAGGGGGTACCCCAGACACAGTGGAAGTGACAGGTTCGAATCTCGGAACTTTGTCGTGGGTAAGATTTCCAGTCATCAAGGTGTGGGTGTCGTCGCGGCCACAAGTCCCACCACTGATGAAAAACACAGGCAGCAGATTTCACCATTGTACCTACGAGTCACAAAATATAATCTAACTTAACATTCAGAATATGACTTCAACAAGTGTTGCCAAAAATCAATACTCATTTTCATAACGGCTAATCCAGGGGATTATCGTCATCGTAATGACCAAGTCAGGTTAATAATATTTCTTATATCTCCGCCATTGCAAATAGTTCGCGATATTAATAAATGTTCATATAAAGGTTGGAAGGGGATTAAAAGATTAACACCTATTGTCGGGCCATCCAATAAAAATCAATAACACTACCATCGATTTTTCTCATAATTGCCGATTGGAGATTATGGGCTAGGTGTATGTGTCCTTATTTAGTTAAAACAGGTGGTATGAGTAGGAGATATCACAAACAGTATCAGCATGTGCCACTCTGATCTTAAATGTCAGTAGTTCGTTATTCTTGTGACATTGAAAACGCTTGTGGCTTGAAGACAGATGGTGTACTATGTTATTGGGTGGTGTATATAGATTGACCAGTATGTGAAGTTGATAAGGTCACCCCTGCCAGCGCATCGTAGCTGTGTTGTGACTTGTCGCCTATTACATCCGGGTGTAAAAATAACCAAAAATATTTCACATCAACTCAGACATGCCTCTATATAGCTGCACTGCGAACATGGCTAGAGTCTACTTTAGCAAAGTATCGTGTATCTGTGTATACGGGTTTACCACTGCTTATAGATGTGTGCAGTATTATTAGAAAGCGGCCGTTATGTCTACATTATCAAAGTATGTTGCCTTACAGAGCTGGTATAGTATCTATGTGTCTGCTACGTTGTATGTTTTGCCATGTTGCCTTGTAGTATTTGGAGGGAGTTTCATGTGGGTGTCTAGTGAACTTTTTAAAAACTATGCCTCAGAATCCACAACGCCACTGGCATTAGAGGTTTTTCAACTTGTCTGCTCATTGACCACGCTTCACAGTCATACTAAAGTACGGGTTCTATGTAGTACTTAAACACTCCTTTTATTTCTCATTACAGTTGTCAACTTTATATTAGTCAGTATGTTTTCCAATTTGCAAAAGACAACCTTCATCACAGCGATTCTTGTTCCAACGCTGTAAAGCCACCTCCTATCAGCCATTTTTTTTCTTTCCTTTTATGCTCACGGCTACCGTTTCCCCATTTCAAGCTCCATGTCTCTACTCGTATGCATTAGTGTGGTAGAAGTAAACCGATAACTCACAAGATAGACGTATATTATCACACTGTATATGAACAGGTGGGAAACGGCTACATCCGGGCAAAGAGGGCGTTGTATCTGTCACATGCGTAAGGATACAGCCGAGACACGTGGTTAAGAGGGATACTACAGAAAAAAAAAAACGGTATTATGTTGGCGATCGAACCAGGGGACCTAATTCGTGATGACCACCATGTACGGGAGTGATTCTGCCCCCTCGTCAACAGGGCGTCGGAGGTTTAAAAGGGTGTTCATTCTCTCGCTTTTCTGTGTCCGAGGCGTCCCAGGGTCACCAAGTAACAGCAAAGAACACGAAACTACTACTAACGAGGCCTCTATACACCACAATTCAGTTTCGAATATAATATACACAATTATAATCAAGTCATCACAGTGTTCGACTAACCCTTTCTCATAGACATAGAGGAGAGATGTGAGCACCGAGACCAGTTGGGGAAGGTGTGCCTTTTACTTAACATCTATCGGGTCATACACCGACGAGTGTTTAGCTATATTTATCATATATTACCCGTGAACACAACAAGCTTCCCCGGATCAAGCTTAGGTGTCTCATATAACATGACATATCACGTACCCGCTGGCCTGACCAGCAAAGTTATCGCTTCTCAGAGCAGACATTTACACTTTCATTAATTCTTCTGCCTGGTCAAAGGGGGTCTTTGCATCTTTCCGCAGAAACCTAGTTCCAATGCTAATATATGTTTTTCAATGTGTCGGCTCATTACCACATTTCACATCCTGACAAAAGTACAGGTTCTATGTTCCACTCCAACAGTCAAATAAGAAAAAAATGTTAGCCAAATTATTAAAATGTTGGCCAAATATAGAAATATATCAACCAGACGTATAAAATATAGTAAAATTTGTTAGCCAAACTTATAAAAATCGGGGTCAAAATAAGAAATATCTCAACCAAGCGTATAAGAAATAGGAAAAAGGCTAGTCAAACTAATGAAAAATGTTGGCCAAATACAGAAATATCTCGACCAACTTATAAAATGTAGGAAAAAATTGTTAGCCAAACTGACAAAACTGTTAGCCAAAATAAGAAACGCCTCGGCCAACTTATAAAATGTAGGAAAAATTGTTAGCTAAACTGACAAAACAGTTGGTCAAAATAAGAAACGTCACGACTAACATTATAAAAAGTAGAAAAAATTGTAACCAAATTAATTTAAAAAGGTGACCAAAATAGGAAATATCTCGACCAAACTTATGAAAAAAGTAGGAAAATTGTTCGTCAAATGTGACAAATATTGGGCAAGTAGGAAATCATGTTAGCCAAATAGGAAAAATATCGATCAAACTTATAGATGGCTCGGCCAAACTTATAAAATGTATGAACATTTGTTAGCCAAAGGTGAAAAAACATTGACCAAGTAATGAAATATCTCATCCGAATTTATAACAAGTAAGAAAATATGCTAGTAAAATCAAGAAATATGTCGACTGAAGTTATACAATAGGCGAAACGATGGACAAACTTATAAAGATGTCGACCGTTATAAGAAAATGTATTACCCAAATTAGGAAAAAATATTGGCCAAGTGGAGAAATATCTCGACCAAACTTACAAAAAAAAAAAAAAAAAAAAAAATAGGAAAATATGTCGACTAAAGTAGGAACATTTGTTAGCCAAAGATGAAAAATATTGGTCAAGTAAAGAAATATTGCATCCAAACTTTTAAAATGTAGGAAACTTTATTAACCAAATGTGAAAAATATTGTCCAAGTAAAGACATGTTACAACTAATCTTATAAATATCTCAACCATACTTATGAAAAGGAGGAAAATGTGTTAACCTAATGGGGAAAATATTGGCCAAGTGAAGAATTATCTCATCCATTCTTATAAAACTTAGGAAAATGTGTTAACCTAATGAGAAAAATATCGCCCAATTGAAGAAAAAAGTTACACAAAACTTATAAAACTTAGGGAAATGTGTTAACCTAATGAGAAAATATCGCCCAATTGAAGAAAAAAATTACACAAAACTTATAAAACTTAGGAAAAGGTGTTAACCTAATGAGAAAAATATCGCCCAATTGAAGAAAAAAGGTACACAAAACTTATAAAACTTAGGAAAATGTGTTAACCTAATGGGAAAAATATTGACCAAGTAAAGAAAAACATACACCAAACTTCTGAAAAGTAAGAAAATTTGTTAACCAAATGGGAAAAATATTGGCCAAGTGGAGAAATATCTCAACCATACTTATGAAAAGGAGGAAAATGTGTTAACCTAATGAGAAAATATCGCCCAAGTGAAGAAAAAAGTTACACAAAACTTATAAAACTTAGGAAAATGTGTTAACCTAATGAGAAAAAGATCGCCCAAGTGAAGAAAAAAGTTACACAAAACTTATAAAACTTAGGAAAATGTGTTAACCTAATGAGAAAAATATTGACCAAGTAAAGAAAAACGTACACCAAACTTCTGAAAAGTAAGAAAATTTATTAACCAAAAGGGAAAAATATATGGGCTAAACTATGAAATATGTTGACCGAACTAAGAAAGTGTGTTAACCAAAGGGGGAAAAATGGTGGTCAAAACATGAAACATCTCGACCAAGCTTATAAATAGCTCGTGTAAACTTATTTTTAAAAAAAAAGTAGGAACAAATATTGCTTCTGTAGTTATGTCAAACGTGTCTTGAACTTTTATCTGAACAGACATTTGACAAGACATAATCATCAACGTCAACACTTTCCCTCTTTTACATTACCGAAAGTTTCAACTTATCAGTCCAGAGTATCCACTAAAGAAGCACTTATGCATAATAATCACCCAGCTCTTCACACTCTTGGTTTTTTTTTTTTTTTTTTTTTTTTTTTTTCTAACGCAAAGTGTCTCTGTCTTTCATAGATAGCTTCACAACTTTTCTATGTAGCACCACTAACAACGCCAAACCTTCGTTTCACATGAGCTCTAATGAAACAGCCATAACAACATTTAGGGCAATCTGTGGCTCCACCTGGGATAGTTTCAATATCATCTGAGTATTCGTCAGCAAAGATCCACTTCCCATGGCTGATATCTTCAACTTTCTATACCACAATGTCTGCTACACTAACCTTCCATTGGTCCATCTTTCAACAATACAAAGAGTGTTCTCGAAGTCTAGCTAACATAACATTGCTTACTTTGTCCACCTCTATCACACTTTGTCATTTCACAACTGCAATAGCAGCAAGTCTGCAACCAACCAACAGTGTCTGTTATGAAGTCGACCTTTCTTAAAGCCACGTCTGCCTTACTGAACCCTTGAATACCCTCTACCACATCGTCTAACCGACTTTCAACATTTCATACCAAATAACATTAACATTCTCTTTGATTACAGAACAACTGATTTTCTGCTGACTAGGCAGATTTTCCAACCTCGTGGAGATAAATCATATGCCCCCTAACCTACTAGGCGCTATTCTAGACAACGAATATGATCATCGACCAGCACCCCTAGGCAGAACTTGGAAAAAACAACAGAGCTTGGGTTATTGAGACGAATGAGTTGCATTCCTTGGACTACCAGAGTGACATCAAACACAACAAACACTTTCTTACTAACCCTAACCCTAACTATACATCAACTAACCCTAACCCTAACCCTAACTATACAACAAACTCTTTCTTAAGAGACATAGATACAAACCAGTTTTAGAAATGAAAAAGTTAAATTTATGTGATTAAATTTTAATTAAAATTTAAAACTAATAAATCGCACTTTTATTGCGCAAGATGTAAGCTTGATATATGTCCTATACCTAACCTATACCTATACTTACCCTATATCTATATATTAAGTGAAGCGCGCAATAAAAGTGCGATTTATTAGTTTTAAATTTTAATTAAAATTTAATCACATAAATTTAACTTTTTCATTTCTAAAACTGGTTTGTATCTATGTCTCTTAAGAAAGAGTTTGTTGTATAGTTAGGGTTAGGGTTAGGGTTAGTTGATGTATAGTTAGGGTTAGGGTTAGTAAGAAAGTGTTTGTTGTGTTTGATGTCACTCTGGTAGTCCAAGGAATGCAACTCATTCGTCTCAATAACCCAAGCTCTGTTGTTTTTTCCAAGTTCTGCCTAGGGGTGCTGGTCGATGATCATATTCGTTGTCTAGAATAGCGCCTAGTAGGTTAGGGGGCATATGATTTATCTCCACGAGGTTGGAAAATCTGCCTAGTCAGCAGAAAATCAGTTGTTCTGTAATCAAAGAGAATGTTAATGTTATTTGGTATGAAATGTTGAAAGTCGGTTAGACGATGTGGTAGAGGGTATTCAAGGGTTCAGTAAGGCAGACGTGGCTTTAAGAAAGGTCGACTTCATAACAGACACTGTTGGTTGGTTGCAGACTTGCTGCTATTGCAGTTGTGAAATGACAAAGTGTGATAGAGGTGGACAAAGTAAGCAATGTTATGTTAGCTAGACTTCGAGAACACTCTTTGTATTGTTGAAAGATGGACCAATGGAAGGTTAGTGTAGCAGACATTGTGGTATAGAAAGTTGAAGATATCAGCCATGGGAAGTGGATCTTTGCTGACGAATACTCAGATGATATTGAAACTATCCCAGGTGGAGCCACAGATTGCCCTAAATGTTGTTATGGCTGTTTCATTAGAGCTCATGTGAAACGAAGGTTTGGCGTTGTTAGTGGTGCTACATAGAAAAGTTGTGAAGCTATCTATGAAAGACAGAGACACTTTGCGTTAGAAAAAAAAAAAACAAAAAAAAAAAAAAAAAAAAAAAAAAAAAAACCAAGAGTGTGAAGAGCTGGGTGATTATTATGCATAAGTGCTTCTTTAGTGGATACTCTGGACTGATAAGTTGAAACTTTCGGTAATGTAAAAGAGGGAAAGTGTTGACGTTGATGATTATGTCTTGTCAAATGTCTGTTCAGATAAAAGTTCAAGACACGTTTGACATAACTACAGAAGCAATATTTGTTCCTACTTTTTTTTTAAAAATAAGTTTACACGAGCTATTTATAAGCTTGGTCGAGATGTTTCATGTTTTGACCACCATTTTTCCCCCTTTGGTTAACACACTTTCTTAGTTCGGTCAACATATTTCATAGTTTAGCCCATATATTTTTCCCTTTTGGTTAATAAATTTTCTTACTTTTCAGAAGTTTGGTGTACGTTTTTCTTTACTTGGTCAATATTTTTCTCATTAGGTTAACACATTTTCCTAAGTTTTATAAGTTTTGTGTAACTTTTTTCTTCACTTGGGCGATCTTTTTCTCATTAGGTTAACACATTTTCCTAAGTTTTATAAGTTTTGTGTAACTTTTTTCTTCACTTGGGCGATATTTTCTCATTAGGTTAACACATTTTCCTCCTTTTCATAAGTATGGTTGAGATATTTCTCCACTTGGCCAATATTTTTCCCATTTGGTTAACAAATTTTCTTACTTTTCAGAAGTTTGGTGTATGTTTTTCTTTACTTGGTCAATATTTTTCCCATTAGGTTAACACATTTTCCTAAGTTTTATAAGTTTTGTGTACCTTTTTTCTTCAATTGGGCGATATTTTTCTCATTAGGTTAACACCTTTTCCTAAGTTTTATAAGTTTTGTGTAATTTTTTTCTTCAATTGGGCGATATTTTCTCATTAGGTTAACACATTTCCCTAAGTTTTATAAGTTTTGTGTAACTTTTTTCTTCAATTGGGCGATATTTTTCTCATTAGGTTAACACATTTTCCTAAGTTTTATAAGAATGGATGAGATAATTCTTCACTTGGCCAATATTTTCCCCATTAGGTTAACACATTTTCCTCCTTTTCATAAGTATGGTTGAGATATTTATAAGATTAGTTGTAACATGTCTTTACTTGGACAATATTTTTCACATTTGGTTAATAAAGTTTCCTACATTTTAAAAGTTTGGATGCAATATTTCTTTACTTGACCAATATTTTTCATCTTTGGCTAACAAATGTTCCTACTTTAGTCGACATATTTTCCTATTTTTTTTTTTTTTTTTTTTTGTAAGTTTGGTCGAGATATTTCTCCACTTGGCCAATATTTTTTCCTAATTTGGGTAATACATTTTCTTATAACGGTCGACATCTTTATAAGTTTGTCCATCGTTTCGCCTATTGTATAACTTCAGTCGACATATTTCTTGATTTTACTAGCATATTTTCTTACTTGTTATAAATTCGGATGAGATATTTCATTACTTGGTCAATGTTTTTTCACCTTTGGCTAACAAATGTTCATACATTTTATAAGTTTGGCCGAGCCATCTATAAGTTTGATCGATATTTTTCCTATTTGGCTAACATGATTTCCTACTTGCCCAATATTTGTCACATTTGACGAACAATTTTCCTACTTTTTTCATAAGTTTGGTCGAGATATTTCCTATTTTGGTCACCTTTTTAAATTAATTTGGTTACAATTTTTTCTACTTTTTATAATGTTAGTCGTGACGTTTCTTATTTTGACCAACTGTTTTGTCAGTTTAGCTAACAATTTTTCCTACATTTTATAAGTTGGCCGAGGCGTTTCTTATTTTGGCTAACAGTTTTGTCAGTTTGGCTAACAATTTTTTCCTACATTTTATAAGTTGGTCGAGATATTTCTGTATTTGGCCAACATTTTTCATTAGTTTGACTAGCCTTTTTCCTATTTCTTATACGCTTGGTTGAGATATTTCTTATTTTGACCCCGATTTTTATAAGTTTGGCTAACAAATTTTACTATATTTTATACGTCTGGTTGATATATTTCTATATTTGGCCAACATTTTAATAATTTGGCTAACATTTTTTTCTTATTTGACTGTTGGAGTGGAACATAGAACCTGTACTTTTGTCAGGATGTGAAATGTGGTAATGAGCCGACACATTGAAAAACATATATTAGCATTGGAACTAGGTTTCTGCGGAAAGATGCAAAGACCCCCTTTGACCAGGCAGAAGAATTAATGAAAGTGTAAATGTCTGCTCTGAGAAGCGATAACTTTGCTGGTCAGGCCAGCGGGTACGTGATATGTCATGTTATATGAGACACCTAAGCTTGATCCGGGGAAGCTTGTTGTGTTCACGGGTAATATTATATGATAAATATAGCTAAACACTCGTCGGTGTATGACCCGATAGATGTTAAGTAAAAGGCACACCTTCCCCAACTGGTCTCGGTGCTCACATCTCTCCTCTATGTCTATGAGAAAGGGTTAGTCGAACACTGTGATGACTTGATTATAATTGTGTATATTATATTCGAAACTGAATTGTGGTGTATAGAGGCCTCGTTAGTAGTAGTTTCGTGTTCTTTGCTGTTACTTGGTGACCCTGGGACGCCTCGGACACAGAAAAGCGAGAGAATGAACACCCTTTTAAACCTCCGACGCCCTGTTGACGAGGGGGCAGAATCACTCCCGTACATGGTGGTCATCACGAATTAGGTCCCCTGGTTCGATCGCCAACATAATACCGTTTTTTTTTTCTGTAGTATCCCTCTTAACCACGTGTCTCGGCTGTATCCATACGCATGTGACAGATACAACGCCCTCTTTGCCCGGATGTAGCCGTTTCCCACCTGTTCATATACAGTGTGATAATATACGTCTATCTTGTGAGTTATCGGTTTACTTCTACCACACTAATGCATACGAGTAGAGACATGGAGCTTGAAATGGGGAAACGGTAGCCGTGAGCATAAAAGGAAAGAAAAAAAATGGCTGATAGGAGGTGGCTTTACAGCGTTGGAACAAGAATCGCTGTGATGAAGGTTGTCTTTTGCAAATTGGAAAACATACTGACTAATATAAAGTTGACAACTGTAATGAGAAATAAAAGGAGTGTTTAAGTACTACATAGAACCCGTACTTTAGTATGACTGTGAAGCGTGGTCAATGAGCAGACAAGTTGAAAAACCTCTAATGCCAGTGGCGTTGTGGATTCTGAGGCATAGTTTTTAAAAAGTTCACTAGACACCCACATGAAACTCCCTCCAAATACTACAAGGCAACATGGCAAAACATACAACGTAGCAGACACATAGATACTATACCAGCTCTGTAAGGCAACATACTTTGATAATGTAGACATAACGGCCGCTTTCTAATAATACTGCACACATCTATAAGCAGTGGTAAACCCGTATACACAGATACACGATACTTTGCTAAAGTAGACTCTAGCCATGTTCGCAGTGCAGCTATATAGAGGCATGTCTGAGTTGATGTGAAATATTTTTGGTTATTTTTACACCCGGATGTAATAGGCGACAAGTCACAACACAGCTACGATGCGCTGGCAGGGGTGACCTTATCAACTTCACATACTGGTCAATCTATATACACCACCCAATAACATAGTACACCATCTGTCTTCAAGCCACAAGCGTTTTCAATGTCACAAGAATAACGAACTACTGACATTTAAGATCAGAGTGGCACATGCTGATACTGTTTGTGATATCTCCTACTCATACCACCTGTTTTAACTAAATAAGGACACATACACCTAGCCCATAATCTCCAATCGGCAATTATGAGAAAAATCGATGGTAGTGTTATTGATTTTTATTGGATGGCCCGACAATAGGTGTTAATCTTTTAATCCCCTTCCAACCTTTATATGAACATTTATTAATATCGCGAACTATTTGCAATGGCGGAGATATAAGAAATATTATTAACCTGACTTGGTCATTACGATGACGATAATCCCCTGGATTAGCCGTTATGAAAATGAGTATTGATTTTTGGCAACACTTGTTGAAGTCATATTCTGAATGTTAAGTTAGATTATATTTTGTGACTCGTAGGTACAATGGTGAAATCTGCTGCCTGTGTTTTTCATCAGCGGTGGGACTTGTGGCCGCGACGACACCCACACCTTGATGACTGGAAATCTTACCCACGACAAAGTTCCGAGATTCGAACCTGTCACTTCCACTGTGTCTGGGGTACCCCCTAAACATACTCCGCAACCAGCACACCACCTCTACTTTTCTAAACATAACCGGGTTAATAACAACCGAGCTCGAAATCACAACTAAGTAACCAAATATTATCAATATTTCTTCTACCACTAGACCACCCCACTGCGATTCGAACCCGATGATAGTGTTCGGAAGCGTTTATCTAGTTACTCATCCACTCACCCCACCCCTTAACAACGAATATCACAAAGTCATACCCACTAAAACCAGCATAATCGGCCCTCTTTACTTTTTAAGGTTTTCCTTTGAAGTGTTGTAACCGGTATGATGATAGTATTTAAGTCCCAGCCACTATAGATAATAGTAACCCCGTTATAACAAACAGTCGACCCCTTTACAATAGACATAAAATGAAAATATCCTTGGTCTTCTGACGACCGACGCCGAAATTATGCGTTGAATGTGTCGATGGTATACCTCCATGCCTATATTTACCCACTTCTCCACTCGATCACCCTGGCTCTTACCAAGGAACGGGCGTAATTATCCAACCAATCCGTCCCTCGGCGGAAGCTGTTATATAGGTACATCACCACTCACCAACCCCTTGACAACGAGCTGGAGCCTTTATCTAGCAACTCCTCTGTCTTTTAGCAAGGAACCGACGCATTTACTTAGCCACTTCGCCACTCGCCCATCCCTTTAAATTGTTCGGAAGCTGTTATATAGGTACATCACCACTCACCAACCCCTTAACAACGAATACCACGAAGCCACGCCCCCTTACAACCGTTACTACAGGCCATCTTTACTTAAGGTTTTCATTTGAAGAGGTGTAATCTATATGATGATAGTTTTATAAGACACTACGACCCACTACAGCTCATATACACGCCATATTTACCTTTTTACTTATTACAATTTTCATATCACACCCGGTGCGCCTCGAGGGTTCGAACCGTCTAGCCCCACCACCCACACTCGTCACTGACCGGCTTGTGGTCACTCAGAAATGACTGGCCATGTGGTTACTACAAGACACTGACTGGGTTCAAACCGCACCCAAGCGACTGTCGCCCGTGCTCACTCCTGCGACTGCCCCACGCGCGCCTCTGATTCTTTTATTTTTATTTTATTTTTTTTTAAATTAGTTAAAATATTATACACACACTCAGTTATCTGTCCCTTAGAAAACATGTCTTTTATTAGATGTATCGACCCTTACATATGACCTAAGTACCTACCCTACCCAAACCGCCCTGGTCCCGAGCTGGATTGGGGGCAATCCAGCGAGGTCAATCCAGAAAGTATAATTAGGAGAAGACAAAAAACCCTAACCCTAACCCCTAAACCCTAACCCTAACCCTAACCCCTAACCCCTAACCCTAACCCTAACCCCTAACCCCTAACCCCTAACCCCTAACCCCAATCCAGCTGGATTGGGGTCAATCCAGCACCACAATCCAGATTTCCTACTCAAATACAACGTACCCTACTACTAGTGTGTTCGTTCGTTAATTAGTTAGGCAGTTAGTCACGGCCCAGCTAATCTGTCTGCCTGCTCGTTTCCCAACACACCACCTCGGCCTGGAGAAAACGAATCTAACGAATACTCCGTACCTTTGATGTTGTAGTTGAAGGTTGTCACTCTGCACATAGCATGCCCGTCTCCACCCTTCCCAGCATGCCCTGTGACTCTGTTTCACTCACGACTTGTGTGTGCCGTTGGTCAACCACCAGATCCCTAGTGGTAGGAAAGAATAATCCTGCCTCTGATGGGAATTGAACTCACACCACTATCTTGACAAGTAAGTGCAGAGAAGTTCTACGCCTACGCCACTGCAGATACGCATTCGTTCTTTCATTCAGTAGCATGTCTTATGCAGAATCTCACTCCCATTTACAACCTTCCGGATAACTTCTCGGTCATAAGCAAGATGTCCCGCGTCCGATACACCCATCTGGAGATCATCTGCCACATCCTGCACCCATCTTCTCTTTGACCTACCTCTTTCTCTCTTCCCAGTCATATACTCATCCATGATTGTTCTGCCTAAATGTTCATGTTGTTTCAAGTGACCAAAATATTTCAACTTTCTTTGTTTTAATATCTTTAGTAACCAACCTTCTTCAATATTCAGACCTTGCCGTATGGATACCCATATTAAAAAAAAAAAAAATGCAGAATACACTAAGACAGTTAAAAAAAAAGCGCTAATTGAGGCGCTTGCGCACCCAACCGGAAATAGCTGTCTTTATCCTCTCGCTCTATTAACTTCCACATATTATGCAGTATGCATCAGGTCAAGCCGATGTGACATCTGGGATGGTTGCGAGTTGTTTTTGTGATGCTTAAGATGTGTGCCGCGCAGCCCGCTAAGTGTATCTAGGGCCGCGGCGAGAAGCCCTTAACACGGTGAAAATAACAGACGAAATGAGTTCATGAGCATTTATCGGATCCAGTAGGATCCAGTGCTTGCTCTCAACTGATTCAGATAGCATGAAATACAGCAAAACCAATCAGCAAGTTCTAGAAGAAACAAATGAAAGCCGCAAACTCATTAGAGAAATTACACTTTGACAGACATTTTCTTGAGCATGTAGTGAGAGGAATTAAACTAGAGAACGCGGTTGCAACTGGCAAGATTGGGGGGAAAAGAACAAGGGGAAGACAGAGAAGTAGATATCTGGATAGCTTGACCACATGGCATGGTCGGGCCAGAGAACTGATCCACGACTCTGGTGATCGTGTAAGATGGCGAAACATGGCCGCGTACGCATACCGGCATGGCACATGATGATGATGAACTGATTCAATGCCGAACAAAAAGTAGGTCTGGACGACACATGATACATAACCAACTGAGCAAGTATTATAATGTAAATTTTTGTTCACTGAGCATTGAAATTTGCGGAAAATACCACAAAACAAAACTGTCTCTGGAGCAGTTTTGGCTGGCAAAGATTAGTTTTATTTTCGTCCCAGGTTATGCGGGTGTACAAGGAAATGAGTAGGCTGAATTCTTGCAGGGAAGGTTACTGTGGAAGGCCGACGAGCCATGGACTAGGCTGGCGTTCTGAATGTGAGTAATAAGTCGTTTGTGAGAACCAAATGATGACTGTGAATCTGAAACCATGGTCAGGCTGCGAGTATAGCAAGTTAAAAGAGGTGTGGCCAAACAAGAACACTACTCGGAAAGCCAAAGAAGATTAATAAACCAACACAGATCTGGAGTTGTAAGCCGCTACACGCTGCGGGGTTTAATGAGGAGGGGATTCGAGCATTTATGAACTGAATGGTTCAATGTGTAGTGAGGATGATCTGTCGACTAACTAAAAACAAATAACACGTTGACCCTAGTACGGCAATATAACGTCCTTCTGCCCAAATGTTAGGTCACATTTGACGATGTATTATCCTTCGGCACTTAATCAGTTCAAGTCTGGTTCGCTGATAGCGAGGTAGGCGGTTCAACCCCTTACTCCGGTCAGTTGGTCTCCAACGTTGACCTTTAGTTCAGAAAGCCATGGTAAACTATTGCATGGACAATTGGCTATAAAACCAACGTTGGTGTTGATCGCAATTTCTTGCCTGGGACATCCCACACTTGAAAGAGGACTACGATGCCGCGGGGATTATTGCGCTTGCAGTTTAGCTTCTGGTGCCCTGGCGGTCGGGGTCGGAGTTAACCCACTACACATGTCACTTGAATTTCAGCGTTGTCTTGTCGTTCAGAAGCAATGGCAAACTGCAGAAGGTGAAGTTGCCTAGCAAATCAACCTGGAGTTTGGGGGGCTTGATCGCAACGCCCTGCAAGGACACGCATCACGTTTTTATGTAAAAGACACGTGTTATCCTCTTTTGTCCTATTGCTTTTCCCGTAAAGCGTCGCAGGGAGGAGGTAGATGTGATTCATTCATCATGTGCCATACCGATAGGCGTGGGCGGTCATGTTTCGCCATCTCACGCGATCACCAGAGTCGTGGATCAGCTGTGTTCTTGTCCCGGCCATGTCACGTGGCCAAGCAATCCAGATATTTACTTCTTTGAATTTCCCTTGTTCTTTCCCCTTCAATCTTGCCAGTTGTCACCAAATTCTCTTGTTTATTTATTCGTATAACGTGTCCGAAAATTGTGACTGTTACATCTAATTTCTCTAATCAGTTTACGGTTTTCAAGTATTTCTTGTAGGACATGGTCATTGGTTTTTCTGTCTGTCCATGGTATTCCTTGCAATGTCATCAGAAAGCGCATCTCCACTGCCATGTGATGTTCTACAACTTGTCTGTTCGTTGTCCAAGGTTCACGTTCATATGAAAGTGCAGGTTCTACTGCATATATTTCTCTGTATTTCACTTGTCCAGGCCCTAAGCCTTGAATGACAACTGGTCTAGGATCGGAGCTTCGACAGGCGGACAGTTAGAGCATTGCTTTGTTGATCCGGCTGCATCTGCAGCTGGTCTTGTTCCAGACGTTTTGGTGTTACTTTTCCTCTGGAGTAAACTAGACATTTTACAAACTATCGCCTGTCAAAACGGCAAGGTTCCAGTCAGTCATTTCACTTGCCTTGTCACTCTAGTAGATCTTAACCTTCCGGTGCGCTGACGCTGGCATAGCGGGATCAACCCCTACACGGCCAATTTGACTTGCACGTTGACTTCTCGTTCAGAAAGCAATGGCAAAGTACTGGGGGACAGATGGCTAGAAAATCAACATTTGTGTTGATCGCAGTGTCCAGACAGGAGATGCAACATGTTGTTGCTTGTGCTATTGTCGTCTTTGTTGTCTTCAATGTCACTCTTACTCCAACAGCCAACTCTTCTTGGGCTGTCCGCTCGCCTTGTATCCACGTGTTCTCATGTATATGTATATGTATGTGTATTTCTCTGGGCGGTCGCTCGATTTGAACTCAAGCGTAGTCCATAGGGGCTATTTATAGTAGCATTAGACTGATTGTTGCGTGTTGATTTGCTTTTCCTATTAACAGTGTTATTCGCCATCAAGCGAATCCACTCTGACTTCAGAGGTTCTTGTAATTTACGTCCCCACCTCCCCCTACTGAAGCATCAGCACACCGGAAGTTTATGAACACATGCTCTTATCCATTCGGCCATGCTGATGAGGATGACACAAGTTTAGGGTGTATTGTTAATGACTGTGCGATGTTTGAAAATATTGCCGGTCCAAGGTTTGTATTTACCATGTTAATGTTGCATGAACTTTACAGAGGGTGAATACAAAACTTGGATCAGCAATATTTTCAAACACTGCACAGTCATTAAAAATACACCCTATATACTCAGCAATAACCGCATAATCTAGCGCGAATAATCTAGAAAACAGTTTCGTTAGAAATTGAGGTGGGAAAACCGCAACTCAAGCAGTAGACAAGAAACGCAGATTTCTGATGTTTTGACTACGTGTTTCTGAGGCGCACATGCAGAGTACATTGACTGAAATTACCAGGAGTCTGGCACGTGTTGCATATCTGTGCCCGCTCATAATATTTCTGGCGTGCTATCTGCAGCATGGCGTCTGTTTGTTTACAGTTCCGATGTGTGCATGTTCTCTGGCTCGCTGCATGGGTTGCGATCCACCTGGTTACATGTTACCAGCAGCTGCGGCCGACCTAGAAAATGGCCAGCGGATTAATACTGCTCAGCGAAACGGGAGGAAAGAAGACACGGCTGATGCACGCATTTTTATTATCGCTAACCATCCACCCATGCATCCACCCAACCTACCATCCATCCACCCAACCATCAACCTACCTAACCATCAACCTACCCAACCATCCATCTGCCCACCCAACCATCCATCTGCCCACCCAACCATCCATCTGCCCACCCAACCGTCCATCCCACCAAACAACCATCCACCCAACCAACCATTCATCCACGCAACCAACCAACCATCCATCCATCTAACCAACCATCCATCTAACCAACCATCCATCCATCTATCGACCCAACCAACCCTCTATCCACCTAACCAATCATCCATCTACCCAACCATCCACTTACCCAACCAACCATCCACCCACCCAAACTAATCCTCCACCCACCCAACCATCCACTCACCCAAACCAATCCTCCACCCACCCAACCATCCACCTACCAAACCAACCAACCATCAAACCACCAATCCACCCAACTAACCAACCGACCATCCATCCAACCACCCATCAAACCAACCATCCATCAAACCAACCATCATCCCACCAACCAAAGACCTTGTCCAGAAAAATTACCCTAGCTTGGCACTGACAGGTTTCATGGAATACCCAATGTCTAAGGAAGTAGTTCAACATAATGCATACGACGATGAGAAAAATGAGGATCGGGAGAAATTAAAGAAGCAGGAGGAGACGTTGACAAAGGACAATACGACAGTGAAGACGAGGAAGAAGACGGCAGTGAAGAAGAAGACGACGACAGTGAAGAAGAAGACAAAAAACAAAAACAAAACGGTAGACCACAGAAAGTCAATGCATACCGTTGACAAGTGGAAGACTTGCCTTGGGCATGGATGCGTCCTGATGGCCTACAATTGGGCCAGCATTCTGGATAGAATGTTACACGCGATGTTGATGATTGTGATGATAATTATGTTCATGTTTGTGATGCTGAAGATTGTTTTGTTGATGTTGGCGATTGTGATGATGATGATTGCGTTGTCGATTGTGTTGATGATAATTGTGTTGTTGATGTTTGTAATGTTGATGATTGTGTTGATGATTGTGATGTTGACTACTGCCAAGTAGCAGGTGCGACATAATGACGTAAATGGAAAAGACCAGAGAATCCCAAAACCAAAACGCGAATGTATCGAGGCGTATGACGTGGTAACACAAGCACGTCATAGGGAACTGTCAACAACAACCAAAACAGATAGACTTGGGAGCTTCTTGAAGGCGGCAGTTCATGTGATTTGGAGAACAATCGGTCGGCTAAATATTGGCTTGATATCGCATTAGTGACAGAATTAATACCTGGAAATGGACGAGACAATCAGTGAGGACAATGTTCATCGAAGCCACCAATAAGCACACAGGTGAACGCAGAAAACTCTATGTCTGAAACGGCAGGAAGGACTCTTAGAAGACAGACGGACTCCGAAGGGACGATCAATGACATTGTTAATATTCGAGAGGAGATGGCTTGCGACACATGTCTTATTTATAATAGTAATACTGTGCGACCTAGTTATAATAGGCTTAGTATGTTGTTATTTGTTGTTACTATGATTGCGACAAGCCTGTGCGCTGCGAAATTAAAAGGCATCGTAACTGATAAAGTTCTTCGGAGTAGACTCAGTCATTCAGTTCGTGTTGGCTTCTGAACCTGCATTTCACGACTGTTATTTACGAGCTGTGTTTGGTTATCAAGTTACATTAGTTGAATTATTATGAAAGACCCCTGGATGTCGTTTGGCAGGACATGGGGGTTCGTCCGGGATGATAATGACGCTGCTGTTGATGATTGTGATGGCGATGATAATGACGCTGCTGTTGATTGTTCAGTTGATGATTGTGATGGCGATGATAATGATGCTGCTGTTGATTGTTCAGTTGATGATTGTGATGGCGATGATAATGACGCTGCTGTTGATTGTTCAGTTGATGATTGTGATGGCGATGATAATGACGCTGCTGTTGATTGTTCAGTTGATGATTGTGATGGCGATGATAATGACGCTGCTGTTGATTGTTCAGTTGATGATTGTGATGGCGATGATAATGACGCTGCTGTTGATTGTTCGGTTGATGATTGTGATGGCGATGATAATGATGATGCTGTTGATTGTTCAGTTGATGATTATGATGGCGATGATAATGACGCTGCTGTTGATTGCGCTGTTGATGATTATGATGGCGAGATAATGACGCTGCTGTTGATTGTTCAGTTGATGATTATGATGGCGAGATAATGACGCTGCTGTTGATTGTTCAGTTGATGATTGTGATGGCGATGATAATGACGCTGCTGTTGATTGCGCTGTTGATGATTATGATGGCGAGATAATGACGCTGCTGTTGATTGTTCAGTTGATGATTATGATGGCGAGATAATGACGCTGCTGTTGATTGTTCAGTTGATGATTGTGATGGCGATGATAATTACGCTGCTGTTGATTGTTCAGTTGATGATTGTGATGGTGGTGATAATGACGCTGTTGTTGATGATTGTGATGCTGATTGTGATGTTAGTGATTGTGATGCTGATGGGAATGATAATGACAATGCTGTTGCTTGTGCTGCTAATGACAAAATGTGATGATGCATCCACAATGACATTCCGTAAACTCACAACATCCTGTCTTTATCCCAACTACTGTACACCGTAAAACAGAAGACAGGAACCGACAGAAACCTGTTTACATTCCGATAATTCCCGGCAGATAATAAAAACGCGCCCTCTCTTTTTTCAAATTGAAGATGGGGAGTGGCGCTGAGATGGTAGGCCAGTAGGTTAGAGAAGACAGCGGGCCAGGGCGTACACACACACAGATGACGTAGAGCCAGGGAGAAGAGGGAGGACAGAGGCTGGGTTCGTTGGAAAATTAACAACCGCATCAGTTCATCAGTTGTGATGAAGGGGAAGCCCATGGAGGTAGGTGTGGTATTTTGTGCAAACTGGTGCGACGGTTCTTAAAGGGATGAACTATAGGTCAGGTGGATACGTCTGTGTCTGTCTGTCTGTCTGTCTGTCTGTCTGTCTGTCTCTTTCCCTCTGTCTGTCGATGTTTGCCTGTCTACCCTTCCCCCATCTATCTGTCTGTCTGTCCGTCCATCCATCCATCCATCCATCCATCCATCCATCCATCCATCCATCCATCTATCTATCTATCTATCTATCTATCTATCTATCTATCTATCTATCTATCTATCTATCTATCTATCTATCTATCTATCTATCTATCTATCTATAAACCCACCCGCCTATCTATCCATCCATCCATCCGTCCATTCATCCATCCATCCATCCATCTATCCATCCATCTATCCATCTATCCATCCATTCATTCAGCCACCACCCATCCATCCATCCATCCATCTATCCATCCATCTATCCATCTATCCATCCATTCATTCAGCCACCACCCACCCACTCACCACTCACCTATCATCCATTCACCCACCACCCAGCTACTCACCGCCAACCCACGAACCATCCACCTATCCATCCATCTATCCACCCACCCACCCACTCACCATCCACCCACCCACCATCCATCCATCATTCCTCCATCTACTCTTCCCCCATCTATCTATCCATCCGTCCGTCCGTACGCCCGTCCGTCTTTCCATCTGTGTGTGTGTGTGTGTGTGTGTGTCTGTCTGTCTGTCTGTCTGTGTGTCTGTCTGTCTGTCTGCCTGTTGAACTTCAAAATTCAAAAATCACATCAAAATCTAAGTAATCTTCAATATCGCATACCCTTAGTAGTTGGCTATCTTTATCGAAACCCCAGTGCAGGAGACATCTGGTATGAAAAATTCACCACTATGATGGTTGTAGTCTTTAGTAATGCGACAGAAATAATACTGCTATAGCGTGTGTGTGTGTTTTTTTTTTTTTTTGGCCTCAACATAAAATTCAATATCTCAGTAACCAACTGAGGGAAAATTATGATATTTAGCATATAACCTTATCATTATGTCCACCCAACAAAAAAAATTTTGTTCTGGAGATTGTACATCAGATTTCAATGTTTGTTTATGTGCGGTATATAATTTACGGCTTAGGGATTAAGTCCATCATGTTAAAAGTATTACAGCTTCAGCAAGACACACCCCCGCTCTTTTTGAAATTGTCTCGCGGTATTCGTTTTGGCACAAACAGCGCGAAGTTAAATGGGTTTGTTCAGAGGTGTCTCAAATGGGGGTTCTTTCATGAAACGTGATTATATAAATAAACTAGCCGACTCGGCCCGGTATCGCCCAGCTCCTGGCGGGGATCTATCTATCTATCTATCTATCTATCTATCTATCTATCTATCTATCTATCTATCTATCTATCTATCTGTCTGTCTGTCTGTCTGTCTGTCTGTCTGTCTGTCTGTCTGTCTGTCTGTCTGTCTGTCTGTCTGTCTGTCTGTCTGTCTGTCTGTCTGTCTGTCTGTCTGTCTGTCTGTCTATCTATCTATCTATCTATCTATCTATCTATCTATCTATCTACCTACCCACCCACCCACCCACCCACCATCCATCCATCATTCCTCCATCTACTCTTCCCCCATCTATCTATCCATCCGTCCGTCCGTACGCCCGTCCGTCTTTCCATCTGTGTGTGTGTGTCTGTCTGTCTGTCTGTGTGTCTGTCTGTCTGTCTGCCTGTTGAACTTCAAAATTCAAAAATCACATCAAAATCTAAGTAATCTTCAATATCGCATACCCTTAGTAGTTGGCTATCTTTATCGAAACCCCAGTGCAGGAGACATCTGGTATGAAAAATTCACCACTATGATGGTTGTAGTCTTTAGTAATGCGACAGAAATAATACTGCTATAGCGTGTGTGTTTTTTTTTTTTTTTTGGCCTCAACATAAAATTCAATATCTCAGTAACCAACTGAGGGAAAATTATGATATTTAGCATATAACCTTATCATTATGTCCACCCAACAAAAAAAATTTTGTTCTGGAGATTGTACATCAGATTTCAATGTTTGTTTATGTGCGGTATATAATTTACGGCTTAGGGATTAAGTCCATCATGTTAAAAGTATTACAGCTTCAGCAAGACACACCCCCGCTCTTTTTGAAATTGTCTCGCGGTATTCGTTTTGGCACAAACAGCGCGAAGTTAAATGGGTTTGTTCAGAGGTGTCTCAAATGGGGGTTCTTTCATGAAACGTGATTATATAAATAAACTAGCCGACTCGGCCCGGTATCGCCCAGCTCCTGGCGGGGATCTATCTATCTATCTATCTATCTATCTATCTATCTATCTATCTATCTATCTATCTATCTATCTATCTATCTATCTATCTATCTATCTATCTATCTATCTATCTATCTATCTATCTATCTATCTATCTATCTATCTATCTATCTACCCACCCACCCACCCACCCACCCACCCACCCACCTTTCTGCCTACCTACCTACCTGTCTGTCTGTCTGTCTGTCTGTCTGTCTGTCAACCAGTCCGCGCTATTAAATATTGATAAA
This sequence comes from Cepaea hortensis, assembly GCA_963921405.1. Lineage (NCBI taxonomy): Eukaryota > Metazoa > Mollusca > Gastropoda > Stylommatophora > Helicidae > Cepaea > Cepaea hortensis. The sequence goes on from OY992876.1 coordinate 236,248,526, forward strand.
AGTTACTGGAAAAAATATGAGGACCATGTATTGAAAGAGGGAGAGGACTATTGGAGAAAGGATGGATTGAATTTTATGCAACCGAGAGCAATCATCAACCTACTGGAATCGTCGGACACAGATTAAGGTCTGAGCAGATCGCAGACCTTAATCTACGTACACACTTACTGAGATATTTTGCTCCAACTATTCAGACGAATTGCAGGCCCTAAACATTACAGCATCAGCATAATGTCAATGGCAACAGTTTGTATTCCACAGTGATGAATTTTCAATTCCGCAAGCCCTCAGCGGTGACAAACAACTGTATTGACACACACACACACACACACACACACACACACACACACACACACACACACACACACACACACACACACACAATAAACGCATTGAATACCAACAGAAGAGTAATATTGCGGTGGAAACTGACATATTGTGGCATAACAAGAAACGTGAGAGCAAACACGTTGTCAAATTAGGGGACAACACACGTGCATACGAATCAATCTATAAACTTAATGAAAAGAGGACCAACATCTTGGTCGTTAAGAAGAAAGCCCACTACAGAGACACTGACAACTATTTTCATAGTGCAAAACAAGTAATCATGTTCCGTCTCTGAACGGTAAACAGCAGAGTAGACAGTCTTTCACAAAGACTAAAAGCGGATCTGTCACCCATGTGAACGTGTGAACAAACTACACAGACAGCTGAACAGATCCTTAAAATTGGAAACATGATGACTAAATTGCGGTATCATTTCTGGTCACTCCATACGCACATTAACGCACAGCTATTTGGAAGCTTTCACGAACTCAATATAAAAAGCTAACATGAATACTTGTGTACACTTTATTAACCAGCAGCTGAAGAAACAAGAAGGAAATGAAAAATAAGGTAAGAAATATATTCCTTCTACTTTCCTGTTAATTTACAAATTATTTACCCCGTGCCTCTGTAAATTCTCTGTCTTTACTAATATTACACATTGCACCCCTCTCGGGATTCTCCGTGGTGAAGTGGTCAAGCCGTCTGACTCGGGCTCTGAAGGTTGTATGTTCGATTCCGGGCCGCGTCCTTTATTTCACGAGTGCATTTTTTCGAAGATTCCCGAGGGTCGTCGCTGGAGCTACGGAGTTCGTGCTTTGTGCGACGCTTTCCGCGCTGTGGAAAGAAACTGAGCCATATGGGATAAAAACCCGGTGCAATGCAGCCGACCCTGTCCATTTTAAGCTAGTTCTTTCATTGCACCCACTCCCATACGAATCCGGATACGCCTTTGTGTGTCATCTGAATTGGCGGGTCTCCCATTACTGTAAATATAAATTTGTTAGCGAGAAATCACTAGTTGTTCAGCAACACATCAAAGGAATGTCGCCGCTTTCGATGATATAAGTTGTTTTTGGACCTATCAAAGACATATTCCTTGGGTGGGGGTAAATATAAGACGGCTGGAAAAATTTCATAACGATGCATCAGACAGTTTTCAAAATAATTGATCGTGAATGAAGGCATTCTTTGTGGGACATACTATAGGTGACTTCAACATAGACACTAGCAAATGAAACAAAACATGGGAAAACATAATAGAGTCATATAACTTCCAACAGTTAGTCAAACAATCCACTAGAATAACAAAATCATCTCTAACGCTTATAGATCACATTTATACTACATGTGATGACAACATCACAGAATGTACTGTACCTATTAATGGAATGAGCGATCACTACCCAGTATATTGCTCGTGGTCGAAAAGAGGTACCAAAACTCCGAAACACAAACATATAAGTATAAAATATAGAAATTATAAACATTTCAATCAAGATGTCTTTTTACAAGACTTGCTCAACTCATCGCTGGACTATGTTTACCAGCTTCCTGACACAGATGATGCTCTGGTCCACTGGCTGAAGACCTTTTGAAGTGTATTTGATAAGCTTGTTCCTTTTAAGGAAGTTTGAGTTAAACATTACACTAAACAAACCCCAGTGGATCACACAGGAGGTAGTTGAAATTATGAGAGACCGGGACAGGGTACATAAAAATATAGATCTAACCATGTACCGTAGTCTGAGAAACAAAGTTCAATATTTTATTCAAAAGGAATAGAAAAACTATTTTAAGAACTTAATAACAGATAAAACCAACACTAAAGATATATGGAAAGCAATTAATACCTTGACAAACAAACACAAGTCACCACAATCATTACCATCAAATCAGGTTACATGTGATCAATTCAGTAGATTCTTTCAATCCGACATAAACCAATCGAAGGCTGCAATACCAGAGGTGCCTCATGACATATCTTTATTATCATCATTATGTGAGAACAAATGCTATGGCGACATTCCTACCAACATACCGCTAATGATGACCACTGAAGTATTTACGCATCTCAGTAACCTAACAAACAATAGTTAATTAGTTAGTCGCAGGTCCAACTTCACAGCAGCGGGTCGTCCCCATTATGCTCCGTTCCTGTGCCAGTGTCAAACAATAACTCATCAGGACTAGATGGAATCAGTAATCGGATCCTTCGCTACGCTGCACCGGCGATATGTGAGTCACTAACTTTTATATATAATCAATGTCTCACTAAATGTCACTTCCCATCAGCCTTTAAAATCGGTAAAGTGTATCCTCATTTAAAAGCTGGTTCATTAGACGATCGTCTCATGAGTAACTATATGCCAATTTCCATGTTATCCTCACTATCCATACCGCTAGAAAAGCACATTCACAAAACAACACTAGATCACTTAGTTCGTCACAAACTGATAGTTTGACAGTCAGTCAGGATTTTGGCCAAACTATTCTTGTCACATGGGCCTAACAAACATGATAGAAAACTGGCATCAAAATATCAACAACAATACCCTATGTTGAGCGGCGTTTACTTTAGAAAAGCATTCGATATGATAGATTATACTATTCTAATTAAAAAGCTAGACACAATGAAAATAAGCTGTAATATAGTGACATTAGTGAAATAATTTTTATTAGACAGAAAACAAGTAGTATCACACAATAAATCTGTATCTCAAGCTATTACCATTAATATTGGAGTACCTCAGGGGTCTATACTTGGCCCTCTGTATTTGCTATTTATATAAATGATTTTCCCTTATATCTTTCGTCGTCCTGTGATCTATTTTCAGACGATTGCACAGTATATACAAACGCTATTGATTGTAATGTGCTAGAATCATCTTTGCAACGGGAAATAAATAGTGTAGTTAACTGGAGTCATGCAAACCGCATGCATATTAACATTTCTAAAACACAATCTATGTTAATAGCAACCAGACAAAGACTTCACACTCTAAATCTTCAGCTGCACAGTGGTACCACGCATGTAGAAAGTGTAACCGAGCACAAGTCACTGGGTCTTATCACTTATGAAAATCTAACCTTTAACTCCCATGTTTATGCTCTCGTTAAACAAATAGCCAAACACGTATACCAACTTGCCAAAATTAAAATTTCCTTGACGAAAACACAAGAAGGATATTCTATACTTCCCACATACAAACACATATTGATTATTGCTCCACAATCTGTGATGGATGCTCCAAATCAATAACAAAACGCCTTTATTTACCCCAGAAAAGGACAGTGCGTTTAATTAATGGTGAAAACCTTACCGACAATTCTAACCTACATAAACGTCTTCAGTTACTGCCACTCCACAAACGCCGAATTTTTAATAAGGCTAAACTAATTCACAAAATCCTATTTCAAAATGCTCTGAGCTACATTTGGCCATTGTTCAAATATAACGCAAGACATAGTGAACGGCTAATTATACTTGATGTCCCTAAACCAAGATAGACTTATATAAAACAAGCTTAGCATACTCTGCCGCTCAGTTGTGGGACAATCTTCCACAAGAAATCAAAGACACCACCTCAGTACAGACTACATCCCCCAGGGTCTTTGGAATACCTTTTCCAAACAATATTTCCGACAATATCTTTGTCGTTTGAGATAATTTAACATTATTGTTATTTTTAAAGGGGGGGGGGGGGGCTTTAAAAATAACAATAATGGTAAATTATCTCAAACGACAATTAGCCAATAAACATTCCCATATGTATGGCACGTTACACTTTCCTTAGGATTTATAATACCCATGTTAAACATTGCCTCAGTGATATTATATATCAGGTATTATTGATTATTTTTCATGCGTTTTAATGCTTTTTGTTCTTTTCTTTTGTTATCTAAGATTAGCTTCATAAGTGATGTTGAATGAAATAATGTATGAGAGGAAATATAGAAGAAGGGCAGAATGTCATAAGGGCCTGCGTGCACAATTCTTAACCCTTTGAAAATAAAGATTGTTCGTTCGTTTTATCTATCTATCCATCCACCCATGCATGCATGCATGCATGCATGCATGCATGCATGCATCCATCCATCCATCCATCCATCCATCCATCCATGTATACATCATGGTTAAATCTAGTTATCTATCCATCCATCCACCCATCAATCTACCCACCCACTCATCCATCCATCCACTATCCACCCAGCCATCCACCTTCCACCCACTCATCCATCCATCTCTTCCTTCAATGGTTAATATATACAACAATCTACAACAGTGCGAGCTCATCGAGTTTCAAGATCAATGTGATCGATCATTGGATATTCCCATAAATCCACAACCGGCGCACGGTGCGCAGCCCAGCATCCTACCACAGCATACTAAAGACACCGGCGAAGTTGTTGCGTTGGAAACACAGCTGCCGGCGATGTGGAAGCAGATCGTTTTGCGTTGATTTTCACACAGTGATATGAACAGAACGTTGGTCGTCCAGAAAGCTATAGCAAATTACTAAAGGTAAACTTGCCTGGTAAATCAGAAACAGTCGGAAAATGCTTGGGTTGACTGGGACGTTATGCAAAAGCATATGCAAATAACTTTATCTTGTACTAGAGAAATCCGAGTTTCCCAGTGACCATGTTTGTGTGTGTTGTTTGGGAGGTTGATATTATAATGACAGTAATTAATTGGTGATTTTTCATAATGGTTCTCTCTCTCTCTCTCTCTCTCTCTCTCTCTCTCTCTCTCTCTCTCTCTCTCTCTCTCTCTCTCTCTCTCTCTCTCTCTCTCCTCCCTCCCTCTCTCTTTCTCCCCCCTTCTTTGTCTTTCTTTATTTCCCTTTCTCTATGTCCCCCTCTCTGTCTATATATCTTTCTCTTTGTTCACCATGTCTTTATTTTTCTCTCTGTCTCTCCTTTTCGGTCTGACTGTCTCTCTTTCTTTCTCTCTGTCTCCCTTCACCCCCTCTCTTTCTCCGTGTCATCTCCCTCTTCTTTCCACTCTTTCTTCTCTCCCCCTCCTCCTCCTCCTCCTCTCCGTCTCTTTCTTTCTCTCATATCTCTTTCTTTGTACCTTTCATTCTTTTATTTTTAATTTCTTATTTCCTCTTTCTCTCAGTGTCTCTGTCGTTCACCTTTTCTCTCTCTTCTTTCTGTTCTCTCTCTCTCCCCCCCCCCCCCTCTCTCTCTCTTCTCGCCCTGTACATCTGCCGTGATCCCTGCTGGGTAGGACACGACAAATTAAACCGATCGTACCCTTCTCCATCTCCATCATGTTATGTCTGCTACATGCAGTTATCGCTTCTCTCATCTCTCATCGTCATCCCGCAGTTGCCCCAACATGCCCAGCAACCCACGTGCACCTCCTCCTCCTCCTCTTCCTCCTCTCTATGTCTCTCCTTCTCAGGATCTGCCTGACTGGTGTGTTAGTTTTCACGAGGAGATAAGACAGATTCTGTTTCACGATTTACTTAGCCCGGCATCTGGACGTTACTCGTCTGCCTGTGCAGCTGCTCGCCGTGACCCCTACAGCTGCCGCCGTGACCCCTACAGCTGCCGCCGTGACCCCTACAGCTACCCCGTACCCAAAATGGTTGCATGTTCTTTGCAAAAATGTGTTGCTTAACCCTAGCTTCAATATAAAATAACACAATTCTTTTATGTAAATCTGCATTACTTTGTGTTTTTTTATACTGTTTAAATTTTCACAGATTTACCGCAGTTACAAAAAATTTTATTCATATTTCAACCCTAGCTTCAGTTCGATTTACTCGTCAATTTTACGCTCAGTTATTTTTTTTTAATGATGCATATCCCTTGTAGGACGTTGCAATCAACACCAGCATTTTCCAGCTGCTGTTGATGTACTAGGCAAATTTTACGTTCAGTAGTTTGCCATTGCTTTCTGAACGCCTGGCTCCCATCCATCCATCCATCCATCCATCCATGTCATGAGATACCAACACGTTATAACACAACGCGACACGGTCTGCTGCACAAATCGGTCGTGGCTGCGATTCGAACGCCTGGTAAGCGTCTCACTAACAGCGTTCGCAAGCCTATGGCCACTGATCAGTTATGCTCGCTCTTAAACTTCCGGCACGCTGATAGCGAGGTACGCGGTTCAACCCCTACACTGGCATTAAGATGGACTTCTTGTTCAGAAATCCATGGCAAACTACTGAACGTACAAGTGTCTAGACAGTCAAACTGGGATTGGTGGCCACGTCCAGCACATCACGTGCTACAGTATGATAACGAGGTGTGTATGGGTTGAACTCTCTACCCCAGCACCGGAAGTCTAGGCGCAAGCACATTAATCACCTCGGCCGCAAGGACCTGTGTTTTTAACTTGTAGTTTGCCATTACTTTCTACATCATCATCATCAACATCATCATCATTATCATCGTCGTCATCATCAACATCATCATCAACATCATCATCATCAACATCGTCATTATCATTATCATTGTCGTCATCATCAACATCATCATCATCATCATCATCATCATCATCATCATCATCATCATCATCATCATAATCATCATCATCATCATCATCATCATCATCATCAACATCATCGTCGTCATCATCATCATCAACATCATCGTCATCAACATCACCATCATCATCATCATCATCATCATCATCATCATCATCATCATCATCTTTATAATTATCATCCAGTGCCTGGCCGGCGTGTTTGAGCAATCATGCATCTCCACAAACTGCGATCTCCACGGCATGGATCAGTTGGTGTGTTGACTCCCTTCCGTGCCATGACACAAGACTGTCAAGAATCTTCTCACGCTGTCTTCCTCTATTTCTCTTTCCACAAATCTTTCCGGTTGTCACAATATGTTCCAGTTTATGTTACGTGGCAAAAAAAAAAAAAAAAAACGACGACTGCCTGTTTATAATGTGTGTGATATGTTGTCTTTGCGACTTAGCTTCCCTCAAAATGTCCAGATTTTCATTTTTGCTGCCCAATTAATTTTCAGCATTCTTCTATAAAACCACATCTCCAAGGCTTCCATGGATATATTCTCCCGTTTCCTGGTCCAGGATTCGCAGCCGTATGTTAGAATTAGTTCTGTGTAACATAACATTTCTAACTTTCAAGGACAATGACGTTCTGTATTTTTATTTATAAACTATCATTTACTGCCTATAGTACCTTACGGTGTAGGACAGGGGGGTCTTGAGCCTGAGGAATTAAGGCCGCCTGGCTAGTGCAGTCGCCGCGAACTGTGCAGGTTAGAGTTGTCTTTTTGCCCCGGACAGAAAAAAACTCCACACCTTACCGAGGATTCGAACCCGGGTCTCCCGAAGGAGAGTCCGGCATTCTAGCCACTCAGCCAGCCGCTTTGTTCCTGCACTTGATCTTGCCAGGGGCCAGGATGATCACCCAACACATTTCTATACATGCTGGGTTAATATTATTCCTTTCCCTGGAAGGTTAACATGGTCAACAAACACCTGAAGAAGTCGGATGTGTCTGCCGAAAGGCTCTGCTGTAAACAGGCACAACGCAATTACGTCCGTGTCATGGGTCGGAAGGATATGAAATGTTGGTTGTTTAATGTTGTATACTTGACTCGTTTGGTTGTCTAGGTGGATGCCGATGACAAAGAAGTATCACTTCAACTAGCCAGTGAGCCCTCACGCACATGACTAGAACATGTTCACGGGGACTCTCAAATAAACTCAACGAGACCGTTGGTTGCAGCCAAACTTGACAAAAGCTTTAATCACAGAGCGGCATCATCACACACATCACACCGTATCCCACCAGCCGGTCGTACTCCTTATCTAGCTTCTTCCGCACAAGGGGCACGTTCGTCACCGTTTACACTGATGGCTATAAATACAATGACTGGAATGCTCAAATGTCTCCTAATCAATTTCTCTCGTTCCCCAACTGTTGTAGATCCAAAAAAAATTTCATTTTTAAATTTTTTCAAGTTTACGTGCGCTGCCTATCAATTTCGTGTAGAGGCCCTGACTGTTAACTTGTATGTAAATCCTAGTGTGAATCCTAACGGTTCTTTACAATGACTAATGGATTCTGTGAGTGTACTGTTTAAAAACGCAGTGTCTGTCTCAATGTTCCGTGCCCAAAGTGAAATTCTATCCTTTGCGTTGTTAGATAATGCCTTGTCGTGGCGTATTTTTATTACGTTACATAGGCGCGTTTCCTACTTGTATTCTTAGGTGTTCTAAGTATTATCCGTTTTAGCATCTACTCGTGTTTTATGCGTGTGAACTCATTCATGTATGTGTCATGACAGTCCAAAACAAACATTCCGGATGAACGAAGAAGAAGAAAGATTTAACATTCTGAGACTTATGGTGCTATCTCAATGGTTAGATACGAATTCTGTCCGTATTCCATAGTTGTGGAATCGTGTGGATGATAGACGTGGCTAATGAAGACACCTTTTATTAAGGGTGTCTAGTTGGTCATGCGTCGAAGTACACGTGTTCCTGCAGCGAGGCGCTGTCGTCATTTGGAGGTGTCAGGTTCGAATCCCGGTGGCATAACTATAGCTGTCAATTTTTATGCCCTCTAGTGTGTCCTCTAGTCATTCCTCAAGTCCGTCCTCTAGTGCGTCGTCTAGTGTGTCCTCTAGTGCGTCATCTAGTGTGTCCTCTAGTGCGTCCCCTAGTGTGTCCTCTAGTCCTTCCTCAAGTCCGTCCTCTAGTGTGTCCTCTAGTCATTCCTCAAGTCCGTCCTCTAGTGCGTCGTCTAGTGCGTCATCTAGTGTGTCCTCTAGTGCGTCCCCTAGTGTGTCCTCTAGTCCTTCCTCAAGTCCGTCCTCTAGTGTGTCCTCCAGTCCGTCCTCTAGTTCATCTTTTAGTGTGTCCTCTAATGAATCCTCTAGTGTGTCCTCTAGTCCGTCCTCGAGTGTTTCCTCTAGTCAGTCCTCTAGTTTGTCTTCTAGGCCGTCCTCTAGTGCAGTGGTTCTCAACCTTTTTTGGCCCGTGCCCCCTGCACCATATTTTCAGAACGTCATTCCCCCCCCCCCTTTCCTATCAAAAATTTGGCCCGTGCCCCCCTTCACCGTTTTTTCAGAACGTCATTCCCCCCTTTCATATTTCCTATCTAACCACCCCTACACAGTATACGTAAAAACAGAAGGTAAATTTAATAGCACATACTAAAACAAGTCTAGACATCCACATAAAACATGATTTGTGGGTCTACTTACTTTATAAAATGAATTTTAGAACATTAAGCCGGGAGTGCAGGGATTGGCCAGCAGGGGCCACGGAAGTGGAAATCCAGCAACTAATTCAGGACAATGCTCACTCGAGTGATGTGATTATCTACACAGATGGTTCGGTGTCAAGAGGTGAGAGAAGTGGCTGGGGGTTCATTGCCAAAGCTAATGGTCGATGTTTGGGGCAGGAGAGCCTGGCATATGATACCACAAAATCCAGCTTAAGAATGGAAGTGGAGGCTGTCACTGCGGCTCTCCGCTGGATGGAGAATACCACACACACACACACACACACACACACACACACACACACACACACACACACACATACATAGTGATTGTAACTAACTCAGAAAGCATGCTGACGAGGGTGAGAACGGGCAGACTTCGTGCGGAGTGGCTTGCTTCGCTTCGGAGGTCACGGGTGACAAGCATCGCCTGGATCTTTTCTCCGGGGCATGCCGGTGTGCTGGGAAATGAACAGGCGGACAGATTGGCTGGCTCTGCAGAACTTGGTGGAGTATTGATACATGACAAGGCAGACGTGGTTGCGGCCTTGTGGGAGCACGTGCACACCTCGGAGGAGCAAATGGATTACCATGGTCTGGCAAGAATGAGACAACGAGGAGTGACGAAGGGATCTGGCCGACGCTCAACGCTCAAAGGAAAGGCGAGACGGACTTATAATCAGATTGCTACTGGTACTATTAGTGTTGGAACTCTTCGCTGGCTGCTAGGGATGGGGACGGAGCACTTATGGGAATGCCCCGAATGCTGTGATGTCGATTCTTAAATCAATCAATCAATCAATCAATTTTAGAAGGATGAGGCGTACATAACTGTAAAGTATGAAGGGAAAACAATATCAAGTAATCGGTTCTTGTATTAACACGATCTTGAAATGGTCTTCATTCCCCCCCCCCCCCCCCCCCCCCCCATGGAAACCCTAAAATTTCCCCCTGGGGGGAATTCCCCACCGGTTGAGAACCACTGCTCTAGAGTGTCCTCTAGTCCGTCTTCTAGTGAATCCTCTAGTTCGTCCTCTAGTCCGTTCTCTAGTGAGTCCTCTAGTCTCTAATTCTTTATTCTACCTCTGGAATCTCTGCGGCAAAGTGGTTACGCCTGACTCGTGCTTTGAAGGTTGTGGGTTCCACCACGGCTCACGTCGCTCGGTTTACGAGTGCATTTTTCTTGGAGACTTCTGTGGGTCGTCGCTGGAGCTACGGAGTTCGTGCTTTGAGCGAAGCTTTCGGCAGGCCGCCCTGCGGAAAGAGACCGAGCCATATGGGATAAAAATCCGGTGCACGGAAGTTGATTTCCTGGCCTTTTAAACCCTTGTAAACTCTTCTTTGCTTCAAAGGCTTGCGAACGCGGTTCGTGAGCCAGGAACCAGGCGTTCGAAGCTCAACTGCGGCCGATTTGTGCAGCAGACCGTATCGCGTTGTGTTATAACGTGCTAGTATGGGAGCCGGTCGTTCAGAAAGCAATGGCAAACTACTGAATGTAATGTGTAAGGGATACGCAACAACTACAAAAAACTCTTCTATTACTGTGAACGCCAAACATTACATGCGAATTTATTTATGACATGGCTTTCTGTGTTATTAAGGGCTTACAAACGCAATTCGTAATCCCGTCTAACGCTGTGGGCGATTTGGGAGTAGACCATCTTGCGTTGGTTTTCATGCAATGGTATAAGAGCCGGTCATTCAGAAAGCAAAGGCAAGCTATTGAACGTAAACTATTGAACCAAAAAATCATACACAGTCCCCCCCCCCCCCCCCCCCCCCAAAAAAAAAAATGCTGAGGTTGATTGCGACGTCCTGTAAAGGATATGCAACTCACTATTTCTAAACAAGAAATCAACGTTGAAGTCTTTCTGAACCTGCTACCCCACCGTCAGCGGCGTTCAGGAAGTGTAAGCATGAGCGTATTATACTTGCTGCCGCGTAGACCATTCACGTGAATATATTTGTGACATTGCTTTCTAAACATACCCAACCGTGCATTAAACTATGCACAAGACACAAATGACCGTGTTGCTGGTCACAGGGGCAGACAACTACAGGAACACAAAGTAGAAGTAAGCAGTGGTAATCCCCCCTTAGAAACTCATACATTTTTTTTTTTTTATGTGTAAAGACGGAACGAGAGACAGACAGACAGACAAGGAGACAGACATAGAGAAGTAGGCAGCGGCCAGTGCCTTTTGGTAACTGTTCCATCCATGTCTTTCAACGTTTTAATGCGTGAAGACACAACACACACACAGAGAGAGAGAGAGAGAGAGAGAGAGAGAGAGAGAGAGAGAGAGAGAGAGAGAGAGAGAGAGAGAGAGAGGCAGTGGTAAGTGCCTTTTGGAAACTGTATCATGTCTTTGTAGGTTTTAATGCGTGAAGACACACACACACACACACACACACACACACACACACACACAAACGCGCGCGCAGAGAGAGAGAGAGAGAGAGAGAGAGAGAGAGAAATTAGCAGCGGTAAGTGCCTCTTGGGAACTGTATTATCTCTTGAGTTGAGGTGAGTTGAGTCAAGAACCGACATCACTGCACTCAGGACATCCCCATACGTGCTCAGTCACCTCGTTCAACAGCCAGTGAAGAGTCATACTACTAATCGTTCCCACCGCTATCTGATTAAATATTCTCCTGGTCTTCCCTCTCAGTTTTGAGATTCTTCCAGACCCCCCTGCCGATCCCCCGGAATCTAATTCTTTCCGCATATGGGTTCTCAATCTGTTCCTCCGCCTTCTCCACCTGGTTCCACAAGCGCACAACCACCTCCCCCTTGTCCATAGGCAAGATACCACCAAGAGGTACATTCCCTGCTAGCCTATTAGCCTGTTTATTCCCCCGTACACCCGCATGGCCAGGGCAAAATATCCATACAATTCTCACAATCTGTCACCTCTGAAGCGACGAGAGCCATTCCACACGAAACATTCCTTTCTCCACCTTTCTAAGCATATTCTTTGAATCCGTAATGAACACAACGTGTGTTGCAGTAGTCTCCTCTAGCCACCGGAATTGCCGCTGTTACTGCCTCCACCTCCATTCTCATACTGGAGGTCGTAGTCTCATATGCCAGGCTCCCCTTTTTCAAGACTCGCTGTCAGGGTCTTACAATGGAATGAATCTGGCTCGCTGGACCTAACATATGTGAGACATACACAAGTACAGAATGACCTGACGGGACACACAGTAACACTAAGTTTGATGGTTTTATTTACACTTCACATGCAACCCAATCTAATTCGGCATGTGGCCATCACAAGGTGAATATCACAACCTATACATAATACATCAATGCACTCACAAACTCAAACCCACAGCTATGCAGTCTTTCTATCTTCTTCCAAGAGCTACGAACAATCTACTTTCAGGCACAGAAACACAAGAGCCGCTTTCATACACGTCAGTCTCGTCTGATGCCCCTAGCCGTGTCTGGCGTTTTCCGCTCACAGTGCTTGCCCTGTGGATTCGAGCGCAGCGAGAATTGCATGCGTCACGCTTGTACTGGCTTGACTCTGACGGTCACTCTCTCTGTCGTCAGCGAAACCTGTGGGTAAGTCATTGGTGTTCGCCTGGCGGGCGTAACGATGTCGCGGCATATCAATGGGGATTATGACACCCTCCCCGCGGGTCATTCATGAAAGATTCTATCTTTCATGTGTATTCTCTGTAAATTCAGGGTTGCTATTCTTACCCAAGTCAGAATCTTCCCATTGGTTGTCATGTACCCTGGCATATGCAATAGAAATACATAAGTATTGTAAATTATACATATTAAGTCGTAATGTATTGAGACTTTAACACTTGCCAAGTATCATCCTCTCGATGGATGATCACCTCTGTTGCAATTTTGACCCAGTCAGACCGGTAGCACCCGCAATCAATGCAACTACCTCGCAACCAACAAAAAAAACGTATAATATGTCCTTAGACATCAGGTTAGACCGTAAAACGTCCTAATATGAGACGAATTCAACTGTAGAGTTCCAACCAAATTTGGTAGGGAGCTCTCATGTTGGTCTACAACATTGGCATTCTTCTGCATGCCCAGCTGATGCAATCTTGGCGTGTCGACAATCTGGCAACACAGTGACTAATTTTATACATTACACATTACTATCTATTTCGATTTACCGCCCTTTGGTGTAATTGGTGACACCAATTAAATGAAAGGGAAATAATTTAAACAGATGTTAAATCTAATAAATTACAATTATAAATTTATTTCTCAGCGTCATAGCTTGATACTTCTTTACAATAGCGAAAAAAATGTCGCTAATGTGAATCAGTTAATCAAGGTATGATTCTCAGATTACAGCAGTTTCAAAAATATTAATACACCATTTGTATATTTCAAATTCGTGTTTCACAAATATTTTACAAGCGTCATTAATTTTTAAGGTTTTGTTCATAGTCTGCTAGATTTTTGTTTTAACTTTCTAACTTTCCGGAAGTACACACGAACAGCTGATGTAAGCGATAGTTTTTTTTCCACACACTTGTTCCGTAATGATGTTGGGATATTCGGAATGTAACGTTGTGCTATTCGCTGGTGTTTTCGGTGTTTCATTGGACTTCTGGATTACGATCTTCTACAGTGGAGTAACTGTCCCAGTTTAGTTCACTCAATTGTTCAATTCACACGGGATAAAATGTTGCTGGATACTTCCAGTTTGCAGATACCACGGATAACTTAAATTGTTCTTGTTCACTTGAGGTAAGTTACGACACTGACCTGTGGCACTGTTCTTAGTTTATAATATTTATAATTACTATTGTTCACTTTCTAACACACACTACGCACTTATACATAACAATTTAACAATTAACACCTTATTTTAGACCTTAATAATATTTACAGTGGGAATTGATCCCTATCACAATGATGTAGTTGACACTCACAGCTTTTCTGAAAAAAAAAATACATTAATGGCTGTGCTGGTCTGAGTGTTTTAACATACTGCACTCAGACATATTTGGCTATTGGGTATCATCGGGACAACGCGACAAAAGATCAGCCAGTGTATTTAATCTGCCAGGGATGTGTTTCACTTCAAAGCTGTAGTCCTGGAGCAAAAGTTACCATCGCGCTATCATATGGTTAGTTGACACTGCAGATGTAATAAACTTCAAAGGGCTGTTGTCAGATTCTACTACGAAATGCCTTCCAAGGAGGAATCTAGACAATCTCGTTATTGCAAACACTAATGCAAGGGCTTCTTTTTGAGGGGTCGACCAAGTGCGTTCTCTTGGTTTAAGTTTCCTGGATAGGTAATATACAGGATGTAAAATGCCGTCATGTTCCTGTAATAGTACCGCCCCAATCGCCACGGAGCTCGCATCTGTGCGTAATCTGAAAGGAATATGCAAATTTGGCAATTTGAGAATGGGATTCTTTAAACTATTCTCAGAAAAATAGGACAATATCTTCTGGAATGCAAATTTTAGGCATTCGTTGTTCACAATTTTATTTGGGTGGTCTTTTTTTAGTATGTTAGTAAAACTTTCAGTCAGTTCAGCAAAATCTGGGATGAACTGCCTGTAATAATTTAGAAGTCCTAATACACTTCTGACTTGTTTCTTCATAGTCGGAAGTGTCAGTTTCAGAATCTTTGACACGATGTTATCGTCAGTAGTGACAAAGCCATTAGAGATATTATACCCCAAGAAGGAGATTTCCTGGTAGGCTATGTCAACTTTGGCAGGTTTAATAGTAAGTCCGTGCTGTCTGATCCGTTCAAACGTCTGCTGTAATGTCGTTATGTGCTTTGTCATTGTCATTGTGTGTACACATATATCATCCATATACGAAATGATATTCTTTATGCCCGTCAGTAATAGTCTTGTCATGCGTACGAATGTTGCCGGTGCGTTAACAAGCCCAAATGGTAATTTGCACCATTCGTACAGTCCCCAAGGTGTGGCAAAGGCTGTCAGATGTCTGCTCTGGTCGTCCACCGTTATCTGCCAGTAACCTTTTGTCATGTCTATCTTCGTGAAGTATCTAGAGTCTGTCAGCTCTGTCAGCAGTTCCTCGCAGTTGGTCATTGGCTCCAAATCCAACTGTGTAATTTTATTTAATTTTCTATAATCTATGCAGAGTCTTATTGTGTCGTCCTTTTTGCGTATGATGACTATTGGAGAAGAGAAGTGTGATTGCGATCGTCTAATGATGTTGTTCTTTTCTAAGTCAATGATTTCTTGATGCAGTTTTTCCTTGTAACGTAATGGAATTGTGTAGGGTCTGCATTTTATTGGTGTGTTGGAGGTCAAAGTAATGTGGTGTTGTACTAGTTCTGTTTGTCCTGGGTTGTTGGAGAAGATGGTACTGTAGTCCTGTATGAGTTGTTTGCAGCTGTCGGTGTCTGCTTGAGTTAACTGCGGGTTTATCTTGATGTCTTGTAAGCAGTTTGTCGTGTTTGGTGCTGGTATTGGTATTTCGTCGCTTTCTTCGTCGCCTTCATGGTCGATTATTGTTGTATTGGCTGATGTATCGTCTTGTTCGTTGTCCCTGTTGTAGTATGGTCTTAGCATATTGATGTGGAATATTTTGTGTTTGTCTTTAATTTGAATTTCATAGTCCACCGGTGAAATCTATCTTAGTACCTTAAATGGTCCTTGCCAAGAATCGGTCAGTAACTGTCGGTCACTAGGTAGGAGCAGTAGTACGTCCTGTCCAGGTGTCAGTGTTATCGTCCTGTTTCCTTTGTTTGCATATTGTCTATACACCGCACCAGATTGTTTCAGTGCATCTTTGGCAATAATACAAGATTTAATTATCCTTTCACGCAATGATGTCACATATACGGCAGTTATGTTCTTGAGAGGAATAGCTTCAGGCCAGCGGCTACATAGATCAATATTTGTAACTATAAATCTATTTCCTCTAGATGTTACATGATTTAGAGGACCTACGATGTCAACAGATATTTTCTCAAAGGGTCGACTGGCTAAATCTGTAACCTGTAATTCAGCCTGTGGGTGTTTCCCCTTTTTCACTAGTTTTTGGCAGATGTCACAACTTCTGCAATATTGTTTAATGTTATTACAGAATTTTGGCCAATAAAACTGTGACAACAATCTAGATCTGGTCTTTGAATAAACCATATGCCCTGCAAGAGGTATATCACGGGCAAGATGTAGGGCTTGCTTACGGTATTCTAGTGGCAAAACAGTTTGCTCTGTGGTGGTGTCACTTCTGGTATAGTACATAGTGAGGATGCAATTCTTGAGAGCAAAATGCCATCTTGCATTCTTAGTCAACCTTGGCTTTTGGCCTATCAGATTAAAATACTTATACAATGAAGGATCAGCCTTTTGGGCTGTTACAAAATTTTCCTTCATGGTTTTAGAAGGTAGTAATACTGGGCTTAGCATTTCTATAGCCTCAGTTTGATCAATTTGTTCTTGCACTCTAGCAGCAGATCTAGTTATTGCGTTCACACTTTCAGTGATATGAGATGATGGTGACATACTTGAATCAATGATTTCATGTGATGGTGAAACAATTGGATCAATGGTATCATGTGATGGTGATACAATTGGATCAATGATATCATGTGATGATAGTGCTGCATTAGCTAGCATACAATTATCTGATGATAACACACTTTCCATGATGACGTTCGATGGAGATGATGTTACATGATCATCAATACATGCAGATGTTATGGTGTTATGAGGCATCTCATTCACTTCGGGAAGGTTCCCAATGATAACATCACAGCAAGGATTGGTTAATGCTGCGCATTTAACCTTACCAGTGAGGAATGGAGTCTCAATGTATGCCCATGCCAATGGATACTTCTCGATATTTCCCGAGAATGTTCTACATGTTACGTGCCTGCCTGTATAGTCTGTAGGCATTATGAAATCCCTTTTAAGACCTATAAGAGTGCTCCCGCTGTCTCGTAAGACTGTAGCAGGCTTGCCATTCACATACCCATGGTTGATGTTAATTCTGCCTTTGGAATCTATTACCAAATTGGCTTCCTCATTGGCAATAGGTATCTAGTGGCCGCATGTTAATAGGCCATCTTCATGGAACTGATTACAGATGGTACATTTTTGTGGATTAAAAGTATCTATGGCCTGCGCTGAGTTCACAGGATGATTTTCAAGATGTTCTTCATCTGATGAAGAGCTATCAAACAAGGCGGCATTCGCCTTCCTGGTCATCTGTTTCCCTTTACAAGCATGATGCCAGTGGCCATACGCTTTACAAAGGAAGCATTTGGTTAGCCGTTTGAAGTTTCTTCACTCTTTATCTTGGTTATTTACATAGTTTTGCAAATATGTTAGATATACAGGGTTCTGATCGCACATCTCATTCCGGTGGTGAGGAAATTGGCAAAACCTACATTTCTCAGTAGTAGGCTTAAATGTCTTTTGCCTATTGTATGTATCTGATTTTGATCTCTCATAGCTAGCAGCTGCTACAAAATTTACATCAGTTGCTACACTAGCAAAACAATGTTTATTGGCTGTAAAATACGCCGAACCACGTTTCTCGATCTGTTCTACACTCATACACTCACTCTCTTGCAAAAATTTTGAAAATAATGGTGGAAGGGATGTGATGATTTTATCCCTAAGGATGAGATCTTTCAATTTGTTAAAGTTCTTATTAACTTTGGCTGCTGAAAGCCATTTACTGAATATATCCTGTACTACTGATATGTAGTCAGAGAACGTTTGAGTAGGTTTTGGAGTTAGTTTACTGAACTGTTCTCGGTAGCCTGCTTCATCTAACAGGAAATGTGACATAATTTTTGACTTTATGTACTGGTAATCTTTTCTGAGATCTTTAGGGATAGTCTCTATAACTTTTAGAGGTTCCCCTGATAAACTTCTCATATAAATGATGTTCCACTCAGATACTGGGATCTGGTAGTGGTCCATTAAAGTCTCAAAGTTTTGGGTGAAGGCTGCTTTGCAGTCCCCCGAGGTATAATTTCTGACAATACCTTGGTACTTTTTGTACTGGTTTTCTTTTTCCAGTCTTTCAGATTTACGAGATTCTTTTTCAACAGCTGTTTCAGCTTCAAGCTGTTTGATTTTCAGTTGGAATTCAAGCTCTTCTCGTTTACTTTGAGCTGAGATTTCTGCTTTTCTCAATTCGGCCTCTATTTCTGACTGTTTAGTTTTTGCAGTCAACTCCAATTCTGACTGTTTAGTTTTTGCATCTATCTCTGACTGTTTCATTGCCATTTCTGCCTTCTTCGTTTCTGCATCTATTTCTGCCTTCTTCCTTTCTGCATCTATCTCTGACCGTTTCACAGCTTTTTCAGCCGCTCTTTCGTCGCGGTCCCTAGCTTTCTCCTGTGCTAGGAGGTATTCTGAATATTTTGTCTCACTCCATTTTGTCAACTCATCTCCAGTTAACTTTAGTTTTAAACCCATCTCGATGAAGTCGTTTAGAGAAGACATGATGGAATGTTTCAATGAAAATGATTTCTCACACACGCAATTTGGTTATAAAGTGTTAGTAATGTAAACAATTTCTTTACAATATTTTTAAAGTTACAGCGTGTGCCCAAATTTGCATCCAAAAGTATATAAAAAGGTAATACTCAAGTACTCTGGATACGCTGCTGAATGGTGAAAACCAGGGCCAGGACTTGTAGGGTCGCTACTACAACGGCAAATGACCTCTACGGGTAACAGTTTCAGATGGCACAGGAAACCTGGTTACTTTTGGGAGGAAATAAATTAGAATCTATGTCTGTGTGCTGTGTCTGCTTGTCCATTAAATTTTGGTTAGGTTTGTATGGCGTTGCGTGTTATTGTTGGTCGTAATGTCGTCGTTCAACAATTTTCACAAGTTGCTTTCACACGCTTTTTCTGTACACAACTACTTTCACGAAGACAAGTTAGCCATGTTTAAACGTTCAACAACTATGATGGTACAACACTTAAACTTAGATTACACAATTTTATCGAGACAAGTTTCACAATCACTGATGTTTTTCCACGTTAACACATTCAAATGTATGTAATTTACGTTCACAT
Organism: Cepaea hortensis; assembly: GCA_963921405.1. Classification (NCBI taxonomy): domain Eukaryota; kingdom Metazoa; phylum Mollusca; class Gastropoda; order Stylommatophora; family Helicidae; genus Cepaea; species Cepaea hortensis. The sequence goes on from OY992876.1 coordinate 236,268,124, forward strand.
CTAGGTTCAAATCTTAACTAAATTAAAGCCGGACGAAAGCCTCCACGTTCACACATGTCAGGGTCTTACAATGTAATGAATCTGGCTCGCTGGACCTAACATATGTGAGACATACACAAGTACAGAATGACTTGACGGGACACACAGTAACACTAAGTTTGATGGTTTTATTTACACTTCACATGCAACCCAATCTAATTCGGCATGTGGCCATCACAAGGTGAATATCACAACCTATACATAATACATCAATGCACTCACAAACTCAAACCCACAACTATGCAGTCTTTCTATCTTCTTCCAAAAGCTACGAACAATCTACATTCAGGCACAGAAACACAAGAGCCGCTTTCATACACGTCAGTCTCGTCTGATGCCCCTAGCCGTGTCTGGCGTTTTCCGCTCACAGTGCTTGCCCTGTGGATTCGAGCGCCGCGAGAATTGCATGCGTCACGCTTGTACTGGCTTGACTCTGACGGTCGCTCTCTCTCTGTCGTCAGCGAAACCTGTGGGTAAGTCATTGGTGTTCGCCTGGCGGGCGTAACGATGTCGCGGTATATCAATGGGGATTATGACACTCGCCCATTAGCCTTTGCAATAAAGCCCCAGCCACTACGTCTGTTTCTCACCACTGACCCATCGGTGTAGATGACTATGTCACCTTGATGTGTGTTGCTCTGGATCAGCTGTTGCATTTCAAACTCAGAGCGGCTCGCTGCCCATTCTCTGCACTCACGACCCAGTGTTATTATTACATTGTGCCAGTCCGTCATGTCATCCGGAACTTCAACCCACTCTCTTTTACGATTAATGATCTCTAGATCACACACCTGACTTATAGAAAGTTCTGCCTATGCCATCCAGGACCTGCCTCGTCTTAGTCTATGGGTGATCCCTGTCTGCGGCATCTATCAGGTACCATTTGGCCTGAAGGACCCTATGCCTATCCGTCATTGTAGATAGCGCCAGGATATGCCCCATGCAGATAATTGGTGTGTCCTTTGTGCACCCCAGTATTAACCGCATGGCAGCATTCTGTATGTGCTCCAACCTTTCAAGCTGGCTTTTTGATACTGTCAGCAGCCCCAAACCATACTCAATGACAGAAATTATTAACTGCTGAAAAGAGCCTGTACAGAATCCTCTGATCTACCCCGGTTGCTGCCATAGCCCTCAATGCATTAAGTTCCCTATCAGCCTTCACCACAAAATCCTCCACATGATCCTTAAAAGACAAACACCTGTCAAAGGTGATACCCAAGTACTTCAATTTACTCTCTCGACTAAGAGGACATCCATTCAACATAATACCTGGGACGTCTGCCTTGACGATCCGGTTATCCAGGGCTTACCACACAACCGATGCCTTGTCTTGGTTTAAAATGGCCCCTGCGTCCCTGCACCACTCCGTCACCTTGTCTACCGCCACCTGTACGTCTTTCGCCAAACTGGCCCTGTCTCTGCCCTGTCTGTACACCAGCACATCATCTGAAAATGTCAAGATTCTACCCACACCTGGTGTCTCAATAGCTGCGATTTTGCTGGTGTAGACATTAAAGAGCACCGGGGACAAGGCAGATCCCTGCGGCAACCCAGGTGTAATAGTACAAGGGTCAGAAGTCCAGGTACCCATGCGCAGTGCAACCTAACGCTAATAAAGGACTGCCGCAACCCATCTAACAAGGCAAGGGTAGACTTCCATGTCCAACAGTGTGTGTATTAACCGATCATACCTAACCATGTTATACGCATCCTCCAGGTCAAGAGCTACCGCCACTGTCTCCTGTTTATCCTGGAAGCCCTCATAGACATCAAATGCAAAAGTTGCAGCATTGGCCCAGGTGTCCTTTCCAGGCCGGTAGCTCCCGAGTTGTATTATCTCTTTGTACGTTTTAATGCGGAGAGAGAGAGAGAGAGAGAGAGAGAGAGAGAGAGAGAGAGAGAGACAGACAGACAGACAGACAGAAGACAGACAGACAGACAGACAGACAGAGAGACAGACAGACAGAGACATGGTGAGTCAGAGCGAGAGGGCTAGAGAGAGAGAGGGAGCTAGAATAAGGGTCGTTCATTATTTTATATCCGTTCGTGCCGCACCGCGCGTGATTGCGTACGTTGAACATGTGAACATGATCATGTCGTAGTCATGTGATAAGTACTGACCAATGAATGACAGAGCAAGTTCTTGTCCCATGATGCATAGGTTCTGTTTCTGACCGTTGAGAAAATGGCCGGGTTGATCCAAAATCCGTCCAAAGAAGCTCAAAGAGCGGTGATTCAGTTTCTTTCATTTGAAGGATGTCGACATTCATCGAAGAATGCAGGCAGCGTACGGTAACAAATGTGTGTCGAAGACAACAGTGACAGGCTGGGCACGAATGTTTTCGAAAGGACGTCAGTTGACGACAGATCTTTGACGCCCGGGTCAAGCGCATATTGTTGCAACAGAAAAAAACCATCGCCAAAATTGATTCAACAGTACAGATGAACCGTTGTCGAAGCATACGTTCGCTAGCGAACGAATTTGATGTGTCAAATGTGACAATTCGAAAGGTCGTTCGTAAGAAACTGCAATATCGGAAGGTGTGTTCACAGTGGGTACCACGGATGTTGACCGACCACCAAAAAGAGGAACGCATGGTATGGTGTTTGAACCACTTTCTGCGTTACAGAGTGGAGGGTGATGCATTTCTCTTCCGCATAGTGGCAGGCGATGAATCATGGTGTCACCAATTTGAGCCGAGCAGCAAAAGAAAGAGCATGCAATGGAAGCATACTGGATCACCAAAAGCCAAAAAAATTCAAGTTACAGGTTTCCGCTGGTAAGGTTATGCTGAGCGCATTTTTTTTACCATGAAGGGCTATTTCTGGCCGACTTTAAAGAACCTGGTGTCAACATCAAATCTACCCTCTACTCGCAAACACTAGACAAGCTGCAAAAAGCCATAAAGAATAAACGTCCCGGCATGCTTTCTCGTGGTATGATTTTGTTGCACGATAATGCTCTTCCGCATGTGGCAAAGATTATGCAGGAAACATTAGCAAGGAAAAAGTGGGAAATTCTGCAATATCCAGCCTATAGTCCTGATTTGTCACCATGTGATTTTCATTTGTTCAGACCTCTAAATAAAAGCTTCTTCTAAATAAATATCTCTTCAAAGCTTCTCCCATCAGATGTTATGACTGTTCCAAAATATCTGTATCGATTCACTTGCTTAAGAATACGCCTATTTACTCGTATATCACATTGTTGTATTTCCTTTTTCCCAGTGGTGACCATAATCTGTCTTCTTAATATTCATTTCTAACCCCAGTTGTTCACTGTGTGCAACAACCGCATCTACTAAATACTAAATTCTGCAAGTCGTGTTCTTTGTCTGCAATCAAGACTATCATCTTCATATCTAATGTTATTGATGTATCGGAACCGCCCCCCCCCCCATGTTGATTCCTCCTATATCTTCTATATTTCTGAAAATATTTTCACTGTACAGAGAAAAATGATCTGGAGACATTACACATCCCTGTCTCACACCTCTTTTAATTATCAATTCTTATGGCAGCTTGTTGTTTCCAATATATGTTTTTTACAAGTCAAAGGTCTTGTCCATCAATTTGTAGATCTTCAAGCATCCTTATCATGTCGACATGTCTCACTTTATCGAAAGCCTTTGTGTAGTCAATAAAGCAAAGATATAGATCTTTGGTTACCTCTATAGAACGTTCAATTACTGTTCTCAGTATATACATACACAGCATTTACTGTACCCTTGCCTTCTACGAACCCACATTGTTCTCCTCCTATTTCGGATTGTATTTTTTTCCTAACTCTTTGCATGATAATTCTCAGCAGAATCTTCGTGATGTGGCTCATTATACTAATTGTTTGATGTTGATCGCATTCCAAGGCTCCTGATGTCTTCGGCATTGCAATAAATATAGCATTACGTAATTTAGGAGATAGTAACGTATCCAGTAACGTGTATTGCGTTCAAAAGTCTGGTGACTTGGTGTATTCCATATTCTTCTAGGCATTGATAATTTCTATTGTGGTGTTATCTGTACCCGGGGTCTTGTCAGTTTTCATATGGTTAAGAGCATTCTGAACTTCCATCTTCAAAATTGGTGGTCCTTTATTATTATTCCGATGATCATGGTGCTCTTCTCTTGCATCATCATAAAGGTCTTTCACATAATCTGACCACGCATGTAAAATCTGATCTTTTTCTATTATGATTTTGTCATCTTTGGTTTTTAGGCGACCCGTTGATGTGTGTGTTCTTTTGTTAGTGATGTCATTAATTCTTTTGTGCATTAATTTGGTATTCCTGGTGTTGTGTTGGTTTTTAATGTCCTTGCAATTTTTCTCAAGCCATGTTTCTTTTGCCTCTTTGCATAGCTTCCTAATTTTCCTGTGAATCTCTTCATATTCTTCCTTGTTATTTTTGTTATTTCTTCTTACTTCTATGAGTTTTAAGAGGTCTTCCGTCATCCATTTCTTGCGTCTTATTATTTTTATTGTTGGGATGGTTGTTTATGTCGCTTGGTTGACTGATTTCTTTAATATTTCCCATTGATCACTGACGTCTTGAAATAATATCTCCATATCGGACAATGCATCGAATCTGTTCTTTACCTCTACATTGAATTTATCTTTTATTTCCTCACTCTTTAGTGCCGGTAGATAAAACTTTGTGTTTCTTGGTGTATATTTGACTTTCTTTAATTTTATTTTGTAAATTGCTTAAGATTAATCTATGGTCGCTGTAGGAGTATGCGCTTGGTATAGTTTTTGCGACTTTCAAGGCATTTCGAAATCTTCTGTTGATGAGAATGTAATCAATTTGATTTCTGACTTTATGATCAGGTCTCCTCCAAGTCCGTAATCTCATTGGGTGCTCTTGAACCAGGTGTTTCCAATAATCAAATCATGCTCTTTTGCCCACTGTACAAGTCTGCAACTTCTTTCATTCTGTTCCCCTAGTCCATACTTGCCTACTAGGCATCCGTCCTGTTGATTTCCAACTTTGACATTCAAGCCACCCATTATGATATTTACTTCAGAATTCTTGCATTGCTTGAAGGCTTTCTCTAAATCAATATAAAATTCAGCAATGCTGTCATCACTACTGTCAGCTATTGGGGCATAAACTTGTATGACGTTGACATCAGACGGTCTTCCACTCAACTTCACCAGTAACACTCTGTCTGATACAGTCAAATATCCTTTGATCGATTTTGATCTCTCTGTATCCATTATAATTGCTACTCCTCGCTGTTGTTTCTCTCCACCAGAATAGATTATTCTATATTCCTCAGATGTTATAATGCCCATTCCTGTCCGTTTGGTCTCACATATACCTAACAGGTTAATATTTAATAGTTAATCCCAGTCAGTACAGAAGAAATTTGGGTTTTTGAACGTAAATATGACAGAGCGATTCTTAGAATATCATGAGCGAAGAAGAATATGAATTATGCCATTACACAAGAGCTGAGCTTAGAAGAAAAGCGAGTCATAAACCATGTATCGGAAACCATCATATTTTGGCCATATTAAACGGGTTATATTTTTGGAAAGAGCAACATTTATTCTTTTGTTCACTTGTAATTTGTTTATACCTGCAGTATTGTCTCTTGTATTAACTTCACTGTCTTGTTTAGTTCACTCATTGGTCCATAGAGGTTATCTTCCACTTTCGTTTCTCTAGGCTAGAAATGTGGGAGATGTGGTTTCTGAGGGAAAATGCAAACAATGCCATGGACAGACAAAACCAATGACCAAGTCCTCCAAGAAACAAATGAAAATTGTACACTGATTAGAGAAATTAGACATAGGTAGTCAAAAATTTTGGGCACGTTATGAGAAGAAATAAATTGGTGAACTTGGTGACAACTGGCAAGATCCAGGGGAAGGGAACAAGGGAAAAACAGAGAAATAAATACCTGGATGGCTTGGCCATGTGGTATGATCGAGACAAGAACACTGAGCTGATCCACGACTCTGGTGGTCGAGTGAAATGGCGAATTATAACCGCCCACACTTACGGGCATGGCACATGATGGATGGGTGCACAAAGATCCTTAGCGTACTTTTATTTATGATCTTGATCTCAGTGAGTTGTGGTTTCGTGCATCCCCAACCTGGTGGTAGTAGCTCTTTTTAATCCTCCCGGGATAATGTTCCTCATGGGGGAAAGAGCAACACACCTAGCCGGCGTGGAGGCTTGTCAATCCTGATCGGTCAGGCACAGTTTCTCGCTGTCTCGGCTCTTTTTTCTTCTTCTCTATCGAATAGGGGGGGGGGGGGTGGCGGCTCTGATGCTAGGTAGAAGACACACATTGAGAAAGTCTAAGCCTGTAAATAGTGAAATTATAAAGTCCCTTTACCGGTGCTAGGTAGAAGACACACATTGAGAAAGTCTAAGCCTGTGAATAGTGAAATTATAAAGTCCCATACTACGAGGGGTTAGCAGCTTTCTCCGCTAACTCCGAATACTCTCGTCACGGGACGCGACGAGAATTAGCAGTGGTTCGAATCGCAAAAGTGACTTATGAGAGTATGGAGCCGGTCGCTCAGAAAGTCGTGGCGTGCTGATGAGCGTAATCTAGCCTAGGAATCAACATACAGCTGAAAGATGCTGGTGTTGACCGCAATATCCTGAAACAGGATGGAAACGCGGGAAAAAAAAAAATACTAATGCTAGGTAGAAGACACACATTGAGAAAGTCTAAGCCTGTGAATAGTATAACTATAAAGTCCCTTTACCGGTGCTAGGTAGAAGACACACATTGAGCAAACCTATGCCTGTGAATAGTGAAATTATAAAGTCCCTTTACTGGTACTAGGTAGAAGACACACATTGAGAAAGTCTAAGCCTGTGAATAGTGAAATTATAAAGTCCCTTACTAATGCTAGGTAGAAGACACACATTGAGAAAGTCTAAGCCTGTGAATAGTATAACTATACAGTCCTTTTACTGGAACTCACGAAACACACGGAGTAGAGGGATACGTAATCACACAGAACTTGAAACATGGGCGAATAATATGGTTTGGATAACATGGTGCGAGCTGCAGGAGGTAGAAACCAAAGGTATGATGTATTATCGCCAAACTTGGTGGTTACGCGTTAAAATAATAAAAAAAGAAACCTCTCCGTCACCTCCTCATCCCTCTCTTCTTGTTCGTCGTCGTTGCTGGCAACTTAGTCCCCCTTCTTCATCTTTTATATTCTCGTCGTCGTTGCGGTCAACGTAGTCACCCTCCTCCTCTCTTCTTCTTCTTCTTCTTCTTCTTCTTCTTTCGTTCGCTTGAAATATGTCTATAACTGCAGTGCTGTCTCTTGTATGAATTGAACTGTCTTTTTCAGTTCACACAGCGGTCCATAGAGTTTATCTTCCACTGTCGTCTCTCTAGGCCAGAAGGTTTGCCTAGATATGTTATATTTTGGGCAGTCTTGGAGTATGTGCTCTGCTATCCGTGACGCCAATCCACATGTACACATGGCTGTTTCACCAATCTTGAATTTTGTATACATGTGGTTGCGTAATCTATTGTGCCCTGTTCTGAGGCGCAGAATAATGACTTGTTCTGGTCTATCCATAACGTGGTAGTCATCTTGAGCAGGTTTTGGTGGCTTTCTGACTGATTTGATCATTCTTTTCTTTTGGTGGTATGTTACAGGCACATCAGGCTGTTCTTCTTTGGCTCCTTCCTTAGCCAATTGATCAGCTCTGTCGTTCCCGGCTACTCCACAGTGGGATGGTATCCACTGTATGGTGACCTTATGCTGACTGCTAAGTTCAGAAAGCAGTGTCCTTAGTACTGGCAATTTCCCAGACAGGAGCGCCTCGAGTACTGATTTTGCATCTGTCAATAGCACCACAGGTTGTGTACCATTGCTGGTATTTAGTAATTTCTCTGTTGCTATCTTGATTGCCTCAATTTCAGCATCGTAGTTATGGCAGTACTTTCCTGTCGGTACTCTAGCTGTGTCCCTGGTATTATTTGGGTATTCTATGTACACTCCCGCTCCTCCATTTCGAACAGCATTTTGTGCTGACCCATCTGTGTAGACTCGGATCCAGAGGTCCTGTGGGTATTCTTCATCAAGGAAGCTGAGAGTGGCTGTTCTGCGCTGCACACTGTTCTGATCTTCCTTGTCAAATATTCCTCTCACTTTTGTCTGGATTTGTAATGATAGTCTATGCTCATCTTTCCATGGAGTTCGCTCTGGAATAGTTGTTAGGGGGATACCAACTGTGGGCAGATCGGTGGTTTCTCTGCAGAGTCGTTTGGCCTGTTGGATAAAACTACTTCTTTTCAACCGCCCCATAGCTAGGTTTTCAAATCTGTTCTTCATAGGGTGGCCTGGCAAGCTGAGGAACTTTTCTGCTTGTATTAGCGTTTTCGTATCTCTGCGCTCACTCAGTGCTTGTGTCCTCCCCATCTTCTCCATTTTCACTATAGGGGTTGATCTCATCCCTCCTGTGGTGACTCTAAGTGCTTGATTTTGCACTTTGTCCAGCTCTTGTAGTGTGGTTTTTGCTGCCGAACACCATGCAGTTGACCCGTATTCCAGGTGTGGTCGTATGCTCTGTTGATAAACTTTGCTAAGTATTTTCCCACTGGCTCCCCATGTGGTTCCATTTATCTTTCTCAGGATGGCTATTTTCCTTCTGGCTTTTGCTGCTGCTTTGTTGATGTGCTTTCTCCATGTCAGCCTGCCATCAAATGTTACTCCAAGGTATGTTGGTTCTTTATCTTCTCGTAGGGGTGTTCCATTTATCTGGATGGTCCCTGCCTTTTGTTTTGGAGAGAGGGTAAATAGGGTGGTGCTGCACTTGTCAGTGTTTATGCTGACACACCATCTATTTGCCCATGCAACAAATGTATCTACAGCTCTTTGTAGTAATCTGGTGGCCACTGATGCATGTTCATTTGTGCTCCATAGAACCAGGTCATCGGCATACATTGCGGCTTTAATTCCATGCGGTAGATTAGCAACGAGATCATTGATGAAGATTAGAAAGAGTGTGGGGGACAATACTCCGCCCTGGGGAACTCCGTGACGCAGTAGTACTTTCTTGCTCTTTAGTCCGTCTATCTGTACTCGGGCTCTTCTGTTGTGCAAGTATGCTTTCACCCATTTGTACATTCTTCCATTGACTTTGCAGTTTCTCAGTTTATTCATCAGACCTTCTTTCCAGACTTTGTCAAAGGCTTTCTTCAAATCTATCCATGCCGCAAGCACCAGCTTCTTCTCTTGGAATGCATCCTCAATTTCTTGAGAGAGGTAGGTTGTCTGATCTTCCGTAGAGTAGCACTGCCTAAAGCCAGCCTGCTGTGGCACAAGGATGTTTTTACTTTCAATGTACCACTGCAGTCTGTGATTGATGATGCGCTCCAGTGTTTTGCAGAGACAGCTGGTGAGGCTAATTGGTCTGTAGCTAGAGGCAATGGAACTATCTTTCCCTGATTTTAGGAGGGGTATCATGATTGCTTCTCTCCAGGCTTGTGGAACACTGCCTAAGGTCCAACTGTTATTGAAGATCTGCAACAGCTTTGCTTTGGCCTCTGTTCCTAGGTTCTAGATCATTTCATTGGAGATACCATCAGCTCCTGGTGACTTTCTCATTTTCAGTTTTGATATGGCTAGCTCCAGTTCGCTGATTGTGATGGGTGCCTCCAGAACCTCATGTACTATTTCCTTCTGTCCTGTATGTTGCCGTTTCTCTTGAATCTCTTGTTGTTTCTCTGGACTGATTTTGATATTGCTATCTTGTGCGAATGAGTCCGCAAAATGGTCAGCTGCTTGCTTTCTTGTTAAGATGTTTCCATCTTTATGTAGTGCAATTTTTGAGTTTCTCCCTGTGCCCTCATCGTTAAGTTGTTTTATTAGCTTCCACAATTTCCTTGTGTCTGTTTCAAAGTTCAAAGACTCTGTTTTTTCCTGCCAGCTTTTCCGTCTAGCCTGCAGCTTGGCCCTTTGAAATTTGGCTTTTGCATGCTGGAATTTATTGTGGTGCTCTTGGCTGGGTGTGGCCTCTGCTTGCTTTCTACATACTTCCACATCATTATGCAACTGTTCCAGTTCATTACTCCAGTAGGGTTTATATTGTTTACGGGCTCCTCTTGGTACTGTTTCTCGCGCTGCCTGTAGTATGCATTTCCCAAACTCTTCAACTACTTTATTTATGTCTTTCTCAGTGTTCAGGTTTCTAACCAGTATGCTGGTGCGATGCTTGTACACTGCCCAGTCTGCTTTCTTGTAGTTCCACCTCGAGAGGGTGCTGCTTTCACTTACAAGCTCATTTTCTACAGTTAGAAAGACTGGTCGATGGTCACAGCCACTTAGTTGTTTCCCAAAAAATCGTGTAATGTTCCACTCCAGGTCTGGTGAATGAAAAGCCAGGTCAGGTGTAGTTGTAGAGTGCCATGATCTCGAGTAGAAAGTATGTGGGTCAGACGGCTTGTTAACCAAGATGAATCTATTCTCATCCTGCCAGTCTTCCAGTCTCTCTCCTCTCTGGTCCATGTGATCATAGCCCCAACTCTGCGAGTGGCTGTTGAAATCGCCGCACACAATAATTTTTTCTGTTAATGGTAGTGTGTCCAGTGCCTGTGGACGGTCACTTGGACAGTAGTAATTGATCAGATGTAGGTCTGTATAGCCTGTTTTAAGTTTAAGTGTATGATACTCAGCCCCTTCCATATGGACTTTGATTTGGGAAGCAGTGATGTTATTTTTTACAAGGGTAAGTATCCCACCTTTTCGCCTGTCCTTTCGGTCAGATCGGTAACACTGGTAGCCTCTGATTTTGAAGGCTATATTTTCGTTGAGGTGAGTTTCTTGCAAGCAACATATGCTTACTTTTTCTTTGTCCAGTATGTTTTCTAATTCTACTTTTTTGTTGCTGACTCCCTCCGCATTCCAGTGCATTATTTTAAGTCTTAGTTTAGTATGGCCAGCTGTTCTATTCTCATGTCCCCTGGCTCCACAGGACATCTGAGAAGGACCTCCAGTAGTTGGGGTTGGACCCTTTCGAGACATAGGGCCCGGCACTGCACCTGCCTGGGGGTCCAAAGCAGGGCGAGCACCATAACGTTTAGCAGCAGTCGACATATTCCATTTTGCGTAATTGCGTGGCATCCTGATTTCTGTGGTGTGCCTCCTGGCTGGTTGCCTCCGTCTTCAGCACCTTTCCTTTGCTAGAGCAGACTGTGGTCTCACTCGAGTTTAGATGTGTACACACGCACACACGTGTCTGCACATGCATGTATGTGTATACACATCTAGAGCACACTGGTTATTTTCCGGCGCCAGATACTCGCCGTCGCCCCTTCTCCTGTTAGTTAAAACTGTTCCGCCACGTGAAGGCCAGGAGTTGGACTTTTGCTGCAGAGGTTATGTATTCACGAGCCATTGGGGTATTTAAGCAATGTTGGGCGCTCACCCCAACACTGCGCCCCGGCTACATACAGCAATTTGGAACCTCCTCTCTTCTTCATAACTGTCTTCTTTCCCGTCATCGTGCCCCTCCTCCTTCTCATCCTCTAGTCTTCTTCATCATCATCATCATCATCATCATCATCATCATCATCATCATCATCATCATCATCATCATCAGCGTTATGGTGATGTACCATTTTATATATTCAGCTGTCTTTCCACGAGGACAACCATCGCCACGCCCAGCTTACAACCTCTTCTTGGGTTCTTACAAGTAATGCACTGAGCCATCTTATGTAACATTAAGGAACTTCAAGTTTGCAACAAAACACGATAGTTTATTCAGCTGAATAGGCGTAAATAGCCAGATATATTGCAATCTATCGTGCCCTCGCGAGTGTGTGGGTTCTTGTATGTGCGTGTGCTTGTGCCTGACAAAGAGAATAGGAAATGTATCGAAACGCAGGTAATGCTTAGCTTGTGTCATTGTCACTGTAGCGGGCGGAGTTTTCTTCTTTGTTGTACACATCAAACTGTCTATGTTTACCTTGATTGTGGGAACTGCCTGTGTGTATGCGTGTGCCCGAGAAATCAAACTGTCTATGTTTACCTTGATTGTGGGAACTGCCTGTGTGTATGCGTGTGCCCGAGACATCAAACTGTCTATGTTTACCTTGATTGTGGGAACTGCCTGTGTGTATGCGTGTGCCCGAGACATCAAACTGTCTATGTTTACCTTGATTGTGGGAACTGCCTGTGTGTATGCGTGTGCCCGAGACATCAAACTGTCTATGTTTACCTTGATTGTGGGAACTGCCTGTGTGTATGCGTGTGCCCGAGACATCAAACTGTCTATGTTTACCTTGATTGTGGGAACTGCCTGTGTGTATGCGTGTGCCCGAGACATCAAACTGTCTATGTTTACCTTGATTGTGGGAACTGCCTGTGTGTATGCGTGTGCCTGAGACATCAAACTGTCTATGTTTACCTTGATTGTGGGAACTGCCTGTGTGTATGCGTGTGCCCGAGACATCAAACTGTCTATGTTTACCTTGATTGTGAGAACTGCCTGTTTGTATGCGTGTGCCTGAGACATCAAACTGTCTATGTTTACCTTGATTGTGGGAACTGCCTGTGTGTATGCGTGTGCCCGAGACATCAAAGTGTCTATGTTTACCTTTATTGTGGGAACTGCCTGTGTGTATGCGTGTGCCTGAGACATCAAACTGTCTATGTTTACCTTGATTGTGGGAACTGCCTGTGTGTATGCGTGTGCCCGAGACGTCAAACTGTCTATGTTTACCTTGATTGTGGGAACTGCCTGTGTGTATGCGTGTGCCCGAGACATCAAACTGTCTATGTTTACCTTGATTGTGGGAACTGCCTGTGTGTATGCGTGTGCCCGAGACATCAAACTGTCTATGTTTACCTTGATTGTGGGAACTGCCTGTGTGTATGCGTGTGCCCGAGACATCAAACTGTCTATGTTTACCTTGATTGTGGGAACTGCCTGTGTGTATGCGTGTGCCCGAGACATCAAACTGTCTATGTTTACCTTGATTGTGGGAACTGCCTGTGTGTATGCGTGTGCTTGAGACATCAAACTGTCTATGTTTACCTTGATTGTGGGAACTGCCTGTGTGTATGCGTGTGCCCGAGACATCAAACTGTCTATGTTTACCTTGATTGTGGGAACTGCCTGTGTGTATGCGTGTGCTTGAGACATCAAACTGTCTATGTTTACCTTGATTGTGGGAACTGCCTGTGTGTATGTGTGTGCTTGAGACATCAAACTGTCTATGTTTACCTTGATTGTGGGAACTGCCTGTGTGTATGCGTGTGCCTGAGACATCAAACTGTCTATGTTTACCTTGATTGTGGGAACTGCCTGTGTGTATGCGTGTGCCTGAGAAAGAGTTATTGAAATGTCTGGAAACGCAGTTGATGTTTAGCTTGTGTCATTGTTATAGAGAGCAGTGCCCTTGTTTGTTGTACACATAAAATTGCCTGTGTTTATTTTGATTGTGGGAACGGCCTGTCTGTATATGTATGTTTGAATGTCTGCCTTTTGTCTGTACAGTTGTGTGTTTGACTCTCTGTCTGTCTGCCCGCTCTGTCTCTCTCCCTCTCTTTCTCTCTCGCTTTCTCTCTCTCTTTTACTCTCGCTTTCTCTCTCTCTTTCTCTATCTATCTATCTAATCTATCTATCTATCTATCTATCTATCTATCTATCTATCTATCTATCTATCTATCTATCTATCTATCTATCTATCTATCTATCTATCTATCTATCATCTATCTATCTATCTATCTATCTATCTATCTATCTATCTATCTATCTATCTATCTATCTGTCTGTCTCTCTGTCTATCTATCTATCTATCTATCTATCTATCTATCTATCTATCTATCTATCTATCTATCTATCTATCTCTTCTCATCTTCTTTTTCTCATCTTCTTTTTCTCATCATTTTCCTCTTGTGCCTTGCGGTGTCGAGATGAAGTATAACCAGCGGGAGAGTGCCCGCTTATGGGCTTCATTTATCGATATTCCTATGGACTCTATTCCCTGCGTCTATCTTTTACGTGGTCGGCCTCTTCCCCCGCTTCCCGCTGGCCTGTACATCATTGATTGTTGTGGTAACCTACTTGCATGACCAAACCATTTGACTTGCTGCCTTCTAATAAAATCTAGTGCAGCTATAACCCCCACTTTAGTCCTCATTTCTTCATTTCTGACCTTATCTGTTCTTGATACATTGAGTATTTTCTCAGGAATCTCATTTCTGTTGTTGTGATTTTTGTGTTTTCTTTTTCTGTCGTCCAGGTTTGGCATTGGTAACATAGAGTTGGTAGGAAGATTGTGCTGTAAAGTGCTTTCTTAGTAGTTATTGATACATGTTTGTTCTTTAGTATTGGTGCCATGCCAGGGTCGTGGTTTGAGCGGGCAAAGGAGCAAAATTTGTACGACCGTTCGACAAAGTCTCGATAAGCGCCCACTCTCTCTCGATGAGTAGTGGGCCTGCAGTCAGTAAGCTGGTATAGCTTTTTTTCCGGTCAGTTCTGTCGGCGTAGTTTGAAAGCTCGTCGGTAGGCGTCCAGTGGTTTTGCATGTATCACCTTGTGCCGGGAGGGCGCGCTTTAGCGATGCTACTCTTGGCTTGCGTGTGCGTGAACGTCTGTCCTGTCAGTCGCCGTGTGCACTTGTGCGCTGGTGAGGCTCAACCGTAAATCGGGAGATCTGTTCGCAACTTAGACGAGCAATATCTTCTGTGGGCAGCTTCTCGCCTCATATGTGTGTGGTCTGTTCTGGTGGTCAGTCCGTCTTCGGCGAAGGAAATCTTGTGGATTCTATCAGTAATCATACGCCCATTGCTTGTCGCTACGCTTGTCTTAAAACTGAAAATTAAAGGAAATGACGGAAGGGCCGTTTGCATGAGGCTCTCGAGAGCCAATATATACAGGGATAACTGGCCGTGGCAGCCTAACGTCCACTGCATCTGTGTCCGTCTTCCAGTCGTCTTGCCATGCTCGCCACTGGAGCCAGACGGACACAGACGAGAGAGCGGGGACGACGGAGTTGCGCGACCACTACCTCGCTATATAAAACCAAAGCGCAAGTCATTCGTTCCTCATCAAAAGATGTAGTGTAATGAATGGTCCTCGTCATTCATGATGGACGAACATCGCATTTCTAGATACTTGAAACTCTTTACTTGTTTCAAGGGATATTCGTTTAGGTGAATCTTTGTTGCTTTTTCTTCTTTAGTTACAGTCATTACCTCTGTTTTACTTATTCTAATTTTCATGTATGTTCCCTACACATTTCATTTAGACCAGTGTTTCTCAACCTTTTTTGTGCTATGCCCCACCTAAGCCTTTCTAAAATTCTTATGAGCTTCCCCCCCCCCCCCCCCCCCCCACCACCACCTAACATATACATTATTTTTAATATTCAAAAATTGAAATGTTCACTAAAGAAACTTGAATGATAGGTTTTAGGAAGAAATCAATAGGAAATTATTGAGAAAACACAGTAAGTAAATTTTGAAAACATATAATATTATTTTAATTATTAGTAATTATTTATTATTTAAATTTAGTGAGATCCTTGCGCTTGATGCTTGCTGCAAAGAGATTTTATGTCAGGTTCCAATTTAGTTAACTTCAGTCTCAGGTCTGCCCGTTTTGTTATATCCAGCTGATTTCTTCCATTTTCGAATCCCCTCTCCCCCCCCCCCCCCCCCCCTTAACAATTGAATTGCCCCCCTGTGGGGCGTGGGTCCCACTTTGGGAAATTTGAAACACTGATTTAGACTATTCGTGTGATCTTGTAAATCAGCTACTAATTTTGCTATTAGTGCTTGGTCGTCCCCAAACAGTTCTCTAATGGTTAGATTTGCAGATGGTTCTTCTTCCGTGTTCTCGTCATGCGGTGTTCTTGCGTCTCTGTTTGGCTGGTTTCTTTGCATATGTCGTCTATATATGTTATGAACAAGAGAGGGGACAGGACACAACCTTGTCATACTCCAGATCTTATGGTGAAGGGTTCTGAGTGTCCTCCAGTTGCTCTCACTGTGCATTTATTGTTGTTATATAAGCTTCTACATAGGTTTATTAGATGTATACTCACTCCATATTGCTTGAGGATTTCCCACAGCTTGTTTCTATCTACTCTATCAAATGCCTTTTCTTGATCTACAAAGGCTAAGTGGAGTGTTTCACTGAATTCGATTGATTTATATGAGTTGTCTAAGAGCAAAAATGGCATCTGTGCATCCTTTGTTTTTTTCCTAAATCCAAGTTTCGCTTAGCTGATGTGCTTTAGTAGTTCGTTGTCTTTTCTCAAGAATTGTGCAAACTATTTCCCAGTATGACTCGACAATGAAATACCTCTGTATTGTGTGCAATCTCTTTTGCTGCCTTTGTTTTTTCCAAATTGTGATAATTATGGCGTTTCCCCAGTCTCGTGGTGTCTTTTGGTCTACCCAAACATGGTTGAATAGTCTATGTAGCCATGTTGTTTGCACGTCTCTTTGCTGACTTAATTAGTTCAAAAAGCAGCAAGAGAAGTGTGTGTGTGTGTGTATGCGTGTGTGTTTATGTGTGTGTGTGTGTTTAGCTGTCTGTCTATATAGTTGTGTGTTTGAGTCTCTCTCTCTCTCTCTCTCTCTCTCTCTCTCTCTCTCTATATATATATATATATATATATATATATATATATATATATATATATATAGTGTGTGTGTGTGTAAGTAGGTAGGTAATTATGTAGGCAGGTATGCACCAATGTATGTATTAGGTAAGCATGCATATTGTCTCTCTGTAAGTAGGTACATAGATCTCTCTCTCTCTCTATCTGTGTGTGTGTGAGAGAGAGAGCGAGAGAGAGAGAGAGAGAGAGAGAGAGCGAGAGAGGAAGGGATAGGCGGGGTAAGGCAGGTAGGTCAGTATGTAGGCAGTAAACAAGTAAATAGTTAGGTTATGTTGGAAGGTAGGCAGTTAAGAGAGTAGGTAGGTGGGTAGGTAGGTACGTGCCTGTATGTCCGAGTCTCAAAACCAGATCCCGGACACCCGGAATACACATACCCTGTCTTCTTCTTCTTCTTTCTCCTTATTTCTTTCTTCCTCTCATTATTTCTTTCTTCTTTCTATTTTCTTCTTCTTCCTGTGTCCTGTTGCTTTTGTCGTGAAGCGCAGCAGACAGGCCGCATGCGTGCCTGGCAGAAACATTTGGAAAAGAGAAATGTCATAAATTATAAAACACCCGGAGGTTTCCCCGACCTAACCTTTTGCCTGTGCTGGCGAATTCTCGCAGACGAGTTGCTAGGGGGACGGGCGCCATTGTTACACGAAGGAGCTGGATTGGAAATTACGTGCAGTATAAATGTGTGTGTTGTTTTTCTTTTTCGAAATGGCTTTCGGCGGGACCCGTATGTAAAGCAAACCAGATGTAGGAATAGTTGAGGGGGTCAAGGCTGGGGCGGCTTGACCGATTACTTCCGGGCTGGTGATAGAGTGGATGTTGGGTTGCGCGGGTGAGCTTTACGTAATGGTGTAGCCGCGCGGTGTGGTGGTATTAACTTAAAAGGTTCCCAGTTCGGTTCTCGGTGTGTGGGTGTCTGGCTGGTTGTTGCAGAAAATATGCGAATAGTGGTTAAGGAAGTAACTGTAAAAGACATTTTTCTCTGCTTTGTCAATTATTGGTTATGAGCTGTTTCTTCTTCTTCTTCTTCTTCTTCTTCTTCTTCTTCTTCTTCTTCTTCTTCTTCTTCTTCTTCTTCTTCTTCTTCTTCTTCTTCTCCCCCCCCCTCCCCCCGTTCACTTTGTTCTCTCCTCCTCCTCCATTTACCTCAGAAGTGCTAACAAAAAGTAGGTTTGGACCAAACATGGTACACAATCAAATGAACAAGTATCGTATCTCATCTCATCTCATCTCATCTCATCTCATCATGTTCCTCTTGTACCTTGCGGTGTCGAGGTGAAGTATAAACAGCGGGAGAGAGCCCGCTTATGGGCTTCATGTGTCGATATGCCCATGGATTCTGCTAATCCCTGCCATCGTTTACGTGGTCGGCCTCTTCCTCTGCTTCCATCTGGTCATTGCTTGTTGTGGTATACTGTTAGTGGTAACCTTGTTGCATGGCCAAACCATTTTACTTGCTGCCTTCTAATAAAATCTATTGCAGCTATAACCCCCACCTTAGTACTGATTTCTTGATATTTGATCTTATCTCTTCGTGATACATTGAGTATTCTTCTCAGAAATCTCATTTCTGTTGTGACTATTCTTTTCTCTTTTTCTGTCATTGTCCAGGTTTGGCATTGGTAACATAGAGTTGGTAGGAAGATTGTGTTGTAAAGTGCTTTCTTAGTAACTATTGATACATGTTTGTTCTTTAGTATTGGTGCCATTTGTCCAATGAGTTAGTTTGCCTTATTGCATCTATTTTCGATCTCGTCTTCTGATTTGCCATTTCATCATATTATACTTCCTAGATATTTGAAGCTCTTTACTTGTTTCAGCGGGTGTTCGTTTAGGCTGAATCGTTGTTTTGTCTTCTTTAATTATAGTCATTACCTCACTTTAACTTGTGCTAATTATCATGCTACGTTCTCTACATATTTCGCTTAGAGACTATTCATGTGGTCTTGTAATTCAACTTCTGATTTTGCTATTAGTCCTTGATCGTCCGCAAATAGGAGTTCTTTAATGGTGTAATTTTCCGATGGTCCTTCTTCCATGTTCTCGTCATGCGGTGTTCTTACGGTCTCTGTTGGCTAGATTCTTTACATATGTTGTCTATATAGATTATGAACAAGAGAGGGGACAGGACACAATCTTGTCGTACTCCGGATCTTATGGCGAAGAGTTCTGAGTGTCCTCCAGTTGCTCTCACTATGCATTCCTTGTTGTTGTATAAGCTTCTACATAGGTTTTTTTAGAGGTGTGTTTGCTCCATATTGCTTAAGGATTTCCCACAGCTTGTTTCTATCTACTCTGTCAAATGCCTTTTCTTTGCCTACAAAGGCCAAGTAGAGTGTTACATTAAATTCGGAAATTCGGTTGATTTTTCTATAAGTTGTCTAGGAGCAAAAAATGGCATCTGTGCATCCTTTGTTTTTCCTAAATCGAAGTTCTGTTTCGCTTAGCTGGGGTTCTTCTTCTTCTTCTTCATCTTCTTCTTCTTCTTCTTCTTCTTCTTCTTCTTCTTCTTCTTCATCTTCTTCTTCTTCTTCTCCTTCTTCTTCTGCGTTCATCCGGAGAGTTTTTTTCGGACGTGATCGCGTTGTGCCTGTTCTTACGCCGTTTGGCCGACACATCCGACTTCTGCGGGCATTTGTTGACCTGGTTAATCTTCCCGGGGGTTTCTTAGGACGTTTGACTCTCACTGTTGTGGTGTTATCCCCCATCCCAACTGGCCCATTTAGAACAGCCGAAGACATCCCTGTCAGCCCTCAAGGGAAGTCAGGGGCGGACCACGGGCATTCCCCACCATCCAAGGAGGCTTCCATAATTGCAGAGCCAACACATAGCGCTTTGGTACTGGGCTTACCCAAGGAATCGTCACGTCATGCACATGGCTGCTGGGGTTCTATAATAGTTTGTAATCTTTTTTCAAACATGTTGCAAATATTTTCCCAGTATGATTCAAAAGGGAAATGCCTCTGTATTGTGTGCTGTCTCTTTTACTACCGTTGTTTTTCCAAATTGGGACAATTATGGCGTTTCCCCAGCGAACACGTATTATAATGTAAATATCCGTTCACTGAGCATTACAATTGCGGAAGATACAGGGTGTATTTTGACTGTGCAGTGTTTGAAAATATTGCCGGTCCAAGTTTTGTATTTACCTAGTATGTTGCATGAACTTTACAGAGGGTAAATACAAAACTTGAACCGGCAATATTTTCAAACACTGCACAGTCATTAAAAATAAACCCTAAACCTCCAAACAAAACAAATAACACGATGACCCTTGTATGGCGATATATCGTCCTTTTGTCCAAAGGGGAGATAGCATTTGACGATATATAATCCTTCGACACAGAACCAGTTAATCACTTTACATGTTATCGATTAACGACAACACTCGTCTTACGAAATACAACAGGCAGTAGAAATGACACCCCGCTCAATTCACAAACTCGGCTTCATTTTGTCTGCCGTGCCTCGTCCCTGCTGTGATAATGCCTTGTGTGGAATTCTTCAGCCGCCTGCGCTTTCGTTAATAATCTGTTGGCGCATAGATCCTCACTTCTGGACCGCCGGTTGCGTACTTGTCTGCCTGTAGAGACCGTTGTTGTATACAAGTATAATACAACAATTTATGTCCGGAGTCGCTGTTTCTGGAGTCGGCGGCGGTCCAAAAATAGATTTGGCCTGTGTCCCGACATTCCCCCACGCACTTTTAGCTGCAGTGCGCGGGCTCATTTGAATGTGGTTTAGCGGCCTGTAATGTTATGTAACGAAGGAGTGATTTGTGTATTATGTCTGTTGATGTTCTGTGATTCTGTGAGGAGGTTTGTTGCGTGTATAGTCAGTGTCCGCCCCTCTCTGTCTCTTTGTTGCTGTTTGTCTGTCCTCTCTCTCTCTCTCTCTCTCTCTCTCTCTCTCTATCTCTCTCTCTCTCTCTCTCTCTCTCTCTCTCTCTCTCTCTCTCGCCCTGTGTGTGTGCCTCTGTCTCCTCTCCTCTTCTCCCTTTCTCCGATTGTGCGATACAATTCTTCTTCTTCTTCTTCTTCTTCTTCTTCTTCTTCTTCTTCTTCTTCTTCTTCTTCTTCTTCTTCTTCTTCTTCTTCTTCATACTCCTTCTCCCTTTCTCAGCCTCGCGGCATTGGTTCGGAGCCCGCGTGGAACACCCACAGCCTGTAAAGGAATACCTTGCCAACCCCAGCCAGCCTGTATATGCTCTCAGTATGCCTCTCAGCAGATGCAGATGTGAAGTTTGAATACCGATCTTACACACCCGGCGTGTTTATGGATTTGGAGAGGGGAACGAGAATTTGCAACATAGATCCCGTGAATATGATATACCTCGGTACTGGTTCCGATAGACGCAAGCCCGTTTCGGGACTCAAACGACCTGAACGCCGGTGCACCGGGCTTGAGAGTTCAGGTGTATTCATTCAGAGGTTTCACCAACCAGTCAGCCAACAAATCAACTAACCAACCAACCAACCAGCCAGCCAACCAACCAACCTGTCAGCTAGCCAGCCAACCTGTCAGCTAGCCAGCCAACCTGCCAGCTAGCCAGCCAAAATGCCAGCTAGCCAGCCAACCAGCCAACCAACCTGTCAGCTAGCCAGCCAACCTGCCAGCTAACCAGCCAACCTGCCAGCTAGCCAGCCAACCAACCTGTCAGCTAGCCAGCCAACTAACCAACCAAGCAATCAGCCAGCCAGCCAACCAACCAACCAATCAGTCAACCAACCAGCCAGCCAACCAACCAGCCAACCAACTAAATAGCCTACCAACCAGCCAGCTAACCAACCAACAAGCCAGCCAGCCAGCCACCCAGCCACCCAACCAGCCAGCAGCCAACCAACCATCCAGCAGCCAACCAACCAATCAGCAGCCAGCCAGTCAACCAACCAACTACCCAGCAGCCAGCCAACCAACCAGCCAGCAATCAGCTAGCCAATCCACCAACTAGCCAGCCAACCATCCAACCAACCAACTAGCCAGCAGCCAGCCAACCAATCAACTAGCCAGAAGCCAGCCAACCAAGCAACCATCTTTTCATTCGTGCAAGAGATTTATGCAATAAGTCACTATCATTGATTGTAAGACAGAGAGTGCTGAAATGTTATATAGAACCTGTTTTGCAGTATGGCAGTGAATCTTTGAATGTATATGAAAAATTAGGAACAACTTGGAAGCAGCCGAGATATGGTTCTTGAGACGAATGTTGTGAATTCCTTGGACTGTCAGAGTAACTAACAACCACTGCCTGAAAGAGGCTAATGAAACTAGAAAATTACATACAACAATAAGAAAGCGACAAACAGCTTTAGTTGGTCATTTGTGACTTACTTATTGACTTCTCCCCGTATTAAACGAGCGCCGTGAACGGACACAGAGCAAAGGCAACCGCTTTCCGAATAATTACCCCTCCCCCTGCTCGCAATAATGAAAGGAGGGCAATAATAACCCGAGTAATCTTCCTTCATAATATCATTGTTTCCCGGACAAATCAAACACAATTATGCACATGAAAACAAAGGCCATCATTGGAGTTTTCCGATATTATGTTTGGTTTGATTAATTGACACTCGCCCGCCCATCCTTTGTGGTGGTGTTGTTTGGATCAACGTCCGTGAGTAACCCACACGAGCATGGCTACATGATTCATGATTGTTGCACATTGAAGAGCAGCCAAATGCCGGCTCCGCCCGCTGGCCTAAGGTCAAATTGCCTTTGATATGACTTCAGAAATGCTTGAGTCATGCGTGGCTGTCTGGCGTGTATTGCCGGTTCACGGCTGCTGGCTTAAAAGTGCTCTGCTGGGCACTGGTTAGTTGGTTAGTCAGCAGACAGTGTGTGTGTGGTTAGTGTCTGTAGATAGTCTTCGGTGTGTGTGGTTAGTGTCTGTAGATAGTCATCGGTGTGTGTGGTTAGTGTCTGTAGATAGACATCCGTGTGTGTGGTTAGTGTCTGTAGGTAGTCATCCTTGTGTGTGGTTAGTGTCTGTAGGTAGTCATCGGTGTGTGTGTGGTTAGTGTCTGTAGATAATCATCGGTGTGTGTGGTTAGTGTCTGTAGATAGTCATCGGTGTGTGTGTGTGTGTGGGGGGGGGGGGGGTTAGTGTCTGTAGATTGGCATCGGTGTGTGTGGTTAGTGTCTGTAGATTGGCATCGGTGTGTGTGGTTAGTGTCTGTAGATTGGCATCGGTGTGTGTGTGGTTAATTAGAGAAATTGTATGTCGGTTTCGCGGACCGACATACAATTTTCCTTTTGCACCAGGGACCGGTGCCGTTTAAAAAAATTGTTCTCCTTGTAATCTGGAATGTTATATGACCTCAATATACATTTTAATATAAATATAAGATTTAACGTAATTGTGGGTGTTGTCTCAGTGCGCTAAATACTGCTCCATAATATTATTGGATGACGGTGATTTATTTAATGATGGTCCCATTTTCATGAGTAAACCTTTTATTGTAATTTAATTTTCAAATGTCAAAACTACCTTTAGGTCTTCTTGTAAAGGTGTATATACTCGTATGCACCGACAGTAATAAACATCAATATAAAATACAAATAAAATATATCTTGGAAAACGATACCAAATCAGACGTTAAACAAACTGACTAAATTACAGTATGTTGTAATAACAATGATTTAATGATCAGCCGCTAACAGTAACTATTTAATGCGAGGGGTGGGCCTGTTTATTATTTACAAGCTTATTAAATCGTGGCTCGATTGTAGACAGTGCTACTTGCACAGGAGAACAAATTTCCATTATGTTTCTGTATTTTGTCTCAATAATGCTCATTGACGAAAAAGAAGTACGCTTCTTTCAAGTTGTATTTGTATTGATATCTCACATACACCATCAGAATCGCTAAGCTGGCAACGTCCGTGCTTTCGTCCAGCTGTAATGAAAAATACTTTGCAGATGTATCTAACACCTTCACTCACTCAGACGATGGTAAAACGCATTATAATCGTACAACGAAAATCACGTATGTTCTGCATCTTATGCCAATCAGCAAATTATAATGTGCATCTTTCTCACTTTTCGTCACATAGGAAACAAAAGAAACGCACGTCGTCAACACACAAATGTCGTCGACCGGGCCAGCTTTTAGTATGAAAGTGTCTATTCGGACTCCAGCTCGGAATAAACTACTCTGTCTATTCGGACTCCAGCTCGGAATAAACTCTCCCTTTAGTATCGGTCTCAGCTGGTTACTATTTTTAACTTTCCCATTGAACCAATGATTCGCTTCTCCTTAAAAATAAATACTCCTTGGGCTATACGGCTGCAGGCTCACTTTATTTTAAAATTAAATCACCATAAAAGCGGTGCGGATATCGTGTTTTGAGAAAAGTACAATCCGGACCACCACTTTGGGAAGCACTGCACTAGAGTTAGTGATCTGTCTCAAAATGCTGAGTATGATACCTACAGACATTTGAAGCTTCCGGGAAATGAAAAATTGTGGGGCCAGAGGTACCATGGATATGGGGACTCTTTGCTGAGGGCGGAGTTTGTGTGGGAATTCTCCCTAGTACTGTGATGTTGGTTCTTGACTCAATTCAGCTCATACTGAGTTTGGTATCTCCAGAAAAATCCTCCACCCCCCCCCCCCCCCCCACCCCCCCATGTTATGAAAGGTAGCATTGTGGAGTGGAGTGTCTTTCAGATTATCTATGAGATGAAAAATGGCGTTGAAACTTGAAAGTGATGAAGTGCTGTCTCCCCACCTCCTCGAGTTAAGATTAAACAGGAAAAGAGGAAAGACTAAACACTTCATTAAGGTACCTTTTCACTCCAAAGTAGAAAAATAATTAAATACGACTGTAAGGTACCTAAACGCTCCAGGGTTGAAGAGACAAGACTAAACAAGACTGTAAGGTACCTCTACACTCCAGGGTAGAAGAGGAAAGACTGAAGAATTCCATAAGTTAACTACACTTATATGTAACATAAGAAAGGCTAGACAAATCTCTTAAGTTACCACTGCATGCCCAGGATAGAACAGGACAGATTGAACAAGTGAATGATTGAAATAGTGCACTCCTTCATTCGGTTCATGAGTGAAATTTTCTCAGAGACCCCTGGGGGTCGTCACTGGAGCTATGAAGTTTGTGCTTTGTGTGACGCTTTCAGCAGGACACTCTGCAGAATGAAACCGAGCCATATGAAATAAAACCTGGAGCAATGAAGCAGATCCTTAAAATAGCAAGTTTAAACAGTGAGTTATTATCGAATAACCATGCAACAGTAGTTGAGGTTGCTGTCTGTCCTCTTGCAGATATGAGCGCCACTTCACTCCCAACGTGTCATTAGCCCCCTCGTCAAGTCATAGAACTGCAGCAGATGACGAAGATGAAACCAATGACAAACCAGTGCCGTCCAAATCCAGAGCTAATGGACATCGTTTGTCAGAACTAGCAGTTAGCAAGCTGCCACCGCGGGTTTGTAAAGTGGATGCTGGGCTGAAAGATTCCGTTGATTACGATATACCGACAGACACCGATGACTCCAGCTTGGCTTCACCCACTGATAGTGAGTATATGTGGTTTGTATAACTTCAGGATATGTGTATGTTTGCTTTCAGAATATGTGTTGACTTTAGGATATGTGTTTGTTTGACTTCAGGATATGTGTTTGTATCACTTCAGGGTATGTGTTTGTATTATTTCAGGATTTGTGTTTATTTTGAATTTCAAGACATGTGTTTGTTTGACTTCAGGATATGTGTATGTTTGACTTCAGGATATTTGTATGACTTCAGGATATGTGTATGATTGACTTCAGGATATGTGTTTGTTTGAGTTCAGGATATGTGTTTGTTTTGATTTCAGGATATGTGTTTGTTTGATTCAGGATATTTGTATAATTGACTTAAGGATATGTGTTTGTTTGACTTCAAGATATGTGTTTATTTTGACTTCAGGATATGTGTTTGTTTTGACTTCAGGATATGTGTTTATTCTGACTTCAGGATATGTGTATAATTGACTTCAGGATATGTGTATGTTTGTCTTCAGGATATGTGTATGTGTGTCTTCGGGATATGTGTATGTTTGACTTCAGGATATGTGTTTCTTTGACGTCAGGATATATGCATGTTGGACTTCAGGATATGTGTTTGTTGGACTACAGGATATGTGTTTGTTTCACTTCAGCTTCTTATGCCCATTGCTGTGTCTGAAGATTGCCACTTGTTCACTTTGGCAGAGTCAACAAGGAAATTAGTTCCATGTATTTATAGTTATTCACTTCAGTCAGTCGAGATAATAATGAAATTGGTTCTATGTAATTACAGGCTGCACTTCACTTTCAGCAAAGTGTAGCCATAGTTTTACCAATTCCACATTTACACTCATCAGTATCTCCTATCTTTAATATATTGAACAAATGTTCTGTGAGGAATTAGAAGATTACCACTTGTTCACTTCCGTCGAGCTGGCAGTGAAATTGGTTCTATATAATTACAGACTGACTCCTTCTTGTTCTTCTTCTCCTCCTCCTCCTCCTTCTTCTTCTCTTCTTTCTTTTGTTTGAAATGTGTCTATAGCTGCAATGTTATCTATTGTACAAACTTCAGTGTCTTTTTTAGTTCACTCAGTGGCCCATAAAGTTTTATCTTCCACTGTTGTCTCTCTAGGCCAGAACGTTTGTCTGGATGTGTCATTTTTTGGGCAGTTTTGAAGTATGTGATCTGCTGTCTACAGCACCATTCCGCATGTGCACATGGCTGATTCGCCAATCTTGAAATTTTTGTACTTGTGAGACTTCATTTTGTACTTCATTTTGAGCACATGTTTAGCCAGTTTTACCAATTCCTCAGTTACATTCATCAGTATCTCCTATCTTTAATTATGTAGCATGTGGTATGTCAGCCTGTTCTGTCCTGTACAGAGTCTGAAGATTACCACTTATTCACTTTGGTCGAGCTGGTAATGAAATTACTTCTATGTAATCACAGGCTGCAAAGACATTTGTGTCTCGGATATCCCTGTCTATAAAAGCACTCTGCAGCAGGAAATGGATATGATCCGCTCTTTGTTAGATGGGAAGATAGATCCAACCCCCGAGGCTCGCTGTCATTTCCTCCAGCAGTACTGTAAACTTCGGGCCAGAACCGAAGAGGCCATCCAGTGGCTGCTCCGCACTCACAGGGACATCAAGAGGGTAAGTCAGAGATGTGTGTCATTCTTCTTGTTCAGTTTCTGCCTTATATCTGCCAATGGACGCTTCGATTCTGGGCTATGACATTCAGTTCACGAGTGCAGTTTTCTTGGAGACTTCCTGGGGTTCATCGTTGGATGTACAGGGTTCGGGTCTTGTGTGACACTTTCGGCAGGCTGCGCAGTGGAAAGAGGCCGAGCCATTTGGGATAAAACACCAGTTGCCAACCAAGGCTTAGGGTCTGATCTGCCCTGCCATGATATTTAGTCGTTAGGAGCATTTTCTTGCTCCAGGAAACAGCTTGGATCCTCCCAATTGTGCTACTCCCCCGGAAGCCGTTGGCACAATGTGGGGTGTCGAGTTTGGTGAGCGCTGCCCAACATTTGGTGCTAACAGAAAGCAGGTAGTACCTTCTACTGTCATACGGTAGGTCAGTCATATCCGACTAAGACCTGACATAAGCCTGGGCAGAATATGAGTGAACTGGTGTGGCAGCAGAATCACCAGTGTGGAGCTCAGGATGGAGATAACTTAACAGATTCTAGAGAATGAAATTACAGGGTTGTGCATCTATTCATATGGTCCAAATTCCTTGACCTTTCTGACATGGGGGACTCCTTGCCGGGGCATGCGGGTGTCCATGGAAATGAGCAGGCTGACAGGCTTGTGAGTAAGGCTACTGTGGAGGGCGTACGAGCCATGGACCAGGCTGATATACTGAATGCTCTATGAGAGATAAGTCGTTTGTGAGAACCTAGTGATGACTGAATCTACATCCATGTTCAGACTGCGAGAACAGCAGATTAAAAGAGGTGGGGCCAAGCAAGAACAAAGAGGTGGGGCCAAGCAAGAACACTATACAGGAAGCCAAAGAAGATTAATAAACCAACACAGAACTGGTGGTGTGAGCCGCTACACGTTGCAGGATTTACTGAGGGGATCTGAGCATTTATGGACTGAATGGCTCGATGTGCAGTGAGGATGATGTGTCGACTAACTAACTAACATGTGGGATTCTACCAGTAGCTGCACTGCCAGATATAGCTCTTACGGTCACTGGAACATGCCAGCCCCTCCATCACCCCACGATGTATTCACAGCAGAGGGTGCAGCCCTTTGTGATTCTGTCTGTCCACAGAGTGGGTCTCCAGTTTGGTTAATGTCTCAGGAATTCCCATTCCAAGGATCCCCATTCTAAGAATCCCCTTTCCAAGAATCCCCATTCCAAGGATCCCCATTCCAAGAATCTCCTTTCCAAGGATATCCATTCCAAGGATCTCCTTTCCAAGGATATCCATTCCAAGGATCTCCTTCCCCAGGAGCCCCATTCCAAGGATTCCCCTTTCCAAGGATTCCCAGTTCCAAAGATCCCCTTTCCAAGGATCCCCTTTTTAAGGATCCCCCTTTCAGGGGTCTTCTTTCCAAGAATCCACATTCCAAGGATCCTCATTCCAAGAATCTCCATTCCGAGAATCCCCACGCTTCTCTGTAAATATCAAGTTTCTGTACCAGTCTATCAAAGAAAGGATAGTCCCACAGCTGAAGCAGCTGTTGGGGTATGAAATGTCGGACCTTCACCTATTCTAGCCCATGATATTTGCGCTGAGGTAGTCAGTTCGCTTTCTCATCAGCTTTCCTTCCTAGACAGTTATCAGTCAACTCTGTAAATGGGTCTTTTGACCATTTCTGTGAGCTTGGCAAACTACTGAACGTAACATTGCCCAAAAAATCACTAACAGCTAACTAATGCCGTATGTGATTGCAGCGTCCTGTGAAGGATTTGCAACTAACTGTAAATGGCCTGACAAAAAAGAACCCCCTCCCCTTCCACACACACACACTCATACACACAGATCTATGAGATAGATAGATAGATAGATAGATAGATAGATAGATAGATAGATAGATAGATAGATAGGAAGATAGATAGATAGATAGATAGATGGACGGACGGGCGGGCGGGCAGGCAGGCAGACAGACAGACAGACAGACAGGCAGACAGGTAGATAGATAGATAGATTAGATAGGTAGACAGGCAGGCAGATAGCTAGATGGATGGATGGATGGATGGACAGACAGATGGATAGGTAGATAGATAGATTAGACACGTAGGTAAGTAGGCAGGCTGGCAGGCAGATAGCTGGCTACATGGATGAATTGATGGATCAACGGACAGACAGACAGGTAGATAGATAGATTAAGTAGGTAGGTTGGTAGGCAGGCAGATAGCTAGCTAGATGGATGGGTGGATGGATCAACAGACAGGTAGATAAAGTAGGTAGGTTCATAGGCAGCAGGCAGGTGGGCAGGCAGTTAGCTAGCTAGATGGATGGATGGATGGATGGACAGACAGACATGTAGCCAGACAGACAGGCAGGCAAGATCAAATCTTCATGGACTGGTAATGGAGTCCACAGACTGTAGACTGCTTTGCATTGATTTTCACAATGGTATGAGAGTTGGTCATGCAGAAAGCAATGGGAAGCTACTGAATGTAAAATTGTCTAGAAGATCACAAACAGCCAAACTTTGCCATTGTTTTATCCCTGAATCAGAGGGTAGTATATCTTCATTTTTTATTTTATTAATACATCAAATAGCAATTTCTCTCTCTCTCTCTCTCTCTCTCTCTCTCTCTCTCTCTCTCTCTCTCTCTCTCTCTCTCTCTCTCTCTCTCTCTCTCTCTCTCTCTCTCTCTCTCTCTTTCTTTGTTTCAATTCTGCCTCTCTTTTTCTCTGTTTCTCTATCTTTTTTCTATCTGTCTCTCTCTGCACTGTTGTGCTGTTACTCTCTCTTTCTCTCTACCTGTCATGCTCCCACTATCTCTCTATCACTCTCTTGCTCTGTCTCTCTGTTTCTCTCTCTCTCTGTCTTTCACTCTGTCTTACTATCTCACCGGCACACTCTCTCTAACACTGTCTCACCCTGTCTCTATCATGCTCTCACTGTCACTCTATGTCTGTCACTCTGTTTCTCTATCATGCTCTCTCTCTCTCTCTCTCTCTCTCTGTCTGTGTCTCTCTGTATCTGTCTGTTTGTCTGTCTCTCTCAGACAGTCTATCATGCTTTCACTGTCACTCTCTGTCTGTCTGTCTGTCTGTCTGTCTGTCTGCCTGCCTGCCTGTCTGTCTGTCTGTCTGTCTGTCTGTCTGTCTGTCTGTCTGTCTGTCTGCCTGCCTGCCTGCCTGTCTGTCTGTCCCCCCTTCCTGACTCCCTCCCAGTTATTCTCCCCCTGGCCTGTCACCTGACTCTACATGAAGCACAACCTTGTGTGTATTCTAGGAGCTACAGGGCAGCCAGCGGCAGAATGTGGAGCTGGTCAAGCTGCTGTCCAAGATGGAGACTGAGCTGAAGAGTCTGTCCCTGGAGAAGGAGTATGCCTTGAAGGAGGCCCGGGCACTGAAAGACCCAGCACACCATCACAAAGTCAGTGCTGGAGCCTAGTGTTGTGTAGAGTACGAGGAGGCTTCAAATGAAAACATAAAAGTGTGATAGAAATTATAATAAACAGTTTAAAGATGGCCACCCCACTTTTGACATGAACCAAAGAGGAGTAGTGTTCTGTTGTCCGTTTTTATTTTTAATCAGCGAAGAGGTGATATCTAAAGAAAATCATCGGAGAATAAAGTTTCAAAACAGCGTGACTTCTCTGACAAATTGTTCATGTCTGGGTCAGGCACATCAAGTGTCAACACCCCAGAGAATGTTTTTCTTAGGAATCCAAGCACTTTATCTATGATGAAGGACTTGCATTGAATGCAGTGGTGGCTACATCGAAAAATGTTTACTTTTTCAGAATATATTCACCCACACAAAAACAAACATTTAAGATTTTCATTTAAAGCTCCCTTGTATAATGTAGTGTAGTGTTGTATAATGTAGTGTAGCATATGTGTAGTATAATGTAGTGTAAAGTGTACATGTAGTATAATATAGTGTATTGTACAAATAACATACGTGTAGTGTAAAGTAGTGTAGATTAATGTGGTTTAAGTGTAGTGAATGTACGTGTAGTATAATGTAGTGTAAATTTAGTGTACGCATAGTATAATTTTTTGTTACCAGTTATATATCCTTTACAGGACGTTGCAGTCAACACCAACACTTTACTGCCATTGTTGATGTCTTGGCAAGTTTTATGTTCAGTAGTTTGCCATTGCTTTCTAAACAACCGGCTCCCATACCAATACGTTAAAACCAGCGTGACACGGTCTGCTGCCAAATCGGTCACCACTGTGTTTCGAATGTGGATAAACGCCATTGCCACGGAGTCTGGCCAGTATAAATTAGTGTATGTGTAGTATATTGTAGTGTACATGTATGGCTGGGTCTGCACCACTCCTCCTCTCCTCTTCCTTCCATCTTAAACAATAATACATTCTTTTCCCCACTCGTCTTCCACAGTTCAGTCTAGGGCTGGAGAACCGATACCGCAGCATTGAATCTCTGTACCACAAGGTGTGCCGAGAAAACCACTCCCTGCAGCGTGAGCTGACCATCCTGGCGGAGAAATCCGCCTCGGCCAAGTACGCGGGCGACATCCAGAAATCGCTGAAATCTCACCTGAAAATGGCCTTGGACTTGACTGTCCCGCCAGAAGTAGATGTCTCAAGCAAGAAGCCGAGCTCAGACGTGGCAAAAGAAGCCAGTATCACAGTGGATTGAGTTTTTTTAAAAACAGGGTGGGGGGTGTTTGTAACAGGAAGTTGTACAGCCTGTTCTAATGTGATATACGTAATAAAGTGTATAGAGTATGTTTAATATTCTCGGTGATGATGATGTTTATTCTATTATCAGCACTGTAACACTTGTGTGTATGGTGGGGGAGAGGGGGTGTCCCATAGCTGTAAGAGTGAACATTCTTTTCGTCATGACATGCCAAAGAGACTCTCAATCCTTCACAGGTTCTTCTTCTGCTCCTTATCCCTGTTGGCACAGAGACCTGTGGAGTGGGTGGGTTGAGAGCACTTATCCTAATGGGGGATGTATGTGTGTGTGCGTTCACTGGCTTAGAACTCAAGCATAGTCCATACATGTGCTACTACTTCTGGTACACTGGACTGATGTTTGCATATGGATTAGCATTCCCCTATTACCAGAGTTCCTTGCCATCAGGCGAACCCACTCCAACTTCTGGGGTACTTGTACTTTACACCCCCAAGTCAAGAATGAGAAGTCGACATTTTAGTCCAACTGACTGGGTAAGGGCTGAATCCGCTACCTCGACATCAGCACATCGGATGTTTAAAAACGAGTGCACTTATCCATCTGGTCATGCTGACCTGCCAATGGAGAATAAAGGAGTAAAGAAGAAGAAGTAACTTGAAAACTTCATTCTGATGAGTTCCTCTTAGTCTCACGTGCGTCAGACTCCATTGTCTCATGTAGAGATGTGACACCAGTGGTATCCGTGTCAGTTTGATCAAAAAGAATGTCGACCGAACCCCATACCCTCATATATTGTCATGTCACATATGTGGGTAGCTTTGTGTTTTATACATGCCATGTTTACCTGCCGCAAGGTTGTACGTGAACATCAGTTCTTGCTGTAAGGATATGCATATTTGCATATGTCATGAGGATATACATAAATATCTGTAGTCACCATAAGAATATACATAAATATCTTTCATTGTCATAAGGATGTACGTAATTATCTGTAATTACCACAAAGATATGCATAAATATATTTAGTTATCACAAGTATATACATAAATATTTGTAGTTACCACAAGGATATACATAAATATATGTAGTTACCATAAGGATATGTGTGAATATCTGTAGTTACCACAAGGATATACGTAAATATCTTTAGTTGTCACAAGGATATAAATAAATATTTGTAATTACCACAAAGTTATACGTAAATATATGTAGTTGCCACAAAGATATACGTAAATATATGTAATTGCTATATTGATATACATAAATATTTGTAGTTACCATAAGGATAAACATAAATATCTTTTGTTGTAAACATGATATATGTAATTATCTGTAAATACCACAAAGATATACATAAATATCTTTAGTTGTCACAAGGATATATGCTATTATCTATAATTACCGAAAAGATATATAATAAATGTAGTTACCACAAGGATATGCGTAAATATATGTAGTTACACAAAGATATGTGTAAATATACGTAGTTACAACAAGGATATACGTAAATATCTGTACTTGCCATAATGATATACATAAATATCTGTAGTTACCAGTAGGATACACATAAATATGTGTAGTCACACCAGAATGTATGTAAATGTTTTTAGTTACCACAAGGATATATGTAATATATATATATATAACAAAAATATACTTGTGATAGATACCATGAGGATATGCATGAACATATGTTGTTATCAGTCAAAACCAAATATGGACATTTAGCTACCACATAGGTATACATGTATATCTGTAGTCACCACATAGATATAATGTGTATCTGTAGTCAGCACATAGATATAACGGGTGTCTGGGGCTGCAAACAAGGATATCTGTAGATCCTCACATGCCAGCTTCTGTGGCTCAGGTGCGGTGAATGCAGTTTCACATTCCCTCACAGCAGCTTCGAAACCAGCCACAGGCCATTTGGAAGCAGACCTCCTTGTGTTGTTTTTCCACAATGGTATGAGCATCGGCCATTCAGTAAGCAATGGCAAACTGCTGAGTGTAAAATTACCTAGAAAATCACAAACAGCAGATTAGGATTGATTGCGATGTCTTGTAAAGTCCCAGCAGCTAACTTTTAGATCTTTACAAATGTATAAAGCTTCAAAGACGTCAATGTGTAAAGCTACAAATATGTAAGTGCACATATGGCTTGGAACATACATAGGCACCCATATTTACCACTTGAATACCAGGTGTCTATAGCTACCACACTGTTAAAGTAGCTTCCATAGAATTCATTGAATATATGTAATACTCACAAGGAAAATAGTTGGATACCCATAGTTCACACAAGAATATTGTTGGATATCTGCAGTTCACTCAAGGATATTGTTGGATATCTGTAGTTAACACAAGAATATTGTTGGATCACTAGTTCCCACAAGGGTATTGTTGAATAACTAGTCTTTACAAGATATTGTTGGATACATGTATATACGAGGGGAAGTCAATAAGTCAGTCACTAATGGCTGTAGAAAAATAATTAAATATTATAACAACTTGAAACCAGTTTATTTTTATACATACATTGTCTCTTTATTTCTCAACATAATATCCACCAATATTGATGCATTTATCCCAAAGTTTTATCAGTCCTCCCAAACCGGCTGCATAGAACTGCGTGCTCTGATTTCTAAACCACGTTTTCACTTCACATTCAATTTCGGGGTCATTCGCTAAATGTCCCCCGCCAAGGTGGGTTTTCAGTGGACCAAAAATGGTGGAAATCGCTAGGGGCTAAGTCGGGGCTGTAAGGTGGATGTTCTAGAATTCCCACCTTAGTTAATTTTCTCCTTAGTCAAGCCATATGTGGTCTGGCATTGTCATGAAGAAGCAACACTCCCCTAGTCAGCAGTCCTGGAAATTTCAATCGATTGTGCTGTATGCTGAACCATGTGAGCACCCTATTACAGATGCTACAGAGTCTATTGTTACTCGCCTGTCACCTCTAATCATCTCCTCCACCCGCTGCACAGATGCTTCTGTTGCAATCTCAACAGGACGACCAGATCGGATTTCATCAACAATTTTAGAATGTCCTTGAGAAAATTTTTCTACCCAGCTATGCACCACTTTACGGGACAAACATTTGTCAGCATAAACAGGAAGCATTTCCTTATGAATGTCCTTTGCAGCAGTCCTTTTACCCACTAAAAACGCACAACAGCGCGTTGCTCTTTGGTTGTACACTCCGTAAGTACAGTCGCCATTTTGTTTATGCGCTGCGAATGCACATGAGACACCTAGCGCCACCTGACGAACGGGAATATAAAGTTCGATGTTGCTGTCACCTAATGACACCTGTAGAAAACACCAACTACATTTACCTGCCATCCCACAGAACTGTGTGACTTACTTATTGACTTTCCCTCGTAGTTCCCTCAAGGATATTGTTGAATATTTGTAGTAACCACAGAGACAGCAGCAAATAGTATCTTTTTATTTGCAAGATTGTGCGAGGATATCTGAAGATTCACAGATATATGTAAATATGTGTAGTTGTAAGCGCTGCTAGAATGCAGATACCTGTGGATAGGATAATAATGGGAGTTGAAAGACCATGAGATTGAACAAGAAATTCTTATGTGTACTTGCTTGCTATATTTGAGGCTTGCACATTATGGCAGGTTTACATACAGTTGTTCATGGTGTACGTAACCTGCGGGTGCTGTTTATAGTTGAGTTGAACTGGTGATGTACAGCTTGATGTGGGTCTCACCTTGATGTGGGTCACATCTTGATGTGGGTCTCACCTTGACGTGGGTCTTACCTTGATGTGGGTCTCACCTTGATGTGGGTCTTATTTTGAAGTGATTCTCACCTTGATGTGGGTCTCACCTTGATATTTTTGTTGTTTACTGTTAAACCAGTGAGTGAAACATTTGGTGATATTTGGTCTAAAATATGATATTGTTTCATTTGTTGTTTGTTACACAATCTCCGACTGTGGACTAGGGTTGTTTGTAAGAATTAGATAGTCCAGGTTGCTTGTATGTAGATTGTAGCTTTTTATGTAATAGTTAAAGAGGACCGACTTCATTGCACTGGGGGTTTATTCTCATATGGCTTGGTCTTTTTCCTGAGGGTGGCCTGCCAAAAAAAGTCTACAAAGCGTGAACTCCATAGCACCAGCGGTGATCCCGGAGAAGTTTCTGAGAAATATGCACTCATGAACCGAACCATATAGACTGGAATCGAAGCCACAGCCTCCCAGGCGGTATAATCATTTTGCCACGGAGACTTCTTTTATGTGATAGTGTAGTTGTTTATGTGATAGTGTAATTGTTTATGTGATAGATAACATTTTATATTCTGTTTTTTTCTTCATTGATATGTACAGACGTATACACATATAGATTTGATTTGTGTGTGTGATAGGCAGTTGTCATTTTCTGTTGGTGCCCTGTGAATTTGTACAAATATGTAACAACAGTGTTTATTTTTTGTGTATGATCTTCATTTTTGGTTTTTCACAGTGAATTTGTACAAGCATAAAAATATATATTTTATTTGTATATGAGATAGAGACATTATTTTCTTCACTTTCTGTTGGTGTGTGTCTGTGAATGTGTTCAAATATATAGCAGTGTAGATTGTGAACAAAATGTATGAATGATAGCTAGATCTTTATTGTCTGTTTATTTCTTTGAACTTGTACAGGTGTATACAAATATAGATTTTATTTGTATGTGAGATAGACACAGTCTTTATTTTCTGTTGGTGCCCCGTGAATTTGTACATATATATAGGCCTGTTATTTGTATGTGTTATAGACATGACCTTTATTTCCTGTGTCTCTCTCTCCGTGAATTTGTACAGGCATATAAACATATAGATTGTATATGCATGTGTTATAGATACAACCTTTATTTTCTGTTTAAGTCTGTGAATTTGTACAGGCATTAAAAAAATTATTGATTTTATTTTTGTGTGTCATGGACACGATCTTTATTTTTTGTTTCAGTCTCTGTGAATTT
Organism: Cepaea hortensis; assembly: GCA_963921405.1. Classification (NCBI taxonomy): domain Eukaryota; kingdom Metazoa; phylum Mollusca; class Gastropoda; order Stylommatophora; family Helicidae; genus Cepaea; species Cepaea hortensis. The sequence continues at coordinate 236,304,607 of OY992876.1, forward strand.
GTACAAATTTATAACAATATAGTTTGTTTGTTTTTTCCTTTGTATATGATATAGATTTTATCTTTATTTTCAATTTGTCTCTGTGAATTTATACAGGCATATTCAAAAATGGATTTTATTTTATGCATATTATAGATTTAATCTTTATTTTCTGTTTGTCTCTGTGAATTTGTACAGGCGTCTTCAAATATACATTTTATTTGTATATGAGATAGACACATTATTTTCTGTTGGTGTGGATGTGAATTTGTACAAATATATAACAACATAGTTTGTTTATTTGTTTGTGTTATAGATACAATCTGTTTTTTTTTTCTGTCTGTGAATTTGTACAGGTGTTTGAACGTATGATTTTCTTTGTATCGGTTTTAGACAGTTTTTATTTTCTGTTTATGCCCTGTGAATTTGTAAAAATATATAACAGTCTAACATTTTTTATTTGTATGTTTTATAGATACAGTCTTTATTTTTCAATTTGTCTCCCGTGATTTTCAACAGGCATATATTGATTTTATTTTATGTGTAATGGATTTGATCTTAATTTTCCGTTTTAGTTTATTTTAAGTTTTAGCCTATTTTCATTTAAGAATTTGTGCAAATGTGTAAAAAAAAATATAATTTAATTGTATGTATAATAGATACAACTTTTATCTTCTGTTTGACTCTGCGAAATTGTATTGAGGTGTAAAGATGCATATTTTTTTGTATGTGTGGTAGATAGGTCTTTATTTTCTGTGTGTGTCTGTGACATTTATACAGACATAAACATATTTTTGTTCAGTTTTTGTTTGTTTATTTCTTTTTATCTTTCTGTGAATCTGTACAGACATATATAAAGATGATATTATAGAATTGCCGTTGATACATTGTGTATCACATAAAATATGTAAAATAAATAGCACATAGTGAACTGAAGTGTTGGTTTCAAGGTCGCTAGCTGCAGGAAACATTAGGAATGGACAGACTGCCATTTCTCCCACCTCATGCACTGTCAAGCTAAAGGTGTCTGCAATATCCTACATTCATCTTTGTGCTGGTTGAACCCTTGCTTCTTCTTTCAGAAACTACGCCTTCCATCACTGTTCCTTCCACGCAACTCCAACATTTAATGTGGCCAAAGTATCTCAGTTTCCTTCCATCGCTGTTCCTTTCATGCCACTCTGACATTGAATGTGGCAAAGTATCTCAGTTTCCTTCCATCCCTGTTCCTTTCATGCCACTCTGACATTGAATGTGGCAAAGTATCTCAGTTTCCTTCCATCCCAGTTCCTTTCATGCCACTCTGACATTGAATGTGGCAAAGTATCTCAGTTTCCTTCCATCCCTGTTCCTTTCATGCCACTCTGACATTGAATGTGGCAAAGTATCTCAGTTTCCTTCCATCCCTGTTCCTTTCATGCCACTCTGACATTGAATGTGGCAAAGTATCTCAGTTTCCTTCCATCGCTGTTCCTTTCATGCCACTCTGACATTGAATGTGGCAAAGTATCTCAGTTACCTTCCATCAGTGTTCCTTTCATGCCACTCTGACATTGAATGTGGCAAAGTATCTCTGTTTCCTTCCATCACTGTTCCTTTCATGCCACTCTGACATTGAATGTGGTGAAGTATAGTTTCCTTCCATCATTGTTCCTTTCATGCCACTCTGACATTGAATGTGGCCAAAGTATCTCCATTTCCGAGACACAGTTTAAGAGCCAATTTTCTTCGATTTCCAGATCTTGTAGAAATTCATTATTGTTCTTCTTGGTCCACGTTATTTTAAGAACTTGTCTGCAGCATTTGGGCTCAGATTATTATTATAATTTAGGGAAACTGTTTATGAACTGTTGTTTATCATGCCAGTGACATTCATACATCATCATCATCATCATCAAGTGCCCTGCCAGCTAGCGTAGGTGTTCATGACTCTCCATAGATCTCTGTATTTGGTGTTCTGATTCATCTCTGCTGATGATATTCCTCCATGCCACCATCTCAATCCATCCTGCAACATTTCTCTTGGTCTGCCCCGGCCTCTCTTCCCCTTGATCTTTCCAATTGTCACAATGTTCTCCAATACCTGTCTTCTCATACATGACCAAAGAAAGATGTTTGTCTCTTTCTCATTGTTGTATATAATGTTCTAGTTTCATTAGCCTCTTTCATGTAATCGTTGTTAGTTACTCTGGCAGTACATAACTATCTATAATTTACCAGTTTTTATTTTTTTTTTAAGACTAGATATTTCAGTTTGGAATTGAAAACACAAAAACCTGGCAATTGTCATCTGCACTAATTGCTACTTTAAAAAAAAAAAAAACAGAAGATGAATAAAGCCAGTTTGTCAGAATTTCTCATCCAATACTGATATCGCAGCACTTGCATCATGCCCATTTGGGCTTCGTCTCCTTCAGAAAATGTTGAAGGGTCTGGATATTTCTAGTCCCTGTGGCCAGTTTGTCATGCATGCCTCTGCTTAACCTTCTGCCACAATGCTTCCTAATTCGGTTCTAACTGGAACAAAGCCAATGATGGCACAAACAAATATATGTTGAAAATGTTTCTATTTCTCATTTACTGCCATGTTTGATTGGATATCATAGGGCATTTTAAAATCGTTTTTTGGAAAATACCTCGGTTTTGAAATGTTAAGATTATTTTCTGTTATTGGTTGAGCGCAACCACTATTCAATTATTGGTTGCAGTTGAATGTGTTTTGTTGTCATTTTTTTTTGGAGAGTGTTCGGAATGTGAGTTAATCTATATTTGTGCAAGTATATTTTGTGATTCAGGCATTGAAGAATACTCACTGTTTTTTGTTTTTTTTTGGGGGGGGGGGGGGTGGTTGGGTACTGTACCAGCGCAGTTGATTGTAAAGTAGGACAGTACAGTAATAGTAGGGTAATGCAGTAGGCCAAAGCAGGACAGTGCAGTAGTCTAGGAATGGGCAGTATGGTAGAGCAGGGCAGTATAGTATTGTAGCCTAGGATAAGACAGTGCAGTAGTCATGACAGTACAGTAAGCCATAGCAGGAAAGGGCAGTAGTCTAGAGCAGGGCAATGTAGTTGGGCAGAACAGTACAGCAGCCTAGGACAGAACAGTGCAATAGTCCAGACAGTACAGTAGGCCGGAGCAGGACAGGCCAATACAAAAGTATGGTAAGGCAGGACAGTACAGTAGTTAGAGCATGACAGTATGGTAGATCAGGGCAGGACAGTATTTCAGAACAGGGCATTACAGTAGGCCAGGACTAAGACAGTAGTCACAGATAGTATAGCTGACCAGGACAGGATAGTAGCTGGAGCAGGACATTGCAGTAGTCATAACAGTACAGTAGTCTAGTGTTGTACAGGACAGTACATTCAGCTACTAGCCCAGTTGTCATATGTTCAAATCCCCACTGAGGTTGGGATTTGTAGAAAAAAAAACACCTGGATTCTTAGGTCAGCTCAGCCTGCAACGGGTATCTGTGAATATGCTGGGAAGGAAAGGCAGCCGTTGTGATCGTGAGCAGAGAATGTGGAGCTGGCACCATGTACCCACCATGCCTCAAGGTGTGGAAGGGACATGGCCACCTTCTGCATAGAGCTGTCTAGAAGGCCCGACAGTTTACACCTCTGTGGCAATATCTGCCTGTGTGACTACTTGTACCTAATGTTGTGAAAATATCATGTGGTTTGTATAGTTGTGAAAATATCACACAAATATCTACTTGTGAAAATATCATGTTTGTATACTTGTGAAAATATCTCACATGTATACTTGTGAAAATATCTTGTGGTTGTAATTATTTTACAGTTAGTTACACGTTCTTATCAGGACGTCGCAGTCGACCCCAGTATTTTGGGGGGCTGTTTGTGATTTACTAGGCAAGTTTACGATCATCATTTTGCAATTGCTGTCTGAAAGACTGATACTCGTACCATTGTTAAAAATCAACACAAGGCAGTGTGCTTCCAAATAGTCTGCAGCTGATTTCAGACGCAGAGCGATGAATTACATTCACTAACCCTTCATCATACCATGTTTCCCCGAAAATAAGACCTACCCCTAAAATAATAACCCCTAGTTAAGATTGTCAGCTGGAATGAGAAACTTGTTACCGAATGGCCAGTCGGAGTGCCACAGGTGCGCACTAGATAATGAATGCTGTGGTTCATAATTCAGTATGTCACTCGTGTTAAACAAGATGATGACATGACTGTATTTGAATAAATGTAGAATTTTGTACATGAATAAATGTAGATTTGTGTATCTTATATATATATATATATATATATATATATATATATATATATATATATATATATATATATATATATATATATATATATATATAAGCCCTAGTTTTTTTAAAGCTAAAATTATTATAAGACCCGGTCTATATTTTCAGGGAAACATGGAAGATTCCAGTCTTTGGTTGTACAATTGTTAAAATATCACGTGGTTGTGTTGTTGTGAAAATATCACGTGGTTGTATAGTTGTGAAAATATCACGTGGTTGTATAGTTGTGAAAATATCACGTGGATGTATAGTTGTTAACATATCACATGAACAACGATAAGATGAAATAACTATGATTTGGGTCTTCCATATTTATGTAGCAGAGCGGCTGCCCAAGGGTCAGTTATTTGCCTCACACATCGTTGGATGTATGTTTGACCCTCGGTAAGGCTCGTGGTATTTTGGTTTTAAATCCTAGCATGTACACAGATCTCGTCATGGGGACCCCGGCTATGGTCAATGACCAGAATGGACACTGCCAAGAAGGAAAGCAGTGGAAAACTACCTTCTTTACAGTTGCTAAAAAAACTATGGAGGTCAAACAAATTGGAAAGATTGTTATGAGGAGGAAGTTCATGTCAGGCCACTGGATGATGATGAGCTTGTAGATCTTGAGGTGACTGCTTGGGCAAGCAGTATTTATTCCTCAGCCTAGGATCAGCAGCTCAAGACATTGACCACAGTATCGGCATCACACTGATGATGATGCCTCATGCATTTTCAATCCCAAGGTGTCTTCAAAGTCTTGTGTCCTTCGTGTGACTCTTCTTCCGTGAACCATGTCTTCCATCACTGCTCAATCTCCAAGAGAAATAAATGATCAGATCAATCAGAAAGCCACCAACACCAGCTGAAGACGATTACCACTTAATGAACAGACCAGAACAGATCATTATTCTACACCTCAGAACAGGACACAATAGATTATACAGCCACGTGTATACAACATTCAAGGTCGACGCATCAGCCACATGCACATGTGGATTGGCACCATGACAGCAGATCACATACTTCAAGACTGTCCAAAATACGACATATCTAGGCAAACCTTCTACCCTAGAGAAACAACAGTGGAAGATAAACTGTATGGACAAATGAGTGAACTAAAAAAGACAGTGAAGTTCATTCAAAAGTCAGCATTGCAGTTTTAGACAAATTTCAATCGAATGAAAGAAGAATAAGACGAAGGCTAGGAACAACACATCATGGCACAGGTCTGTGATGGTAAGGATGTCATAATGAGAACATACAAACATACGTATAAGGTAGTGGTTGAACTCATCTAGTGCAAGAGATAGTGGTAGCAGCTGGCAAGTACACCAACTGCCCAACACATTGGGTTACAGTTCAATACCCTGTCCTGGGTGGGTGGGTGGGTTTTAATCTTGACCTGTACGGCTCTGGGGGTGACCTTACTTCCTAAAAGTAGTCTGCAGGGCTAGCCTGGTTGTTGTGCATTTGAATCTCTGTTGAGACTAAATTTGGTCAAATATGAATAGGGCTCTCAGATCCTGCCAGCCTCAAATTGGTACCAGAAATGGCCGGGGAAGCAAAGGCAGCTGGCTCGACATTGACCACATCACCCATCGAAGTCCCAATTATTCTGTAAAAACACGGCGCCAGCACCATATATCCAACATGTTTCAGGGCATACAAAAGGGTCCTTTGTTTTTAGTTTCACACCTAAAAGTAGTACCAGAGATTTATATACGGAAGTAAAAGTCTGCAACACGGCTACATCACCACTTGTGGGTCCTTAAGTCAAGGAGAGTAGTCCTGACACCTGAGTCCTAATATGTCCTGGCACTGTAATCCTGGTTGCTCTGGGACTATCAAATAGCTTGTGTCTTTGTTCGCCAAGGGGGCAGTCACACATTTTGTGTCATTGTACCACTGGAGTCAGATAATTCAACAGGACGCGCTAAAGTCAGTAGCCAACCCATCATCATCATCATCATCTTGTGCTGTGCTGCTAAGAATGGACGGTCATAGTTGGTCTGGAATTAGCTCTTGTGTTCATGTTCTGATTATGGAATTGTGTGGGTGGTCGAATCATATGTAATCGTAATAATCAGCATCAATAAAGATCTTGCTTTCTTTCTTGGTGCTGACCATACTGGTTGGTGACCGTAGCTGTTGTCCCTATAAAGAGCCCCTTAATAATGCACTTCGAACTTGAGTTCATAACCAACAAATATCCCTCAGTTGCTCTCAAGCTTTCTCTGCCACCTTTTCATGATTTCACACTACCCTGGTTGCATGCCTGACTGGTTACTGCATCCAGCTGCATGGCTAAATGTTATGTCAGCTGGTTGCATGGCTAAATGTTACTGCAGCTGGTTGCATGGCTAAATGTTACTGCAGCTGGTTGCATGACTAAACAGTTACTGCAGCTGGTTGCATGGCTAAATATTACTGCAGCTGGTTGCATGGATAAATGTTACTGCAGCTGGTTGCATGACTAAACGGTTACTGCAGCTGGTTGCATGACTAAACGGTTACTGCAGCTGGTTGCATGGCTAAACGGTTACTGCAGCTGGTTGCATGGCTAAATGTTATGGCAGCTGGTTGCATCGCTAAATGTTACTGCAGCTGGTTGCATGGCTAAACAGTTACTGCAGCTGGTTGCATGGATAAACAGTTACTGCAGCTGGTTGCATGGCTAAATGTTACTGCAGCTAGTTGCATGGCTAAATGTTATGGCAGCTGGTTGCATGGCTAAATGTTACTGCAGCTGGTTGTATGGATAAAGGTTACTGCAGCTGGTTGCATGGCTAAATGGTTACCGCATCTGGTTGCATGGCTAAATGTTACTGCAGCTGGTTGCATGACTAAATGTTACTGCAGCTGGTTGCATGGCTAAACGGTTACTGCAGCTGGTTGCATGACTAAACAGTTACTGCAGCTAGTTGCATGACTAAATGTTATTGCAGTTGGTTGCATGGCTAAACAGTTACTGCAGCTAGTTGCATGACTTAACAGTTACTGCAGCTAGTTGCATGGCTAAATGTTATGGCAGCTGGTTGCATGACTAAATGTTACTGCAGCTGGTTGCATGGCTAAATGGTTACTGCAGCTGGTTGCATGACTAAACAGTTACTGCAGCTGGTTGCATGGCTAAATGTTATGGCAGCTGGTTGCATGACTAAATGTTACCACAGCTGGTTGCATGACTAAACAGTTACTGCAGCTAGTTGCATGGCTAAATGTTATGGCAGCTGGTTGCATGACTAAATGTTACTGCAGCTGGTTCCATGGCTAAACGGTTACTGTGGCTGGTTGCATGACTAAATGTTACCGCAGCTGGTTGCATGACTAAACAGTTACTGCAGCTAGTTGCATGGCTAAATGTTATGGCAGCTGGTTGCATGACTAAATGTTACTACAGCTGGTTGCATGGCTAAACGGTTACTGCAGCTGGTTGCATGACTAAATGTTACTGCAGCTGGTTGCATGGCTAAATGGTTACTGCAGCTGGTTGCATGGCTAAATGGTTACCACAGCTGGTTGCATGACTAAACAGTTACCGCAGCTGGTTGCATGGCTAAACAGTTACTCCAGCTCCTCGAGGGTATCCTCTAGGCTAGTGGGAAGGGCTGCCTTACTGCTCCTTTAAAAGCGGTACACCCACCTTCCACCCTGAAGATCAGATGAATTCCCACGAAAGCTGGCAAAAACATGCTTTCAATATATTGAGAACTATGACACAGACTGAAATATCAAGGTCTCTTGGTCAATCGGTTAATGGCAGTTGAGGGAGGTTGCATTGTTGTACTTTATTTGTTGAGATTTCCAATTTGTTGTCTTGGGCTACGTATGAACCAACTAGTTGCTGTTGATTTATCATGCCAAGTGCTATTTGTCAGCATTTATACTTTGTGATTTTTAAAATATTTCTGTCCAGCTTTTCTACTGTTTTACTGAAACAGAGTGTCTGTTATCTGGGTGTATGTAGTTTCAATGTATTCTGTATGATTTAGGATACATGTATGGTATCATAAGAATGTGTACATGACATATTATCATTTATGTCACATAATCATTGATTTCCTAACTATATTTCCCATGGTTATTTTGCCACCTGTGTGTCCAGCAGTTATTTTGCCAAATGTATGTCCGGTGGTTATTTTGCCAAATGTATGTCCGGTGGTCATTATGGCAACTGTATGTCCGGTGATTATTTTGCTAACTGATCACTTTTTGTGTATTCTTTTCTTGATGTGCTTTTGTTAGTTTGTTTGACCCCGGCAACACCGGGGAAGTTCACTGGTTACTTCACACAGTGATGATAACAGAACATGTGGGGGATGTGTGGGTATATGCTGATACACATGTGGGGGTATTCAGATACATTTGTGTGGTACAGATTACTCATCCTGTGTGGTAGTTTTCTTGTGTGGTAGAGTTGTGATGATTCACTTGTGTGGTACTTTGTGAGAAAAGAGAATTGCTCCATTTTGTGGTCAGATGTCATAGTTTGCTATTTGTGTGTGTGTGAGGGAGAGAGAGAGAGAGTTAAGCGAGAGAAATTGTTTCATTTCTGCTCAGTTGTCTTGTTTGCTATTTACTTGTGTGTATTTGTGTGATTTTTACTTTTCTTTGAGAAAGACATTCTCCTTGCTTATGTTGTATGTGCTAGATAAAGAGAGAGGAGATATTCACATGTTAAATCCTTCCACTATTGCCTTGGTTTGTTTTTGAATTTATCTACACAATTATTCTTTGTCTAGCTTCCAAAATGAACTATTTCCCCAAACATAAAACAATCAACTGCTTTCATCTATTCACAGAATCATTCTTCTTTTTGTGCGTAGTTTCATTGCCTTGTGAACTTTTCTTGACGATGTTGCCATGTTCAGCTAGCCAGTCTTAGATGAACAAAGTAGACGATAATGAACAATTTTAGTTGTGCAAGAATATTAGACAATTTTGGGGGGGGAAGCAGCATTTAATGCACTTTTAATGTCATTTCCATGTGTAACATTAAAAGTGAAATGACGATCTGTGGTCATGAAGCTGAATTACATTCTTCTTGCCATGACGTATCACTGAGAGCATATTGGTACTATGTTTTTATGTATGTACATATGTATATGTTGTTTTCTTAAAACAGAATGCAGAGTAAACATCAGCCCGGTGATTTTTTTTCCATCAAAATCATACATGTATGTCCATTGCATTGTTATGTATGACATCATGCTGTCGTTTCATCTGCTGTACAACATGTCTTGTTCCGTACATATCCACTTATGTTGTACTGCACACATCATACATCCGTATCTGGTGTGCAACATCAAATTATTATCTGTTGTACCACACAATGAACACAACACTGCCATCAGTTATACTAGACATCCAGCATCTACATCTTTTGTACCATGCATCCAGTACTCCCATGGTGCACCACACATCCAGCACCCACACGTGTTGTACCACACATCCAACACCCACATCTGTTGTACCACACATCCAACACCCACATCTGTTGTACCACACATCCAACACCCACATCTGTTGTACCACACATCCAACACCCACATCTATTGTACCACACATCCAACACCCACATCTGTTGTACCACATATCCAGCACTGAACATCAGACTGTCATCACATCTATTGTACTTCACATCAAACATGCCCCATCTATTATATCAAAATTGTATTATATGTTGAAAAATGTGGATCCATGTATATTTAATCATAAGCTGTACCAGTGACATCAGTTGTACCAGACATTAAACATGCCCCATCTGTTATATCAAAATATTATCTGTTGAAACACATAGATCCACATATATCGAATCATAAGTTGTACCAGTGACATCTATTGTACAACCCGCATCTGTTGTATCAAAATATTATCTGTTGAAACACATAGATCCACATATGTTGAATCATAAGCTGTACAAGTGACATCTATTGTACCAGACATCAAACATCTGCCATCTGTTATAGCAAAATATTATCTGTTGAAACCACGCACATTCACATCTATTTTAATCATAAGTTGTTGTACCACACATCAGACCATCATAAACTTGTACCACTGACATCTTTGTACCATTGATCAAACTGTCATTGTGCTGTTGTACCCTACATCAGACCTGTCATCCACAACTGTGCTACCACACATCCAACATCCACATCTGTGCTACCACACATCCAACATCCACATCTGTGTTACCACACATCCAACATCCACATCTGTGCTACCACACATCCAACATCCACATCTGTGCTACCACACATCCAACTACCACATATATGTTTTCCCGAACAGTCAAATACCACATCCAGTGATTGTCCCTCGATGAGGTATCACTATCAGCATATGTGTCCCTGAACAGTCAGATACCACATTCAATGATTGTCCCCTCACTTTCAACTATCACTTCTGGTGGTATCTCTCTAATGATGTTTCTTCATCCAACCGTCTCTTCTCCCCCCCCCCCCCCCCCCTTTCACTCCCTCTCCACCTATCAGTCTGGTAAAACTTAAAGTTATATCCCACCAGATACACCCTCCACATTCATGATCACATCAAATGACACCCCCCCCCCCCCACACACACACACGCATGCACGCACATATATTACTTCAAATGATGTTCACCCCAGCCCAAAATAATATATCATGTCAAGTGATGCCACCCTCACATTCATATATCACTTACAGTGATGCCACCCTCACATTCACATATCACTTCAAGTGATGCCACCCTCACATTCATATATCACTTCCAGTGATGCCACCCTCACATTCATATATCACTTCAAGTGATGCCTCCCTCACATTCATATATCACTTCAAGTGATGCCTCCCTCACATTCATATATCACTTCAAGTGATGCCTCCCTCACATTCATATATCACTTCCAGTGATGCCTCCCTCACATTCATATATCACTTCCAGTGATGCCTCCCTCACATTCATATATCACTTCCAGTGATGCCACCCTCACATTCATATATCACTTCAAGGGACATCCTGCTACAGTGCTTCTTTGTTGATTCACATTTGTTGTTGTTGTTGTTGTCTGACTAGACTTGTAACCTTGTGAGATACTGTTGTCCTGGCTAGGTACCTAGTGTACACACAGATTTATATACCCACAGTTGAATCCCAAAGGGCATTCTCAAGCATTCTCTGTTAACTAAATATATGAATTGGTTTCTTTATAGTATATTCATCCACAGGATTATTTTGTCACTCGTTTTGTTTTTCTTTAACTTGTCACTGTTGTACGTGAAATTTAATACAGTAACCTTATGTGATCAAACACACTGTGTATGTTATGTTGTGTGAGAGCTGTACATTTGGGTTGAAGTAAAATTTAGGAAGATTTTCAGTTCTTGTATTGTCCGGGACTCTTGGGTGGTGATCTTGACCCTTGGATGGTGACCTTGACTTATGAGTGGTGACCCTGACTTCTGAGTGGTAACCCTGACTTCTGAGTGGTGACCCTCTGACCTGCTGTAGCTTACAGTTTGACCCAAGCATAGATTATTTTGTGATCTATCTAGTTTTAATATCCCCATCTGTTCCCTCAATTTTGTGTCGATACTGCCTCCCAAACAGGTGAATGATTCCGCCTGTTGGAGTGAGGTTTCACCGAGAATACACAAGACAAGAGGAGCTTTCATAACACTAGGGCAGGGGTTAGTGTGGCAGAATGGACAAGAGCACTCCTTCTTAAACATTTGGTGCACTGATGCTGAGGTAGCAGGTTCAATCCCTACATCAGTCAGTGGGGCTACAATGTTGACTTCATGTCATTGACTGGGATATAAATAACAAGTATCCCTAAAGTGGGTTGGCCTGATGGCGAGGGACACCAGTAATAGGGACAGCTGATCCACATGCAAAATTTGGTCCAGTGCTACCAGAAATAGTGTGTATGGACTACGCTCAAGTTCAAAGAGTGAGCGAAAAAAAAAAAAAACAACATGAGGACATTTGTGGAAGTTAGCACCAGAATTAGATTGTGTAACGCCAATGTTAAATCGGTGCTACTGTATGGGTTAGAAACACAGAGAACAATTACAATACTAATGAACTACAGACATTCACTCATTGCTGCCTGCGCAGAATTGTGGGAAACAAGTACTTGGACACATGACCAATTAGACACCCATCGGTAAGGCACCACTGTATCCCAGGGTAGAAGACGGGTGTCTAGTTGGTCGTGTGTCGAAGTACATTTGTTCCTGCAGCAGGTTGCTGTCGTCATTTGGAGGTGACAGGTTCGAATCCCGTCTGTAACTATAGCTTTCAATTTCTATGTTCTCTACTGCGTCCCCTAGTATCTACTTCTGTGAGCGCCAAACAGTATGTGTTTATTTATAAACTGTCTTAGTGGCCCCCCTCAAAGGGGTTCCCCAATTGATATTTTGTATAACAGTTTGGACTACCACCAGCAAACGAATAATGATCTAACAGGTAAATGACACGGCTCAGAGTATCAAAAAATAATAGTCTTCCATGGAGTGAGACAGCATGTAGGTCTTTGAAGATGAATCTTTTAAATAAAAATATACTTACCTGAGAAGTCAGAGTTGGTTTGCCTGATGACAAGGGACACTGGTAATAGGGAAAGCTAATCTACTTGCAAAAATGAGTCCAGTCAACTAGAAGAAGCAACACATGTGCGGACTAAGCTTGAGTTCAGAGTGAGCGAAGGCACCACCAACAACAACAACAACAACAGATAATTGAACCCACAAAATCACATGATGACCGTAACTGTTTGTAACAATCATTTTATTATTAACCATCAGATCCTGTGATATAACAGCATGAAAACAGCTGAAAATAACACATTTACCTGACAACAGCCAGGGTTTATGTCATAGGGTTAGGGAATGCAGTTTCACAATATCACCATACTGAGTTTGAAATCAGTCATAGTCTACAAAGAGCTTTGGGAAAATTGGTTAAGGGACTTTGCTAAATTGGGAGATGAAGGACAGAAGAAGATGAAACTAGATGACTAAGAAGTAGGTACAGAAGAAATAAAGAAGAAGACGTAGGTGCAGAAGAAGTAGGTGAATAAGAAATCGGTAAGGAAGAAGTAGAACTAGTGGAAGAAGTAGATGAATAAAAAGAAAAGATAAAGAAGAATGAGATGAAGAGGAACAAGAAAAGGAGGCAGATTAAAAAAGAAGTTATGACATTATGTATATTATTATGTTAGTGTTTCCCACCATAATTTCTATACCAAAGCCTGGCATCCATGTAATGTATGTACACGTGTGTGTGTGCACGCGTGCGTGCTTGATTTTTCCCCGGCAGGATGTTAGCACAACTTTATGTTTTATCTTTTATTGCACACTATGTTGGTTTCTGAACTTGGCGAGGGGAATAACAGCTCTGTACCAGTTCCCGTGGAGACGATACATTCGGTACGGGGTCAGCAGGAACATCTCTACACAACCCTGACTGCCATAGATGCAAACCTGTTCCCCGGGCTCAAATAACTTGATCGCCAGCGCATCAGACATAATACTCAGTCTTCAAGAGGATTCACCAACCAACCGATCTATACTCATTTCATCTCATCATGTTCCTCTTGTACCTTGCGGTGTCGAGGTGAAGTATAAACTTCGTGAGAGTGCCCGATTATGGGCTTCATATATCGATATTCCCATTGACTCTGCTATTCCCTCCATCCAACGTTTAAGTGGTCGGCCTCTTCCTCTGCTTCCATCTGGTCTGTACATCATTGCTTGTTGTGGTGTACTGTTAGTTGATAACCTACTTGCATGGCCAAACTATTTGACTTGCTGCCTTCTAATAAAATCTAGTGCAGCTATAACCCCCACTTTAGTTGTGATTACTTCATTTCTGATCTTATCTCTTCTTGATACATTGAGTATTCTTCTTAGGAATCTCATTTCTGATTTTGTGATTTGTCTTTTCTCTTTTTCTGTCATTGTCCAGGTTTGGCATTGGTAAACAAGAATAAGGGGAACTGCAGTAAAGCTTTAAAAGGCAATGAATGAATCACTAAATAACGAGAAGTAGATTGTGAGCTTTACTAAAACACGATTACAAGAAACAAATTGGACGTTGCGACCAAAGCCTTCGTCAGCACAGAACATAACTAACCAACACAAAAACTATATGAAACACACTACATGACAATATTAAACTAATTAAAGGTACTTATCTGAATCTGTATCCTTGCTGGGAACTACTAAAACACGTTAGACGACTAGTCAGTAGATCTAGTAGTAGTGGAATCTACTGACTAGTCATCTAATGTGTGTCAGTCATTCCCAGCAAGGATACAGATTCAGATAAGTACCTTTAATTAGTTTAATATTGTCATGTAGTGTGTTTCATATAGTTTTTGTGTCGGTTAGTGTTTGTTTGTTCTGTGCTGATGAAGGCTTTGGCCGCAACGTCCAGTTTTTTTCTTGTAATCGTGTTTTAGTAAAGCTCACAATCTACTTCTCGTTATTTAGTGATTCATTCAGGTTTGGCATTGGTAACATAGAGTTGGTAGGAAGTTGTCGTTGTGTGTTCTTAGTAGTTATTATACATGTTTGTTCTTTAGTATTGGTGTCATTTGTCCAATGAGTTGGTTTACCTTTTTGGATCTATTTTCCATCTCTTCTTCTGATTTGCCATTTGATGATATTATACTTCCTAGGTACTTGAAACTCTTTACTTGTTTCAGGGGATGTTTTTTCTTCTTTAGCTATAGTCATTACCTCGGTTTTACTTGTGCTAATTTTCAACGGATCCATACACTAACAGTGCATTAAACAAAATTAAACCAGTTCCAGGGTTTTACATATAAAACAATCAATCACTGCAGAATTATGTACACAACAATAATCATGTTAGCAACAAAGTAACCACTCGTGGGGTGCCGACTCAGCTTTGCAGTTTGTGCCAACAGGCAACCTGTTTTCTGGCATTCTGTACCATCTCCAGCCACTGGGATCTGGCAGTTTCGTCAAAATTGATCCCGATGTACAACCGTCCTATCAGGTGACGACCATCTTCTTTCTCCTGGTTATGGTAAAGAAGAAAATGTCCATATAGAAGATGGAACAAGGGAAGTATGTAAAAAGTAATCTCAAATGAGGAATTAAATACTAAGAAAACACCATAAACCGATTATGACTGGGTTAGTTAGTTAGTCGACAGATCATGACAATAGCTTCTTCTTCTTCTTCTTCTTCTTCTTCTTCTTCTTCTTCTTCTTCTTCTTCTTCTTCTTCTTCTTCTTCTTTTTCCCTTTGTTCTTCCGCCTCCTCATCATCTTCTCATTCCTCTTCCTCCACTACCTCTTCTGCTTCCTCTTCTTCTTTTTCTTCGTCTGCTACTTCTAATTCTTCATCGCCTTTCCTTTCATCTTCCTTCTCCGCCTCCTACTTCTCCTCTTCCTCATGTTCTTTCTCCTCTTCTTCTTCTTCTTCTTCTTCTTCTTCTTCTTCTTCTTCTTCTTCTTCTTCTTCTTCTTCTTCTTCTTCTTCTTCTTCTTCTTCTTCTTCTTCTTCTTTCCTTGTTCTTCCTCCTCCTCCTCATGTTCTCATTCTTCTTCCTCCACTTCCTCTTCTGCTTCTTCTTCTTTTTCTTTGTCTGCTACTGCTAATTCTTCATCGCCTTTCCGTTTATCTTCCTCCTCCGCATCCTACTTCTTCTCTTCCTTATGTTCTTTCTTCTCCCCATCTTTAGCCTCCTCCTCTTCTTTTTCTCTCACTTCTTCTTCGTCTTCTTCTTCTTCTTCTTCTTCTTCTTCTTCTTCTTCTTCTTCTTCTTCTTCTTCTCCTCTTCTTCTTAGTCTCCTCCTTCTTCATGCTGAGGATCATCACACAGTAGTGGAAGCGCTGACCCCAATCGATTCACTTACCTTGTCCATTCCAATGACCGACAAACCCAGGTATACCCGGTCCAGCTGGTAGACGGGTACGTCGAACACAAACGTCTCATTAAACGACGGACTTGGGTTGCAGGACTTGGGCGCCGTTTTGGTTTTCTTGAGTGGTCTCCCGTCATGCATCAGTACAATCTTGATGTACGCCTCTGTCAATATTACAACCAATGATCAAGACGGCGATTTCATAATTGGTTTCATAATTAACTGTCACCTGTCATCTACTGCCTATAGTACTTGCGGAGTAGGGAGGGACCTGAGGACCCAAAGCCGTCTGGCTAGTGCCACCGCCGCGAACTGTGCAGGTTAGGATTTTTCGCCGACAAAAAAAAAAAAAAAATCAACATCTTGCCGGGGATTCTTGCCCGGGCCTCCTGAATGGAACCCAGGATTCTAGCCACTCGACCAACCACTCCCCCCCCCCCTTCATAATTAACAACAATGGAAAATGTTAAAACTGCCAGCGATTTAGTTTCATAAATAACAACAATGCATTAATTTACAGAAGCCAGTTTTGTGCAAACAGAAAGACTTGATAGTCCATTTAAAATTACCGTGGTAGATAATTGCAATTACTGTGTGAATGTGTGTGCTGTATATTTCAGCTTGAAGGATTAATCTAATTACGTAATGTTGTGTGATTTCTGCAGTATGAGATGCAGCGAAATATGCCAGGCAATAAATCGTGCAATCTATTGTTTGTGTCTTAGTTATTCAAATTCACTAAGGGAAAACATTGTTGTGAACAATGTGAGATGTTAAAACTGCCAGCCATATGGCTTCATAATTAACCTGTCACATGCTGCCTATATTACCTTGCTTCTTCCTCCTGGAACGTCAAGCAATCTTTGCCCACATTGTCAAAAAACATTTCGAGCCAAAATATGCCTTATCAGCCATCTTAGAGCTCACGGCTTTATACTTTCAACCCCACTGGATGAAATGAATGGTCATCATCATTCTTGATGGACAAACAACATATCATCTTGCGGTATAGGACCGGGGGTAGGTTATATCTTGAGCCTGGGGAATTAAGGCCGCCTGGCTAGTGCAGGTTAGGGTGTTTTTTTTTTCTTTTTGCTCTCGACAGACAAAAAAAAATCCACACCCTACCGTCGATTGGAACCCGGGTCTCCTGAAGGAGAAGCCGACATTCTCAACCACTGGGTCAGTCGCTCATAATTTACAACAGTGGGAAACATTTAACACAAGTTAGAAGGAGAACCATCATCATCATGTGTCGTGTCAATAAGCGTCGCCGGGCATGTTCCGCCATCTCACACCATCACCAGAGTCGTGGGGCGGCTCCCCTTTCTTGTCTCCACCATACCACGTGGCCACGCCATTTAGATATTTTCTGTTCTGTCTTCCCCTTATTCTTTTCCCTTTAATCTTGCCAGTTGTCACCAACTAGTTTATTTCTTCTCATAACGTGGCCAAAAAGTCTATAGACTGCGAGTGTTTTTAAAACGCTGCCCTGCTCATTAAGTGTCATGGATTGAGCGGCGTCCCGTATGTGCCATGGGATTATATACGGTAGCAACCCCCTTTAATTTGATATATAACACAACATGTCTGCCGCCAATTAACGAAATTTTAAGTCATAACTGGGAAACGTCTCATTAACCGCCATACATTTTTGTTTGGTCCAAACCTACTTTTTGGTTGGCACCGAATCTGTTAATATTTTCCCATTTTTTACCGTTAACACATTAACACATTCCAAACCCATTTCATTTATGTTTGTAACAATAAGAAACAGAAATCAGTAACATGGATGTTTATGGGAAAATCTGATGCCACTTGCAACGTACCAGTAGTGTTCCGTCGGGGGCCGTCTGGAATCCGCAAGCCTCTAACGTTGAGAAGTGTGATGCTGAGTTTCTCGGCCGTTGGCAGGTACATGAGTGCCACGCGAATCTCCCCTAGATTCTCCTGTCGTCACATTGAAATACGATTAGTGCATTTTTAAATATATGAAAGTCACACACATCTCCACCATAGATTCTCCTCTGGTCGTAGTGATAATATGATTAATACGTTTATAACTGTATAAATGTCACACAAATCCCTACCACGTGTATTATATAATCATCATAGTGAAATAGATAAATACGTTTACGCAGATATGAAGATTTCACTAATCTCCCATAGATTGACCTGTCATATTCAAATAAGATTAATATATTGACACTTATATAAATGTCACCCACATCTCCCCTACCTATATTCTTCTGTCACGCCAATGATATCCTTGTGCGATGAAATGCAGCCTAAAGACTAAATGTCATTGCAGGACAGACCGGGTACTAAGCCTTGGTCGGCAACTGGTGTAGGATCGAAGCTCCAATAGGCAGACAGTTAGAGCATTGCTCTGCTGAACGGCAGCTCCTGCAGAATGTCTTGTTCCAGGCGTATTGTTGTTACCTTTCCTCTGAAGTAAACTAGGCAGACCGAAAGAGGGATCATGATGCATGGGCAACCCATGGTCTCTAAATCTCAGTCCAGGATTTGTGTTATGAAGAGATATAACGCCATTTTACGAGGGGAAGTCAATAAGTAAGTTACAAATGGCTGTAGTAAAGTTAGTTAGTTAGTCGAGGTTCCAACTTCACGGCAACGGGTCGTCCCCATTATGCTCCGTTCCTGTGCCATCACACAAAATGCTACCCACTGTCCAATGTGAACAGTGGAACAGACAGGAGTCTGGGCAATCCAACAGCCCGCACAGTTACACTGTGCATAATGCCGCCGCCAGAATGCCAACACAAAAGTCCTCCACGGAAACCACAGTTCATCGTCAATGGAATCGGCAGTCACCAGAAAGACATCATTGACCGGCTGTAGAAAAATAACTAAATATGATAACAACTTGAAACCAGTTTATTTTTATACATACAATGTCCCTTTATTTCTCAACACAATTTCCACCAACATTGATGCACTTATCCCGTCGTTTTATCAGTCCTCCCAAACTAGCCGCATAGATCTGCGTGCTCTGTTTTCTAAACCACGTTTTCACTTCACATTCAACTCCAGCGTCATTCGCGTCTTTGAGAATCTTTTTCTACAGACCTATGCACCGCTTTACGGGACAAACATTTGTCAGCATAAACAGGAAGCATTTCCTTATGAATGTCCTTTGCAGGCAGGTCTTTTGCCCACAAAAAACGCACAACAGCACGTTGCTCTTTGGTTGTACACTCCGTAAGTACAGTCGCCATTTTATTTATGCGCTGCGCATGCGCATGAGACACCTAGCGCCACCTGACGAACGGGAATATAAAGTTCGATGTTGTTGTCACCTAATGACACCTGTAGAAATCACCGACTACATTTACCTGCCATCCCACAGAACTGTGTGACATACTTATTGACTCGTCCTCATGAACGTCCAATTTGAACTTGTGTTTGTGTTAGCTTTAATTCCTGAAGACAGATTTAATCTAAGGTGGCAAATTCTATTTACTTGTGGGCAGACTTCTCTGTTTTAACAACTTTGGCCTACTCTCGGCGATTTCCAACTGCCGTGGCATTTGTAACAGTCACAACATGCATACTGATTCTCCTGCTTTTCGCCCCGATCAAAGACGACTAGACATATAATCCGACTATCCAATAGATCAGGAGAGTCGCGTACATATCATTAGATACCTGTAGTTTTTGTAACAATATCCAACCCTATAATTGGATACCCTGTAACTTGTAAACTTGAAACAGACGCCGTTATCCCCCAACCACTATTACCTCCTATCATCATCGTGTGCCCCGCCGATGATGACGACGCGCGGTAGAGTATCTCTGCTAAGCGCCGAGAATCCGGCCATTTGACGAAGCGGTTACGAACGCAAATCGCAAACACAACTGCAAACGACTTGGCAGCCTTGTACTGTGTTCTTACAATGGTATGGATGCCGGTCGTTCATAAAGCAATTTCAAACTACTGAACGTAAACTTGTCAAGAAATCACAAACAGTCTGAGTGTGTGTCCGTCTGGTCTTTCCTCGGAGTTTTGAGTGTCGGAAAGATCCTTTGTTCACTCCCTGCAGCATCATTATCTCCAGGTCGTGATCGTCTATTTGTTTTTCTGCACTACACCCACGATCCTCCAAAAGGGCCCCAACCACGTCTGCCTCATCATACACCCATACCCCACCGAGCGGTGCACATCCAGCCAATCTCTCCGCCCGCTCGTTTCCCCTAACACCAGAATGTGGATCCTGAAAAATGAGGCAGCGATCGACAAACACGAACAAGGAGGCGGGACCCTGCCGAACATTGAGCCTGACAATGCCCGAGGCAAGAGAACGCAATGGATCGAGAGTCTTTTCGGCGAGCCGCGATAAGAGTGAGATTTTGCGACGGACCTGCTTCATGATGAAGATGATGACGATGAGCTTGTAGAGAATCTTGATGCTTCCATCAGGACATCCCCCTCGGCCGCCACTCAGTTATGGGTGAATTGCCACTCAGTTATGGGTGAACTGCCAAACAGTTATGGGTGAAATGTCACTCAGTTATGGGCGAATTTGATGCTGGTGGTGTGAGGTCTCCATGGCGAAGTGGATACTCTGCCTGTCTTGCGCTCCCAAGGTTGTGGGGTCGATTCCGGGCTACGATGTTCGGTTCTGGAAAGCAATTTTCTCTTAGACTTCTGGGGGTCGTCGCAGGAGCTACGGGGTTGGTGCTTTGTGCGGGGTTTTCGGTCGGCCGCCCTGCGGAAAGAGACCGAGTCGTATTGGATAACACCCGGTGCAATGAAGTCGATCTCCTAGCAGTATAAGCCCTTTAAATAACTGGATGCTGATAAACTCACTTACCCCTTGGGGCACCAGAAGTTGATCTTTAAACAACTGGATGCTGATGAACCCACTTACCTCTTGGGGCACCATAAGTTGATCATTGTAGAGGGTCTCGACGCCGGACAAGAGCTCCATCTTCGACAGGTCGCACATGACCTCACCTGGGTCGAGACAGGTTAACACAGGGGTCAAACACATCTGTCTCATTGTAAAAATCTCAGACAACAGTCTCTGAGGCAAGAGTCTCAAAGTAAAGTAAAGTAAAGTAAAGTAAAGTAAAGTAAAGTTATCATCATCACGTGCCTTGCCAGCTAGCGTAGGTGTCTCTCATGTCTCCCCATAGATCTCGGTCTTTGGTGTTCAGGATCAACTCTGCTGATGGTATTCCTCCATGTCACCGTCTCAGTCAATCCAGCATCATTTCTCTCGGTCTGTCTCTGCCTCCTTTCCCACCGATCTTTCCAGTTGTCACGATATTCCCCAATGCCTCTCTTCTCATCACATGACCAAAGGTCCTCTCAAAGGGGAGTCTCTGTGGCGAAGTGGTCAAGCCGTTTGACTCGTGCTCCGAAGGTTGTGGGTTCGATTCCGGGCCGCGCCCTTCGGTTTGCGAGTTAAATGTTTTAGAGACTCCCGTGGGTCGTCGCTAAAAGCTACGGAGTTCGTGCTTTGTGTGACGCTTTCCGTGCTGCGGAAAGAGACCAAGCCATATGGGATAAAACCCGGTGCAATGAAGTCGACCCTGTCGACTTTTAAGCGACTTTTTTAAGCGACGTGACCAAAGAATACTGTTTGTCTCTATCTAATAGTTGTATATTATGTTCAAATTTCATTAGCCTCTTTCAGACAATCGA
This sequence comes from Cepaea hortensis, assembly GCA_963921405.1. NCBI lineage: Eukaryota > Metazoa > Mollusca > Gastropoda > Stylommatophora > Helicidae > Cepaea > Cepaea hortensis. Next base: position 236,326,420 of record OY992876.1, read on the forward strand.
TAGTTACTCTGGTTGGTCCAAGGAATTCGCAACATTTGTCTTAGGAACCACATCTGTGTTGCTTCCAAGTTCTTCCTAATTTATTCATTTACATTCCAAAAGAAAAATGCATAAGAAGTGAATCCATACACATCCATATTTACACAAATTCGTACATGTAAATAAAAACAAAGTATTACATATAAACACCGGAGAAAAGAACACAAGTGAAGGACCACAGATCGTACCTATAACCACGTGTCTGGAGAACTTGTCGAAGTCACAGACCAGGAACCTAATCATGTAGGAACTGAGGTCTTGGCTGTCCACGTCCACGGTAAACGACTCATTAAACAGGGGGTTATCTGACCGTCGTTGGATCCTCGTCTGATGCTCAGATTCCAGGTTGCTCCTCGGGAGATCTCGTGAGCTCCTGGAGAAGATGATGGCAGAAGGCAAAGTCGTGAGATCAAGGAGGATGGGGAAGAAGGGAAAGCTGTGAGGATCAAGAGGAATTTGTTTTATCTTTCGTTCCGAGTATTTCCATGTCTACGCTCTATGTATCTCGATCTTCCATATATCTCCCATCTCTATATATCTCGATCTACCCTACGCCTTCCTATCTCTATATCTTCGCATCTCTATATATCTAGATCTTGACTGTGTCTCCCTACCTCTATGTATTCCCATCTCTATGTATCTCGATCTCCCCTATACATACACATTTCTGTGTATCTCGGTCTTCCCCATATCTCATCATCTCTGTGTATCTCCCCATCTCTAGGAATCTCGATTTCTCCTATATCTCCCGATCTCTATGTATCTAGATCTTTATGTCTCCCCGTCTCTATGTATCCACATCTCTGTGTTATTAGATCTCCCCTATATCTCCCCATCTCTATGTATCTCTATCTCTGTATATGGAGATCTTCCCTATGTCTCCCCTATCTTTATGTGTCTCCCCATCTTTGTGTATCTATGTGAAGACACCTTGCGATCTTATTCAGACTTTCTCCCTCCACACAAGCCTCACTTGAAATCATACTGTTGTTGCCCTCCGGGCCTTGGATTTGTGCATGTTGACAATCATCATCATCATCATCATCATCATCATCATCATCATCATCATCATCATCATCATCATCATGTTTCATGTCAACAAGCGTGGGCGGTCATGTTTCGCCATCTTATACGATCACCAGAGTCGTGGATAAGCTCTGTGTTTTTGTCTCGATAATGCCTTGTTCTCAAGCCACTCAAATATTTACTTCTCTGCCTTCCTCTTGTTCTTTTCCCCGTCAGTCTTTCCAGTTGTCGCCAAGTTCTTCAGTTTAATTGTTCTTATAACGTGCCCAAAAAACTTGGCAGTCTGTTTAATTTCTCTAACAAATTTACAGTTTTTATTGTTTCTTGTAGGACTTGCTCATTGATTTTTCTATCTGTCCGTGGTATTCTTTGCATTTTCCCAAGAAACCAAATGTCCACAGCCATTAGATGTTTTTCAGCTTGTCTTCTCATTGCCCATGCTTCACGTCCATACAAAAGTATACTTTTCAGGAATCTCATTTCCATTGTCATATTTTTTTCTTTTCTCGTTTCCTATCATTGTCCAGGTTTGGCATTGGTAGTATAAAGTTGGTAGGAAGATTGTGCTGTAGAGTGATTGTTTAGTATCTACAAATTCGTGTTTGTTCTTTAGTATTGGTGCATTTGTCCAATGAGTTGGTTTGCCTTAATGCATCTATTTTCGATCTCGTCTTCTGATTCGCCATTAAATTATATTATACCGTGATACCTCGGGTTACGAACTTAATTCGTTCCAGAACTCGGTTCGTAATCTGAAACATTGAAATCAATGAAATAAAGACAATCCGTTTCAAGATGAAAGTATCGTTCTTTTTTATCAACATCCGGTCGTTTACCCAACAAAACGCAAAGAATACATGCACTTCACGTATTAAATAAAGAGAAAGAAAACAACCAAATGATTTAAATGTAAAATAAAAAGAGATTTAGTCTATCTTTATTACCAAGAAAACGATCATGGGAAATTCGTCACTTTCTTTGTTATTCTAAATCATTAGTTTCAGGAGTATCTTGTCGCTGTTTCTTGGCAGCCGACTGGGATTCTTACTGCACCAAGAAACTATCAAGGGAAATTTGTCGCTTCCTTTGCTGGAGAAGCTTTCTGAAGTGGGCGATCACGTATCATTCATCAGGTTTACTGCCCTGTTAGCAACAAGTTTGTTTGGATGATGGTTAACAATGAAGTCTTCCACGTGTGCCTACTTGCTGCAAATTTCTTTAATCCTGGCAGTTGAAACGATCACTGACTCTTCATCATCGGACGACTGCTCCTCCTGTAATATCTTTAGCTGTTCATTCTGAAGATCCACAAGCTCATATGTAGTACTGTTTTTTTTTCCTGTACGCGATCGTTTGTCTCAAACGTTACATCTCTCTCTCTCTCTCTCTCTCTCTCTCTCTCTCTCTCTCTCTCTCTCTCTCTCTCTCTCTCTCTCTCTCTCTCTCTCTCTCTCTCGCCTTCGTTCGTAACCCGAGGCACTGTTCGTTTCCCGAGACATAAAATGTTCGAAGTTGTTGTTCGTAACCTGAGGCGTTCGTAACCCGAGGTACCACTGTACTTTCTAAGTACTTGAAGCTGAATGCTCTGCGAGAAGTAAGACTTGCGAGAACCAAGTGATATGGTCAGACTGCCAGAACAGCAAATTAAAAGAGGTGTGTCCAAACAAGAACACTACGCGGGAAACCAACAAATGTTAATAAACCAACACAGAACTGGTGTCGTCAGTTGCTTCATGCTGCGGGATTTACTGAGGAGAGGGTCCGAGCACTTATGGACTAAAAGGTTCGATGTGCACAATGAGGATGATCTGTCGACTAACTAACTAACTAACTAACTAACTAACTAACTAACTAACTAACTAACTAACTAACTAACCAACTAACTAACTAACCAACTAACTAACTAACCAACTAACTAACCAACTAACTAACCAACTAACTAACTAACCAACTAACCAACTAACTAACTAACTAACTAACCAACTAACTAACTAACCAGCTAACTAACTAACCAAATAACTAACTAACCAACCAACCAACCAACAAGCCAGCCAACCAACCAACCAACCAACCAACCAACCAACCAGCCAGCCAGCCAACCAACCAACCAACCAACCAGCCAACCAACTAGAAGCTTTTTAATTGTTTCAGAGAGTTTTCCTTTAGATGAATTTTTGTTGTTATATTGTTTTTCTTCTTTGGTTATAGTCACTACCTAAGTTTTCCTAAAACTAATTTTCATGTTATTTTCCTTACACACTTCGTTTAGACTATTTATGTGGACTTGTAGTTCAGTTTCTGATTTTTCTATTAATGCTTGATCGTCCACAAAGAGGAGTTCTTTAATTATGTAATTTGCCGTTGGTTCTTCCTCTGTGTCCTGTTCTTCATGTGGTGTTGTTACGGTCTCTGTTTTTTTTTTTTTTTTTTTTTTTTTACATATGCTGACTATATAGGTTATGAACAAGAGGGGGGCAGGACGCAACCTTGCATCTTCATAGGTGTGAAATGCATATGCTATCACAACCATATTGCCTGAGAATGGAAGATGAGGCTGTGACCGCAGCCTTTCGATGGTCGGCGGGCAGTACAGACATGTTGTTTACAATGAGCTCAAAGAATATGCTTCCGGAAAGTGGACACTAGCATGTGATGGGTCGAGCGGGTAGCATCGCTCGACAGGACGGAGATTGTGAGAATATCAAGGATTGTCTGCCCAGAGCATCCAGGTGTGTTGAACAATGAGCAGGCTGTGTGACTGGCTGCTACTGCCCCTCTGAGCGGAGAGATACTTTATGATAAAGGTGATATAGTGAAAGGTCTCAGGAATCGGGTGGAGAGTGCAGCACAGCAGACGAGGTATCTATTTATGGGTCGACTGGCTCAAAAGGGAGTGAGTAGAGGATTTGGGTGATACCCAAAACGTAGAAGAAAAGCCAGGTGGACTTTAATCAATTTTTTTTCTTCGCATATCCTAATACAGGATATCGCTGTCAACACCAGCATTTTACCGCTGTTGTTGATTTTTTGGCAAGATTACGCTCAGTAATCTCTATTCGCTATTCTGTTCACTCATCTATGTAGTCATCCATCTAAAATTAGCTGTGTCTGTCCTATCATTCAGCCATCCATCCCTCACTCACTCACTCCTTCCCTCCATACACCCATCCCTTTCAACAACCCCCTCCCATCCATCCGTCGGTATGTCTACCTACCTATCTACCAGATCTGTCGGCCTGCCTACCTGTCTATCTCCCTACCTACCTACCTACCTGTCTGTGTGTGTGTGTGTCTGTCTGTCTGTCTGTCTGTCTGTCTGTCTGTCCACCCACTTACCTACCTACCTACCAACCTATCTTATCTAACTATCTTTCTGTGTCTCCATCTGTCTGTCAGGATTATTTGTCTGTCCACCTGTCAATCACTCCAATCGTCAAACAATTACTCCGATTGCCTCCAGCACCCCCCCCCCCCCCCCCCGCTTCCACCATGCATCAGTAACAAAGCAACCACACAACCACACACCACAAACCACACCCACATTGATCGAGGTGACAACATCAGCGATATGAAACAGGCCGATTGAAGAAATATATCCCCCTGTGTGTTTGCATCACATCTGTTGGCGCTTATATCTGATCATAACAATTTTCGGTCAATAACATTCGGCTGATATCCAAATGTATTTGTTTCTTGGTCATAGTTTCTCCTCGCCAGTCCCGATCGTTTCTCCGCAGCTGCGCGCAGATAAGCGCGGAGATATTTCTTATCGCTGTGTTGCCTAGTTGTTTAGTTTATAAATAAATTCACATATATTGTTTCGCGCTCATAGAAGTCGAAGAAAGAAGAAGAGATTAGAGGACGCACTAGACAACATAAAACTTGAAAGGTGTAGATATTCTATTGGATTAGAAACTGTCGCCTCGAAATGACGATAGCGCCTCTATACAAGGAACAAGTGTACTTCAATGAATGACCACAACGAGGCGCTGTGTATAGCTGAATCACATACGCCACAACATATCTTTGTAAGAGTAGCTTTTCTAATTTAGAAGTTTAACCGGGCAGCGGCATTTCTGTTCTGCTTTTTTTTTTTTAAATTTCCAACTGGGGTTTTTAATGTGCGCAACGCTGTGGTATATGAAAGCGAATCGCGGAGCGTTAAATAAATTGGGGAAAGTTTGGAAGCAAAGGAGATGTGGTTCCTGAGACGAATGTTGTGAATTCCTTGGACTGTCAGAGTAACTAACGACGATTGACTGAAAATGGCTAATGAAACTAGAACATTATATACAACAATAATAAAGACACAAACAGCTTTCTTTGGTTATGTGATGAGAGGAGAGGCATTGGAGAACATCGTGGCAACTGGAAAGATCGAGGGGAAGAGAGGCAGACGCAGACCAAGAGAAATGATGCTGGACGGATTGAGACGGTGGCACGGAGGAATATCATCAGCAGAGTTTATTCAGAACACCAAAGACCGAGATCTGTGGAAAGACAAGAATGCCTACGCCAGTTGGCAATACGTGATGATGATAATGAATGTACACACGGGACCTCTGAGTTTTTCGCCCATGTCAGAAAAGGATAGGTGTTAAATCCGCTACCCCATTACCAGGGTGGGTCTATATTCATGTTTCATATGTCCGTGAAAATGCAAGCAGTCAACACCGAGAGTCGAAACTGGTCTTATTGAGTCAGAGGCGGGAGTTGTAGTCTCTAATCTACTCCCATTATTGGGGGGGGGGGGCAGAGGATCGAGATACATCGAGATGGGGAGATGCAGAGATATGGAGATATAGGTGAGATCTAGCTATAAAGAGATGGGGATATATAAACTTGGGGAGATATAGGGGAGATTAATGTACACAGAGATATGGAAATACTGAGATAGGGAGATCTAGTGGAGATTAAGACACACAGAGATAGAGACATACAGAGATAGGAAGGGGGCTGAGAGGTCTCGAGGTATGGAGTCCGCCTCGAGTGCTGGAGGTCCCGGGTTCAAGCCCCAGTCAGGGCTGGGATTTTTTCACAGGGAATTCTAGTAACAAAATTTCCCCTGGTCTCTGGGTAGTGAGGTCGGACGCCAGTGTGTATTATTGCGCACGTAAAAATTCCCTTGGCAGTTGGAAATTGAAAAAAAAGGAGTAGCCTAACGGCGCTGCCCGGGCAACATTTCGAGTTTAAAATCTACCCAAGTTATTTCAGGGTCCTCGCCTGTGCTACGGAGTTCGCGCACTGAGCTGAGTTTCTCCTGATTCAGGCTTGAGTTAGGAGTAGAACGGGGCACTTATGGGTTACATCCATGTGCCGCGATGTTGATTCCGTCGACTACTAAAACAGAGATAGGGAGATCTAGGGGAGATCGAAATACACAGGGATGAAGATATATGGACACAGAGAGATAACGGATGGATCGAGATACATAGTTGCAAGGCTATAAAAAGACACGGTGAAATAGGGAAGATTGATTGCATATATATATATATATATATATATATATATATATATATATATATATATATATATATATATATATATATATATATATATATATATATATATATATATATATATATATATTGATTATGTGGATGTTTCGGGATTTGAAATTTAAATATTGAGCACAACCCACTACTGGCAACGCTGATCGCATTCCGGTATGAACCTAAGGCCTATCCACGTCAATATGGAAGCACTAGACTCGAGTTTCGCCCTCATTTGAGCTCGTCAGTAGTGCATATCCCTGACCGGATCCGGAAACAGTCCCGGATCACGCGTGTGAAGCGGGTGTGTAACCACGCGGCACACACTGGAATCACCAAATTATCACAACAGAATACCACAACGCTACCCATCGTAGGCTATGCTCAAGATTGCCCAATCGCCGCGACCGACGGCCCGTCAATCGATGGGACCCGAACGATCAGGACTTCTCACTGGCAAGGAACACCAGGCCTCCTAAAATCCAGTGAGCAACAATCAAATTGATTATGTGGATGTTTCGGGATTTGAAATTTAAATATTGAGCACAACCCACTACTGGCAACGCTGATCGCATTCCGGTATGAACCTAAGGCCTATCCACGTCAATATGGAAGCACTAGACTCGAGTTTCGCCCTCATTTGAGCTCGTCAGTAGTGCATATCCCTGACCGGATCCGGAAACAGTCCCGGATCACGCGTGTGAAGCGGGTGTGTAACTACGCGGCACACACTGGAATCACCAAATTATCACAACAGAATACCACAACGCTACCCATCGTAGGCTATGCTCAAGATTGCCCAATCGCCGCGACCGACGTCCGTCAATCGATGGGACCCGAACGATCAGGACTTCTCACTGGCAAGGAACACCAGGCCTCCTAAAATCCAGTGAGCAACAATCAAATTGATTATGTGGATGTTTCGGGATTTGAAATTTAAATATTGAGCACAACCCACTACTGGCAACGCTGATCGCATTCCGGTATGAACATAAGGCCTATCCACGTCAATATGGAAGCACTAGGGATCCGGTCAGGGATATGCACTACTGACGAGCTCAAATGAGGGCGAAACTCGAGTCTAGTGCTTCCATATTGACGTGGATAGGCCTTAGGTTCATACCGGAATGCGATCAGCGTTGCCAGTAGTGGGTTGTGCTCAATATTTAAATATATATATATATATATATATATATATATATATATATATATATATATATATATATATATATATATATATATATATATATAGAGAGAGAGAGAGAGAGAGAGAGAGAGAGAGAGAGAGATGGAGAAAAGGCAGAAATTGGGAGGGAGATAGGCAGACAGACAGAGAAAGAGAGAGAGGGATGGAGGAAGAACTACTGAGAGAGAGAGAGAGAGAGAGAGAGAGAGAGAGAGAGAGAGAGCTAGTGAGAAAAGAGAGGGAGGGAGAGAGAGCTAGCGAGAAAGAGAGAGCTAGAGAGATATTAACATTAATAATTCACTTATGCCATATGTACATGAATAGATGACTCTAGTCCGACTTTGTGAAGACACATGAAGGGTGTAGTATAGGTGGGAGCGCAAGCGCAATTGAAATACCACTACTTTTATCGTTTCTTTACATATTCAGTCAGTCGGGAGATTTGTTCGCAACTTAGACGAGCAATACCTCCTGCTGGCCGATTCTCGCTTGTCGCGGGATACGCACTGTAGACAATGTCAGGCGGAGAGTCTGACGATAGTACAAGCTTTTATGGGTCCAGACACTTAAGATGTACTAACAGATGTACACGCTCATACTGGTCCAGACACTTGGTATAAGGCACTCAGCTGAGGGATATGGCTGAACGTCTCTAAGTCAAATCCCCCGGATGTGAGGGCCTGGCCGCTACCCACCTCCTGCTCTTGAGGTTTGATGCTGAGCCGCCAGCATCTGCAGCCTACCTTGTTCCAGGCGTACTATTTACCCTTTCCTATGGAGATAACAAGACAAGATAGAGAGGTATCATGCTGCATGGGCAACACATGTTCTCCCAATTCAAGCCCAGGCATTGCGCAATGGAATTCTAGCTCTAGTTCCAATCCACATACTTTCGTCTGCAAAGACAGCAAGGTGCCACTTACTTACATAAATAGATCATCTCTGCTACATACCCATCATTCTACCTACCGAACCCACCCCGACCCCATCCCACCCCCATAACCCTCAGCCCACCTCAACAAAGAAGTAACCCACAGGTATATCCATTCAACAACCAAAAACTGTGCTTATTCCAAAGGCATACGAACTTACTTCAGTTTGAAACTGAAAAATTGTTTCGGCGTCCTGTAGAGCCGCACTTTGATGTACGGAGCGATGGCTCCGTCCGGGTCTGTTACGGTAAAATTACCCAGCTGGATGACCCGGATGTGCAGTTGACCCCGGGCCCGGTCAAAGGTTACACCATAGGCGAGTCTACTTTCTAAATGTGTAGGGAAGTTGCCTGTGCTCTGGCTGCTACTGCTGTAGTCGCTTGTTCGTGACCACTTCCGTTCTCGGTTCAAGCGATTCTGAAATTGATGAAATGTAATACGGTCAGTGTAAACTACCTGTTTCAAATTACTTAAATGTTAATGTTAGTTGCGTCCTTTACAGGACCTTGTAGTCAATCCAGAATTTGCTGATCCAGATTTATTGGTTGTTTATGATTTACTTCCGGTTCCCAACATGGGGGGTAGGCTATTGAACTGTTAAGGTCTCAGTGTTTATGTTTGTGGCTACCGTTTGCATATGCATTTTCCTAATGTTGGACTTGTAGTGCATCGTTCCGTCACCCTGCTACTGAGTTGAGTGCATGGAACGACACTGTGAGCTTTGAATTTCGCGTGGAGTGCTTTCACGTCTCTCCGCGGTTGTTTGTAGCGTGAACTGCATGTTTAGAAAAATGGTGGCCGGACGGTCGCTGAAGTAACTGGGTTGCCTTATGCAGTAATGTGTGGCTGCTGGTTTTCTAGTGACTGCCGCTTCCATTGACTATGAACTGTATCTTTCCTGACGGACTTTTGTGTTGGCATTCTGGCAGCGGCATTATGCACAGTATACATGTGCGGGCTGTTGGTTTGTCGAGACTCCTGTTCTCTCTACTCTTCACATGGGGCAGTGAGAATCATTTTGTGTGGTATTCACTGGCACAGGAACGGAGGATAATTGGGCGACCCTTTGGCACGAATTTGGAACTGCGACAAACTGACTGACTGACTGACTGACTAAACTAACTAAATGAGTCTCTGTGTATTTGTTCTTTGTATGCTGACGAAGACTTTGGCCGCAACGTTCATATTGTTACTTGTGATCGTGTTCTGATAAATCTTTCCGTCTATTTCAGATTTTTAGGTGATTTATTATCTCCTCCTTCCTTCCCCCCCCCCTCTCTCTGTTTCTCAAACATCCCCCATCTTCCCTACTCCTTCTCTCTCAAAGTTCCTTTTTCACTCATAGCCCTCGCTACATCATAGTTCCTCTCTCTCTCTCTCACCTCCTCTCTTCCTCTCTCTCTCTCTCTCTCTCTCTCTCTCTCTCTCTCTCTCTCTCAGTTCTCCCATCCCTCACTATCTCCTCTAAGAAACAACCTTACCGTCTTCATTTCGATGACATCCGGGGTGCTAAAATCCGACCAATCAGAAAGCTCGGACTCTCGCAAGGGAACCATGGGATGCCAATGTGGCCCCTGTTGACCTTTGACACTATAACCTTTCTTACCCGGTGGCCTGTCGGGGTCGTACAGTGAACCGTAAACAGGTTGTAATGGAACTTTTTCTGCAACAGACACAGCACAGCACGTATACCGTATATAAATTAAATCGTGTTTCTTGAATAGACAAAGTCTAGTTCTACAGCTAGACAAAGCAACATTTATACCAATTTGAATAACGAAGACACAAATATAATGAAATACAAATGTATTGTAACTGATCCAATGCTAAGAATAATATACAAGAAGGCCCCGTTATACGTCGCTTCGGTTTACGTCGTTTCGCTATAACGTCGTTGTCACAATGGGACATAACTTCACTTTACGTCGCTACGTTCCGCTATAACATCGTCACCTGTGTTGCTATGTTACGTTAACGTCGACATTTTATACTGTGTGCATTGCGTCCCCCCGCCCCCAGGAAGTTATCGTGTAATCACCCAAAATTATGAGTTCAAAGCACACAGTAAGTTCTGATAGTGTGTCTGGTTGTAAGAGAACCAAAAAAAGTGTTACTCTTAAGGTGAAGTTAGATGTGTTACGTCATTGTGAGGCTGGCGATCAGGCTGTTGATATCGGTAAAGTTCATGGCTTACCTCCAACCACGGTAAGGACAGATCGTACAGGTGCTTACAAAATCAAAGAGGGTGCTAAAAAAGTAGCACTCCTGCTAAAAAAGTAACTCTTTTGAGTGCTTCCAAGATCACTCATACCAGAAGTACTCTTATGGAGAACGTGGAAGCACCATTGGCCATCTGGATTGAAGACCAGAACCAACGGAATATGCCTGTGAGCAAGATGGCTATCCAAGAGAAAGCAAAGTCTCTCTATGAAGATCTAGCTAATAAAGCGGGTGAGAGCAGTACTATAGTCTGTCCAGAAATGAATTCCTTCATTCACGATCAATTATTTTGAAAACTGTCTGTTGCATTGTTATGAAATTTTTCCTGCCGTCTTATATTTACCCCCACCCAAAGAATATGTCTTTGATAGGTCCACTAGCAACTTAAATCATGGAAATCGGCGACATTTCTTTGATGTTTTGGTGAAAAACTAGTGATTTCTCGCTAACAAACTTGTTTTACAGTAATGCCCCGCTCAACTACGCGAGGCTCTTATCATAAGGCCAATCCCATGTCCCACGAGGAAACTACTATTCAACGCTAATGTTTCCGTGTGAAGACGTAATACAATTAATAATGTGCACTTCATCTTTGACCCTTAAATTATATACCGAATATAAACAAACAATGAAACCTGCTGTACAATCTCCAGAACAAATTTTTTTTTTTTTTTTTTTTTTTTTTTTGGTGTGGGTTGATAAGGTTATATGCTAAATCTCGTCATTTTCCCTCAGTTGGTTACTGAGATATGGAATTTTATATTGGGGCAGACAAAAGTAAACAGACTATAGTATTGCTAAGATAGTTTTGGAGCGAGTCGTGGTGTTAATGCCTCTAGGTCAGAATAATTGTACCACACGCCCTCCAACCCACCTCTATTTAGCCAATAAATATCAACAACCATCAAAATAAACATTACATAATACATTGTATTTCATTTGATTCTATGGGAAATAGTGTTTCGCTATACGCCGTTTTTCTTAAAGTCGCGTTTTCCAAGAACGTAACCCCGACTTTAACCGGGGCCTTCCAATATCGCCATATATATGTGACCTCCCATTTGGACGGAATATGAATAAAATTTGGTGGAACCTGCGGTAAAGCTGTGAAAGTGTACACAATATAAAATGACATATAGTAGTGAAGCTTTACATAACAGAGTTAAGACACATACAGAACGTTGCGGCGATTAGCCTTCATCAGCAAACAAACACAATCACAAACACAACATACAGTCAAGGAGAACTCCCGTGACTACATTAGAAGGTGATGACAGGACGAGAAGTCGTGTAGTGGGTTGGTCGTCTGTCTGGCGGACCTGAAGCCAGGTGGGTTAGCCGTCTGTCTGGCGGGCATGAGGATCGTCAGCTCCCCAGGACTGCATTGATCTAATCACGGGTGCAATTTTCATACAGACTCCCGGGGGTCATCGCTGGAGCTACAGGGTACGTGCTCTGTGCGGAACTCTCGGCGAGCGCCTGGCTGTTCTGCGGAAAAAGACTGAGCCAGGTGGGGTAATACCGGGTGCAATGAAGTCGAGACTCGGGGGAGAATGAAGTCGACACTCGGGGAGAATAAAGTCGACACTCAGAGAGAATAAAGTCGACACTTGGGGGTGAATGAAGCCGACACTCGGGGGATTGAAGGCGACACTGAGGGGTTGGGGGAATGAAGTCGACACTCGGGAGGGAGGGGGGGGGGGGTGAACTGATCCACAACTCACCTCTGAATTCGGAGTGTGTTCGTCTAATGGCAAGGGAACTGGTAACAGGGAAAGCTAATCCACACACAAAAATCAGCCCATGCACTAAAAGTAGTAGCATGTGTATGGACTACGCTTGAGTTCAAAGCTAGCGAACACACACAAGAAATCCACAATTGTGGCGATGGTGTGTGATGGCGAAACATGGCTGCCCACAATTAGCGACATGGCACATGATGATGATGATGCACCTAGCGAGATAACAGCGATAAATAGGAGGCAATAAATTGTGTAGCCTATTGCTTTTTCCCCCTCATTATTCAAATTTACAACCCGAAATTATTGATTTGAAAGTCAATACACATACAATATTAATATAAATAGAGCCAAAACTGAAGAAATTCAAGTTACCAGATCGCCGTGTCCTCTAAATATACAGATATAGTATATCTCTGAAACAAGTTAAAGAATTCAAATATCTTGGAAGTATAATATCATCACAAAAGATGGCAGATTCGACAGAGAAATCGAAATCAGATGTCAAAAAGCAAGTGTACTTACATATCAACTATCACCTTTACTGAAACATCCAAATATAGCAATGTCCGCAAAGCAACAGATAATAAACAGCATGTTCATACCAGCCCTATGTTACCAATGTCAAACTTTGATATTATTACAAACGCACATCAACACCTGTGAGATGAGATGCTTGAGAAGGGCTGCCAACTTAACTATCCAAGACCTAGTAGGAAATTATGTTATCAGACAGACAGTGGGATCAACACTTTGGGTCACATTTATTGAAAGGCAGAAGATCAAATGGTTTGGCCATGTCGTTAGAATGCAAAGCCATCAACTACCAACACTGATCTGATTCGATGGAAAGAGGAAGCCCGAGAAGAAAATTGATTGACGACGTCAAATACATTGTACAGTCACATGGAATGACACTATCCAGTGCCACCCATCGGGCGCTGGATCGTCAACTATTCCTCCCCACGGGCTTGCCGGCAAAACAGAAAGAAGATGGTGACGACGATGATAATGATTATGTTGTTGTTGTTGTTGATGATGATGATGATGATGATGATGATGATGATGATGATGATGATGATGATGATGGTGATGATGATGATGATGATGATGACATAAAATAAAAAGTTACTGCAATGTCCTGTAAGGGATATGCAACATTTAAAAAAACTCACCTTCGTCGTATTTAAACGGGCAATACCTGTGCAGACAGCAGTCGGGACTTAAGACACAGACCAGGCACACAATGACCAGCATGAGAAACAAGGCGGCGGCGACGACGATCACGAGTTTGTCCCACTCGTCCAGGTCTATGACCCCACTAGTGGAGTTGGTGGTCATCGCGGCGGACAGGTCGGCGTCAGTGCTGCATCAAAACTGGATTCCTGTTGAATGTAACATGTAGTGGACAATCATTCAGCGGACATTCGCAGTCGTGGTTGCAGAGCTACACTATCACACAGAGAATTTTAACCCCAAAGACTAGAAAAGAAAGAAGTATTATTATACTTATTATTATTATACTTATAAAAGAAGGCAGTATTATTTTATTTGTCTTCTTCTTCTTCTTCTTCTTCTTCTTCTTCTTCTTCTTCTTCTTCTTCTTCTTCTTCTTCTTCTTCTTCTTCTTCTTCTTCTTCTTCTTCTTCTTCTTCTTCTTCTTCTTCTTCTTTTGCTCATGCAGCCACTTTTTATCCGCCTCCTGCACCCCTCCTCCTCCGCCTATTCCTCCTCCTGCTTTTCTTCTTCTTCTTCTTCTTCTTCTTCTTCTTCTTCTTCTTCTTCTTCTTCTTCTTCTTCTTCTTCTTCTTCTTCGTCTCCTCCTCCTACATTTACCCCAGTGATGAGTTATGGTGAGATCTTTATGCGCTTTTCTAACGCTCTTTATCCTTTATGCGCTCTTCTAATGCTCTTTATAAGTTGGCATTCACTTCTTTTAAATTGTTCTTGATGCACGGAAATATCAATGATAATCTTTTACACCTCACAGATCTCATCTCATCTCATCTCATCATGCTCCTCTTGTACCTTGCGGTGTCGAGGTGAAGTATAAACAGCGCTTTTGGGCTTCTAGTATCGATATTCCTATGGACTCTGTTATTCCCTGCGTCCATCGTTTACGTGGTCGGCCTCTTTCTCTGCTTCCCTCTGGTCTGTACATCTGTAGCATGATGGATCAGAATCCCCCATTCCCAGCCCGACACATTCATAAAAATACTTTAAGTCTGAACGGGGACCATCCCAGATAGAAGGGCTATTCTTAGATCGAATGTTCCAGAACGAGTTGGGGGAGGACAGCGGTATGCGCTTGTCTTTTCATTGGCTAATAAGTAATGAGCCCACGCTGTTTGCTAGGCCACATTTGAAAATTGGCAGTTCGAGCCAAGATTCCAACCGGAGCGGTAGCTATTGTGTGACGTGATGACAAAAATGCCCTAAAAGATTCAATAATATATTGTTCTCTGGACAACAGGTACCACTTTAAAACATACTTTAATGTTGTAGTTGTGCCTAGTGAACGAAAGAGAAGAATATAAGAGTATTTTATGAAGAACATGTGAAAGTGAAAAACAGAACTTCTGTGTGCCAGAATTCTGAACACTGCATCTTCAACCTTGACATGTCTTTCACGCTGTATATTCCAAGTGCATATCAATCCCTTGTTGTGACTGGTTGCGTATGCTTGATGAATGTATAGTACACTCATGCAAATTCGCAAACCCAAACCCCTTGTGCATTCTTCATGCCTAGGATGACTCATTCTTAAATCAACTGTACCTTTGCTCTCGCGAGTTAACATATGGCAGTCTGAATTGGAATGAGTGATGTAAACATGTACAAGTTCCTTTGTAAAACGCTGAGAATGTTGGAGTGAATGAGCTGGTGCTTTGATAAGTAGCCTCTCACATTAGTAGAAAGACAGATGCTTCATATCAATATGTAGGCGGGACGTGATGGCACGCCAGAATTGCAAAGTTCATGTGATGGCCTGGTGGCTAGATTACGCTCAAGAGAATACCATTTCTCTCTGCAGCATTACACGGGTACCTCTACTGTTGGTAGGTTCATATAAACTAGTTCCTAAGAGGACAATAGGTGTGT
Source organism: Cepaea hortensis (assembly GCA_963921405.1). Lineage (NCBI taxonomy): Eukaryota > Metazoa > Mollusca > Gastropoda > Stylommatophora > Helicidae > Cepaea > Cepaea hortensis. Next base: position 236,342,156 of record OY992876.1, read on the forward strand.
GAACCTGTGTCTTAGTTGGCTGAATATAATGTATGGCTCATGCAAATTTATAAGGACTAAACATGTTTTTCCCATATGTGCTTTGGTGCATATGTGAACAATTGCTATGCAATTGAGCTTCTGTTACCGACTGTAGTAGACATGAACATTACTCAGTGGGGAAACAGCACATGATGATGATGAAGATGATGTACCTGTGAGTCAAGTCTGTCTGAGAAAAGGGGTGAGGTCTGGCATTGCTGAGTGAGTGTATATGGAATAGGACATTCATGCACCAACATGACAACCATTGGAATGGATGTCTGGTCTGCTAATTGGGTAAATGCCATTAGTTAATACCTATTGCATATTGCAGGCGTAAATGCCTATTTTCCATTTCCCTTCACAATGCCTGTCCCATGTTGCTATGTCACAATGCTTGTTTATGCTGTTTGCCTTAAAATGCTTGTAATTGTGTAAGCTACCTCTGTCTCCACATATAGGCTTGTGATTACCACAGATAAAGGTGAATAATAAAACATCACCCACAGTACATCAAAGAGAAATACACTTCATTATCAACCAGGAGAGGTGTGTTTGGTCAACACCCTACCTGAACCTCCCCATCTCCAATCTGTGTATGTTGATGTATGATAACATTATCTTTTAACACATGTAAAGAGATGTTGTGCCATTTTGTATATCAACAGAGAACAAACAGGATGGTGGAGAGGCATCCATATATCATCTGGGAAAACTAACCAGTAGTCCCAGAATCCAGAACCAACTCTCTATAAGTGAAATCTTCTAAAACCCACAATATGGGAATTTCTTAGAGACTTTCAGCTCAGCTCTCAAACAGCTGGATATAAATAAGGGAGAAAAATAGTTCTGAAGACTTCAGTGATCATAATTATCAATGACATCTGAGAACTAAACAACAAGTCTATGGTGGTTAACCTCATTCAGGACGTCTGGTGAAATGACTGGGACAATGGATTGTTTAGCTAGGACTTATCTTAGTTAATCTCCAGCCTGGTGCTCACACAGTGTTTCAGAATGAAGACTTGAGATAGACTGAGAAGGAAGAATGCTGGGACATATTTGTATCTTAGATCTTCCTCTACAGGAAAAGTAGAACAAATTCCTAAGTGTCAACTTCATGAACAGTCAGAGTAAGTGAGATAGACTAAGAAGAAAGAATGCTGGGACATATTTGTATCTTAGATCTTCCTCTACAGGAAAAGTAGAACAAATTCCTAAGTGTCAACTTCATGAACAGTCAACTTCCGGTGAAAGACAGGGCTGTAACTTTTCTTCAAAACTGTGACAGTAGGGAATAATTAGTCTGACTTGGAAAATCATCATGGGGAGAACTGCAACCTGAGCTTGTCCAACACCCATCATAGGTGCTGAAAGGATTAAACAGACCAGTGGAGCAGAATGTCCCTATGCTTGCCCCAGGTTATGGCTTATCTTGGTTTTCCCTCATTAACAGTAGAAGAAAGGATAAAAGTCAATGGTGTAGTGGAGATTAGAGAGGAGAGGAGGAGGAGAGTTTGGTTATTGGTTGGAGGAGGGATCCGAGTGTGGTATCATGTTTCTCTACATGCATGTGTGACATAATGTTTTGCATTTCTATGTAATGATTGAAGTGTTGACATGACAGAGAGATGAACCATGGATCATCACTGGACTCACCATCAGCTCAATAAACAGTATTATTGAACCAGTGTTTTAAGTACATGTCCCCAGTGAATTTCTTGTACAGTTGCTGTCAAGTGTTGTCTCTGGTGACTGTCTTAAGTGCTGTGGTTGATTATACATATTGTGAAAAGTCTTGTATAGATGTTGTCAAGTATCTCTTATGATGTAAGTCTTGTACAATGGCTGGTGTACACAATTCCTTGTGAATGTATGTCCCACTTTTGTCAAGAAACTGTCATGTAGATGTCTTGTCCAACAGATGTAATGTACAGTTATTGTTGAGTTTGTCTAAAAAAAATTGAGTCCTACAGCCCAAAAGTCAAATTGGGAAAACTGATATAGGTCATACTGACAAAATAAAGAAAAGAAGATCTAATGTGACGGACGAATAGCACACTGGCAACATTATAATGAGAGAGATGGATCCTCAGTTGTACAGGGGAGAAGAGTCCAGATCTCCTTTTGGTCTTGAGGGAACCTTTTACTTCTTTTATAAATTTCCGTGTAGATACATAGTGATCTCACAGTGGGGGTTTGAGCCAAAGAAAAGTGGTTCTCCAAAAAGGCTATTGCGGGAATGATTAGCTCATTTGAGTGACCTCTAGACAAAACGTGCTAAATCATATCCTTTATCTTGTTATTTATTATTCAAGATATATCTCCAGAGAACACTACTAACTAGGTCCTCTTTCAATCATCTAATTTGTCACAACATCATTGCTTGTTGTGGTACACTGTTAGTTGGTAACCTACTTGCATGGCCAAACCATTAGACTTGCTGCCTTCTAATAAAATCTAGTGCAGCTATAACCCCCACTTTAGTCCTGATTTCTTCATTTCTGACATTATCTCTTCATGTACAGCACATAAACAAATTCGCAAATTTTTCTTGGCACACATAGAAGTAGAAGAAAGAAGTAGAGATTAGACCAATCATGAATGAGTCAACCCGGGAAGGTTAGCCCGGTCAACAAATTCCCGCAGAAGTCGGATGTGTCGGCCTAACGGCGCAAGAACGCAGCTCTGCTGTATACAGGCACAACGCAGTCACATCCGAAAAGAAAAAAAACTCCGGATGAACGCAGAAGAAGAAGAAGACGAAGAAGAAGAAGAAGAAGAACGAGTCAACAAAGAAAAGAAAATAATTCAACCAATCATGAACGAGTCAACAAAGAAAAGAAGAACAATTCAGCCAGTCTTGAACGAGTCAACAAAGAAAAGAAGTTTGAATAACGAAGACACAAACAATAGATTGCACGATTTATTGCCTGGCATATTTCGCTGCATCTCGTCAGGTACATACTGCAGAAATCACACAACTTACGTGAATTAACTAGATAAGTCCTTCAAGTTGAAATATACACATATTCGCACAGTAATGTCAATTATCTACCACGGTAATTTTAAGCTGACTAACATGTCTTTCTGTTTGCACAATTCTGGCTTGCGTTGATTGATCATAATTGCTTCTGCAAACTTTAACAAGCGAAAGGCAGTGTCTCTGTCCACCTCATGGCCGCTTTCGATAATGTGCCTACCAATTGAAGACGCCGGGAGCTTCCGACGTGTCGGTCCCACGAGGCTAGCATTTCCTGTGTGTTGTATCTTGTTGACCCATTGAGGTATGTGTTCTGACACTCGTTTGTTAAGCTGTCTCTCTGTTCTACCAATGTAGAAGGCCTGGCATCTACATGTGAATTGGTAAATACAATTGTTTGTGGCGTACAGAGGAACAGGCTCTTTGACTGCTGGTGTAGGAATCGGTACGGTTTTATATCTAATGACTGGAGTTGCAGCACAGAATGTTCGGCCTACTGCTGTAGTAAGCCGGTCTTGTAGACGTTGCATTACATCATCCCTCGAAAGGTTAGCTGGATGAATACCTTGAGTTTGGGGACTGTAGTTACGTCTGGTTTTGGTTTGGGCTGTTTGCAGTGGCACTTTATAAATCCTGTGGAGTACCCATTCATGTTTAAAACATTCTTCAGAGTTTCAAATTCCTCTGTCAGTGTGTCCTGGGTGCATATCTTTCTAGCACGGTCAAACAGGGTCCGTACTAAGCTCCGTTTATACTGGACAGGTGTGAAGCTCTGAAAATTTAGGTATTGGCCAGTCCATGTTCCTTTGCGATACACCGATCTTTGAATTGTGCCGTCTGCTCTATGTCTCATTAGAAAATCTAGGAACGGCAACCCTTCGTTGTGTTCGTGTTCCATGGATAGAGAGATGTTTTTATGCGTCTTGTTCATTGTGGCCTGAAACGTTGTTGCTTTTAGCTCGTCTGTGGTGATAATTAGTATATCGTCCACATAACGACGGTAAAAGGCCAAGTTGTTGATGTCTGAGGATCTCTTTTCTTCTAAATGTGCCATGAAGATGTCCGCTAGAATAGGACCAAGAGGACTCCCCATATCCACTCCGTCAATTTGGCGGTATGACTTAGTTAGAAAATTGAATTGTATGTTGGCGGTACATAGTAGTAGTAGCCTCTCCAGAATAGGTGTTGGTATGCCTAATTTTAGTTGTTTGTCTTCAATGCGTTCCCTTATTATTTTCACTGTCTCCTCTAATGGAACGTTAGTGAATAGGGAGGCTATATCCATGGATGCCATGTGTTTGTTATTTATGTCCATAGTATCTAATAATTCCACCAGTTGGAATGTATCTCTGAGTATTTTTGGATCGAAGGACTGTCGTACTGGCTTTAAAATTTCGGCTAGCCATCTCGCCATTCGGTGTTGTGCAGAGTTAACCATGGACAGGATCGGTCTTAGCGGGATGCCGGGCTTGTGAAGTTTGGGTAGACCGTACATCTGAGGAGTGTGCGAGCCACGTGGTGTGAGCGTTTTTGCAGTGGTTCTCTTTCCTCATTATTGCATCCAGGTCCTCCGACTTGTTTACTTTTTGATCTATCCTGAATTTAGATTCATCTGACAATATTTCATCCACATTTCTCTGGTACTCATGAACGAGTCAACAAAGAAAAGAAGAACAATTCAGCCAAGCATGAACGAGTCAACAAAGAAAAGAAGAACAATTCAGCCAATCATGAACGAGTCAACAAAGAAAAGAAGAACAATTCAGCCAGTCATGAACGAGTCAACAAACAAAAGAAAAACAGTTCAGCCAATCATGAACGAGTCAACAAAGAAAAGAAGAACAATTCAGTCAATCATGAACGAGTCAACAAAGAAAAGAAAAACAATTCAACCAATGATGAATGAGTCAACAAAGAAAAGAAAAACAATTCAGCCAATCATGAACGAGTCAACAAACAAAAGAAAAACAATTCAGCCAATCATGAAAGAGTCAACAAAGAAAAGAAAAACAATTCAATCAATCACGAACGAGACAAAAACGGAAAAAAAAGAACAAAACAGCGAATCATGAACAAGTCAACAAAGAAAAGAAAAAATATGCAACCAATCACGAACGAGTCAACAATGAAAAGAAAAACAATTCAGCCAATCATGAACGAGTCTTTAAAAAAAAAAAAAAAAATTAGAGTCTGAAAGTTATTCGTGTTGCCAATCTGGGTCGACCCCCAGGACCCTAGTTGTTTCGGAAACTTTTTTTTTTCATTATACCATTACCACTACCCGTTCAACCTCAAAATAGAAGTTAAATATAGGGTACATCCCTGCCTAAGATTAATAATCCTGTGACCCAGTCAGCCACAAATAGGATATAACATTTGAAAGGGATTGTTGTCCAAAGAGGGTCCGAACAAAGAAACCTGATCCTTATGGGGATGCTACCTAGACAACCTGGCAGCGGCTAACCAGGTCAACACATGGCCGGCAAGAAGTCGGATGTGTCGGCGCAAATGTGACAAATATCGCAGCTATACTGTAAGAGAGCACAGTACAACTACTGTCTAACAATATCCACGCACATGAAATAATAAAGGATGAAAGAAGAAGAAGAAGAAGAAGAAGAAGAAGAAGAAGAAGAAGAAGAAGAAGAAGAAGAAGAAGAAGAAGAAGAAGAAGAAGAAGAAGAAGAAGAAGAAGAAGATGGCGAAGGCGGCGGTGGCTGCGACGGCTGCGGAGGAAGAGGAGCAGGATGAGAAGTAGGAGCAGAAGAAGAAGAAGAAGAAGAAGAAGAAGAAGAAGAAGAAGAAGAAGAAGAAGAAGAAGAAGAAGAAGATGGCGGTGGCTGCGGCGGCGGCGGAGGAGGAGGAACAGGATGAGAAGAAGAAGAAGAAGAAGAAGAAGAAGAAGAAGAAGAAGAAGAAGAAGAAGAAGAAGAAGAAGACGGCGAAGGCGGAGGAGGAGGAGGAGGAGGGGGAGCAGAAGAAGAAGAAGAAGAAGAAGAAGAAGAAGAAGAAGAAGAAGAAGAAGAAGAAGAAGAAGAAGAAGAACAACAACAACAACAACAACAACAACAACAACAACAACAACAACAACAACAACAACAATCCGTACTAACCCAGATACACCGTGTGAGCAAACAAGCACACTAACCACAACACAATACCCGTACAGTGTCCACAATAAGGAAACACATCCCCGCAACAATCAGATCATGACAGGAGACGCGCAGCTCGACGACACACCACTGTTTGAGAGCACGTCGCGCGTCCTACGGATATCAATTACTCATATTTACCTGGTATCTGCAACAGATGGAACAGAAATGAATCCACGAAACACCCAGATTTCGCCCGAGGCCCGCTCGCTTTGTCTCATGTCGCCATAGTTGTGTAACAATAGAAGATTGTTTTGTATAGCTGTCGATTGCTCGCTTTTGAACTCAAGCGTAATCCATTCAAGTGCCACTACTTCTATTGCACTAGACTGATATTTGCGTGTGGCTTCCCTTTTAACGGTGTCCCCCGCCATCAGGCGAACTCACTCCAACTTCTGGGGTACTAGTAATGTACGTCCCCGTGTCAAGATTGAGAATTCAACATGTTAGTCCGACTAACTCAGCAGTGGTTCGAATCGCATCGGTAACTTACGGGGTATGTGAGCCGGCCGCTCAGAAAGCAATGGCAAACTACTGAGCGTAATCTTGCCAAGAAATCAACATACAGCTGAAAGATGCTGGTGTTAACAGCTAAGTCCTGTAAAAGGATATGCTAAAAAAAAAAAAAAAAAAAAAAAAAAAGTCCGACTAACAGGTGTATTCTAAGAAAATCTTCCATACAGAAAAGAAAACATGCATCCATAGGACAAGATCTGAATATTTAAGAAGGTTGGCTATTAAAATCGATAAAACAAATATTGAAATATTGTGGTCACTTGAAACGCCATTTAAGTTTAAAGAGAACAATAATGGAGGGGTAAATGCCCGGGAAGAGAGCAAGAGGAAAAAGACCAAAGAGAAGATTGGTGCAGGATGTGGCGGACGATCTCCAGATGGTGTATCGGAGGTGGGACATCTTGCATATGACAGAGAAGTTTTCCGGAAGTTTGTTATGGCAGTGAGGTTCTGCGAAGGACATGCTACTTAATGGATGAATGAATGAATGAATGAATGAATGAATGAATGAATGAATGAATGAATGAATGAATGACAGGTGTAAGGGTTAAACCAGCTACCTCAGCATCCGCAAAGATCAAATTCAGTACACATGAATATCTCCACAAGTGCTCCAGTCTCCTCCGTAGATCACAGCGGGGTAAACTCAGCAAATTGCACGAATTCCACAGCTCCAGATGGGGTTCACGTGTTTATATCATCACCACCCAGTGCCTTGCGGGCTGGCGTGGACGATCATGCCTCTCCACAAATTGCGATCTCCGACGGTAGGGATCAATTCGTGTGTTTACTCCCATCCGTGCCATGACACAAGACTGTCAAATATCTTCTCACGCTGTCTTCATCTATCTCCCTTTCCTCAAATCTTTCTAGTTGTCACATGTTCCAGTTTTTGTCTTCTCATAACGTGGTCAAAAAACAATGACTGCCTCTTTCTGATGTTTCTGATAAGTTGTCATTTATTTCAAAATCACCTACAGCCTCAACTTCCAATGTAATTTTGTCTGGACTGGGTGTTTCCTTTCTTCGTGCGATGTAGTGTATCAGCAAGCATTGGTGGACACTCACCATTGTTTTGAACATTTACATCCGGTCTCCTACCATCATACAGCTCTTCCAGATATTCCGTCCATCTATTGACTATATCACCTTGTCCCATCAACATTGCACCATTCCTCGATTCTAAATATTCACTGGTATTTCGTGTTTTCCTGTATGTTATTGCATTCATTCGTTGATACACGGAATGTGAGTCTTTTCCATAGTTTGTCCCAATTTCCATGCACTGTTTATTCAGCCATACTTCTTCAGTTACTTTCCATTTATTTACTATTTCTTTATGTATTCTATTATATTATTTTTTATCTTGCCTTTTTCTCTCGTCTTTCGTCCATCATCTGCAAAATTTCATTTGTCATCCATTTCTTTTTTGCAATTCTATGGTTTGGTGGAATTATTTCACTTCATGGATTGATTCCCGCAACATGTCCCACTGTTCATCAATAGTTTGTATTATTTCCATGGCATTATATATGTTCCTCGATTTTAAACATTCTGTGGCATTTCGTGTATATACCAGAATCAAACACCTGCTAACTCCATTTGTGGGTAGCTTTGCATGTTAGTCCCTCTGCATGTTTCCTATCCATATCTCATGGTCTGATCTCTTCATGTTCCTCTTGTATCTTGCGGTGTCGAGGTGAAGCATAAACAGCGGGAGAATGCCCGTTTATGGGCCTCATATATCGAGAGTAGGTCAATATCAGCCTATTAAGAGATGTGTGAGACAGGGGTGTGTAATGTCTCCAGATCTTTTTTCCTTGTACAGTGAAAATATGTTTTTAGAAATGTAGAATATATTAAAGGAATCATCATTGGGGGACGAAACATCAATAACATTAGACATACGCATGATACAGTATTGATTGCAGACAATGAGAAGGATCTGCAACATTTAGTAGATGCGGTTGTTGCACACAGTAAACAACTAGGGTTATAATTGAATTGTAAGGAGACAAATATTTTGGTCGTCATTAGGTACAAGTAAATGGGAATATTATTAAACAAGTGAATCGGGACAATTATCTCGAAACAGTCATAACATCTGATGGGAGATGTCTTGAAAAGATTAGAACAAGATTCGACATGGCGAAGGCAGCCTTTTGCAAGATGGAAAAAAACACAAAAACAAAAACATACTGACCAATATAAAGATGTCAATTGCAACGAGAAAAAGAGTGTTGAAGTGCTACATAGAACCTGTACTTTTGTATGGATGTGAAGCGTGGACAGTGAGCAGACGAGCTGAGAAACATATGGTGGCTGTTGAAATCTGGTTTATGAGGAAAATACACAGAATACTATGGACAGACAAAAAAACCAATGACCAAGTCCTACAAGAAACAAATGAAATACGTAAACTGATTAGAGAAATTCCATCCATCATGTGCCATGCCGATAAGCGTGGGAGGTCATGTTTTGTCATCTCACTCGATCACCATAGTCGTGGATCAGCTCCGTGTTCCTGTCTCGACCATACCATGTGGCCAATCCATCCAGGTGTTTACTTCTCGGTTTTCCCCTTGGTCTCTTCCCCTCAATCTTGCCAGTTGTCACCAAGTTCTCCAAGTTTAGGGTTGTCAGACGTCCGGCAAAGAGAGGACATGTCCTCCTTTTTAGCCTCGTGTCCTCCGTCCGGCAGGCAAAGCTAAAAACCTTTAAAATGTCCAGCTTTTTAAAATATTTTATGTTATCATTTTTTTTATGTATTCTTGTTACAACTTGCAATGTATCTGCACACTACGGTGTGTTTACATTCTTTATTACAACCCATTCGAGACAAGAACACCGAGCTGATCCATGACTCTGGTGATCTAGTGAAATGGCGAATCATGACCGCCCACGCTTATCGACATGGTACTTGATGGATGGATCTCGAGATTCCCATGGACTCTGTTATTCCCTCTGTCAATCGTTTACATAGTCAGCCTCTTCTTCTGATTCCATTTGGTCTGTACATCATTGCGTGTTGTGGTACAGGGTCAGTTCGTAGTCTAGTGCCCGTTCATGAGCTTCCTATACTGAGATTCCCAGGGACTCAGTTATTCCCCTGCCCGTTGAAACTATAAACGTAGCTCGGGCAGCGGTTTGTCCGGCCTGCTCTTGTCGGTTTCAAACTGCCTGGGTAATTTTAAGCGTGGGAAAGCTGCACGTCAAAATAGCTTTCTTTGGTCATGTGATGAGAATAAAGACACTGGAGAACATCGTGACAACCGGAAAAATCACGGGGAAGAGAGACAGAAGCAGACCAAGAGAAATGATGCTGGGCTGATTGAGACGGTGGCATGGAGGAATATCATCAGCAGAGTTGATCCAGAACACCAAAGACCGAGATCTGTGGAGAGACATGAATGCCAGCTGGCAGGGCACTTGATGATGATACAGCTGCATGGGGAGCCGCTGTGATGTATTAACTTGAGACTCGCCTGCCTACCCGATGGTCATAGGTTTGAATCCGCATGGAGACGGATTGTTAAACCTGACCTGACTTCTAGGGCGATCAAGTCTAACAAGGATGCCAAGGAATGTCTTGTCAAGTACAGGTGGAAATGATACTGATAACGTCATCACGGAGTGTACACTGGTGTATGTTAGTTTGACTGACCTAGGCTTCAGCTTCACTAGGACACAGAGCCCATTAGCACAAGAGCGTCATTGATTCGTTCCCTGGATAATATGGATTATGATGTCCTCTAGAGCAGGGGTGGATAAACTTTTTGTGCATAGGGCCACATTGACAAACGTAAAGCTATTGGGGGGGGGGGGGGCGGCGCATGCATATTATGTCCACTTTGTTTACAGCAACCTACCACAGTAAGTAATTATGAATTATATATATGTTATTAAACAGTATAAATAACTAATTATTGCAATTTTATTTTACATATACACTTATACATTATATTTTACAATATGGACAACACCTTTTACTAATTTGTTAACAAAATTTTACATTTTTTTAATTATAAAATTTTTTTTAAATTATTTATCAATGGTTTCAATTTAGACACAAACTGACTAAATTGTCACTACAATTGTTGATTTCTAATGAGATGTATGTAACTGCTTGCAATTTTTGACAATATTCTTGAATTCTGGAGCAAGTTTACTTGTAGAAATTCGCATGACAGCATGCAAACTGCAGTCCGACAATAAAGACCTATTCTTAGATTTGTTGATCTTCAAGCAAGGAAATGCTTGTTCGCAAATGTATGTTGATCCAAACATTGAAAAAGTTTACAAAATATAAAATTACGAAGAAATTTTATCCAAAATGTTAGAACAATCATAACGGTACATGAAATTCTGTAAAATTCAACAAAATAAGTATAAAACGAATTTAAAAATTTTATTTCTAAATGTCATCGAGGGCCGCATAATATCAGTTGCAGGGCCGCATGCGGCCCGCGGGCCGAGTTTGCCCACCCCTGCTCTAGAGCAAATTTACAGTAGATATTAGATGGGTGGGACACAACTGAGTGCATTTAATTCGGTCTCTGGATAATGGGGACATTATCTGCTAGGAACTGGAGATAAATAACTATCATCAGAAGAAAACAAGAGAAAGAGGAAATAGGACTGATTAATTATTGTCTTTGAATTTGGAGTGTTGTTTCGGTTTTTAGTGTATTGATGTGTGAGGACAAATCAAATGTATATGTGTTCATGATATTTCATATCCTCTCGATCATATCCTTAACAACTCAATACTGTTAATACAATTATATGTTGGGACGCAGAGGTGTTTCCAAGGCACCAGGGCCGGGTTATATACTGGCCAAGACCTATCCTGGGCAACAGGTCCCTTCGGGGTCCTGGCTGAAGTCAATAGGATCGCCGATTCCTCCGAAGTCGGAGAGTGTCTGCCTGGACGGCGAGGAACCACCAGTCTGCGCACCAATAAGCCAGACATGGGACAACGGATACTCACGCAACCTTCAGGTCCTGTATGACATCACACTGATGTTGGACAACGGGATGCCTTCATCCGACATACAGGGCTTTGCGTTGGAGCTCAAGCCAACGAACACAAGCAAGCAAGCAAGCACAATTATATGTTTAATCTGGATCTTGATTTAAGTCCTGGTGAACTGTTTGTCCAAGGTTGATGTTTACGTCAATTACTTGTTGATGTTTGTTCAACAGTGGTTGTTCTATATGTTGTAAACAATCAATGTTCTCTGACACTATATCAAATTCAACAGGTGATCGAGTGGGAGGGGACACCTACACATAGATACCATTGTCTTAAAGGAGTGAATTGTTTTCCCCCTGTATCTGTAGTAAATTTTCCTGATCATCCTACATCCCACAACCGCGATGACGGGGGAACCCCCACTGAGAGGGATTAACGATACACAGTGTATCCGTGTGTGATTGCTTGACAGACTGTATCCCTGGATAGAAATTCACAGCATGAAGATGTCAAATAATCAATAACCTTTAGGTGGATTCGGTTACTAAAACAACTGTCTTCTTCTTCTCCTGCTCTTTATCCTCTGTCGCGGCACATCCCCTCAACCAACTCACAACAAACTGTCCTATCTTGTGTTATCCCCTGGAGCTCTCTCCATGCCCTTCCCATAGTATTCATCTCTGCCTCTAGTTCTCTTCTTCGTGCGTATTTAGGTTTCTCTCTGTTTCTTTTGCCCTGTGAAAGTTCTTTCTATGCAATTGTTACATACACACATGTCAATGTGTGAACCCTTTGAGGCCACTAAGATAGTTAACAAATAAACACACATGGATTGGTTGGCTCGTAGAAGTAAGGGAAATGATTAATATTTATGTGTAATAGGTGTACAACATTTGAACCGGCCAATCATGTCTCTTCGTTAAATGTTCGCTAATATAGTAGACACAGCATTACGGTACGATGTGTTTGTGTGTTTGTTATTTGACCTATGCTGGTTTATTATACAATTATGAGACATATGGTGCTATTTTAATCGTTAGATACGAATTTTGTCCATATTCCATAGTTGTGGGTTCATAGGAGTGATAGACCTGGCTAATGAAGACACCTTTTTTCTTAGAGGTGTCTAGTTGGTCATGTGTCGAAGTACACTTGTCCTTGCGACGAGGTGCTGTCGTCATTTGGAGGTGATAGTTTCGAATTCTGGTGGTTAACTATAGCTTTCATGTTTAAGATGCCTACTGCGTCCTCACGTCTCTAATTCTTTTCCAAACTTCTATGAGCGCCAACCAATACATATGTGTTTATTTATATACAATTATCAGGATTTTCTCAGTGTTTATCCTATCCTGTGCTGTGGCGAAGAAGTTACGAAAGCAATTCGTAATTCCGCGATTTGAAAGCCTTCTGCTGGTTTTCATATAATGGTATGAGTTCCGGTCGTTCCGAAAGCAATGGCAAACTCCTGAACGTAAACTTGCCAAGAAATCACAAACAAGCAAAGAATGCTGGTGTTGACTACAACGTCCTGTAAAGGGTATGCAACTAACTTTTTTTTTTTTAAATTCTATCCCACGTCAGAGTCCTTCCCTCGCTTTTCGATTTCTTTATATCTGCCTAGCCTTCTCCTTAATTTCCAGATTACTGACTGTCACACAATTTGTTCCTTCTATTCTATTCTGGCACTGCTTAATGAATGTTTGTAGTCAATGTGTAAATTGTTTTAGTCCCTCTATATCAGTGGTTCTCAAACCTTTTTGGCCCATGCACCCCTTCACAATATGTTCAGAATGCCATCTTACCCGCCCCCTTTCATATTTCCTCCCTATAACCCCCCCCCCCCCCCGGACCCTACACAGTTTACGTAAAAATGGAAGCTAAATTTAATAACACATACTAGAACAGGCCTAGACGTCTACATAAAACGTGATTTTCGGGTCGACTTACGTTATAAAATGAATTTCAGAAGGGCGAGAAGTACAGAACCATATGGAACTGTATGGATAAACAATATCAAGTAATCGGTTCTTGTATTAACGCGGTCTTGAAATAATCTTAATTCTCCCCCCCCCTCCCCACCCGAAAACCCTAAAATTCCCCCAATGTGGGGGGGGGGGGGGAATTTCCCACTGGTTGAAAACCATTGCTCTATATGTTTCTTATAAATATCTCATCATCTCATCTTGTTTCTCGTGTACTTTTCTGTGTCGAGGTAAGGCATAAACAGTGGGAGAGTGCCTGTTTATGGACTTCATATATCGAGACTCCTATGGACTCTGTTATTCTTCCAGCCATCGTTTATATGGTCGGCTTCTCGTTCAGGTTCCATTTGGTCTGTACATCATTGCTTGTTGTGGTATACTGTCAGTTGGTAGCCGGGTTATGTGCCCGAACCATCTAACTTGTTGTTTTCTAATGAAATCAAGTGCTGCTATAACTCCCACTTTAGTCCTGATTTCTTCATTTCTGATTTTCTCTCGTCTTGATACGTTGAGTATTCTTCTCAGAAATCGCATTTCTGTTGTTATAATTATTCTTTTCTCTTTTTCTGTCATCGTCCAGATTTGGCATTGGTAGCATGCAGTTAGTAGAAAGATTTTGTTGTAAACTGCTTTTTCTTTCTTTCTTTTTTTTTTTTTTAAAGTATCTACTAATATGTATTTGTTCTTTAGTATTGGTGAGCTTTGTCCAATTAGTTGGTTTGCCTTATTGCATCTACTCTTGATCTCGTCATTCGACCCATATCACATCATCATCATGTGCCGTGCCGATAAGCGTGGGCGGTCAAGTTTCACCATCTCACACGGCCATCAGATTCGTGGATCAGCTCTGTGTTCTTGTCAAGCCATCCAGGTATTTATGTCTCTGTCTTCCCCTTGTTCTTTTCCCCTCAATCTTGTCAGTTGTCACCAAGTTCTCCAATTTATTTCTTCTTATAACGTGTCCAAAATATTGTGACTGTCTACGTCTAATTTATCTAATCTGTTTACGGCTTTCATGTGTTTCTTGTAGGACTTGGTCATTGGTTTTTCTGCCTGTCTATGGAATTCTTTGCATTTTCATTAGAAACCACATTTCCACAGCCATCAGATGTTTTTCAGCTTGTCTACTCTTTGTCAACGCGTCACATCCATACAAAAGTATAGATTCTGTGTGGCACCTCTACACTCTTTTTCCGTTGCAATTGACATCTTTTTATTGGTCAGTATGTTTTCCATCTGGCAAAAGGCTACCTTCGCCATGGCGATTCTTGTTCTAATCTCTTCAAGGCAACTCCCATCAGATGTTATGACTGCTCCGAGATAATTGTTCCGATTCACTTGTTTAAGAATATTTCCATTTACTTGTATATTACATTGCGGTATTTCCTTCATCCTAGTGATGACTACTTACAATGTAATGCTAACCCTAGTTGTTCACTGTGTGCAACAACTGCATCTGCCCATATAGCAGTACTAATTTAACGTTAGGGTTAAACACGCCATGCTTGGTACCAGATTTAATTTATTTTGACTTCCACGAGTTTCCGAGTGCCATAACAGCTCCTCTTGTCATTTGTATTCTTATTTCAATGACTCTATTCCTTCATCTTTATCTACACTCTTCTTCTGCCTTCTACAAACCCACATTGCTCTTCTCCTATTTCGGGTTGTATTTTCTTCCTAACTCTTTGCATGATAATTCTCAGCAGAATCTTCGTGATGTGGCTCATTATACTAATTGTTCTATGTTGATCGCATTCCATGGCTCCTGATTTCTTCGGGATTGCAATAAATATAAAATTACATAATTCAGGAGGTATATCTCCAGTATCGTATATTGTGTTCAGCAGTCTGGTGACTTGGTCTATTCCATATTCTTCTAAGGCATAGATAATTTCTACTGTGATGTTATCTGTACCCGAGGTCTTGTCAGTTTTCATATGGTTAAGAGCATTCTGAACTTCTATCTTCAAAATTGATGGTCCTTCATTATTATTCCGATGATCATATTGTTCTTCTCTTGTATCATCATAAAGGTCTTTCACATAATCTGACCACGCATGTAAAATCTGATCTTTTTCTATCATTATTATTATTCTTTCGTTCGCTTGAAGTATAACTGCAATGCTGTCTCTTGTATGAATTTAACTGGTTTTTTTTTTTTCTTTCAGTTCACACATCGATCCATACAGTTTATCTTCTACTATCGTCTCTCTAGGCAAGAAGGTTTGCCTAGATATGTTATATTTTGGGCAGTCTTGGAGTATGTGCTCTGCTGTCTGCGACGCCAATCCACATGTGCACATGGCTGTTTCACCAATCTTGAATTTTGTATACATGTGGTTGCGTCATCTATTGTGTCCTGTTTTGAGGCGCAGAATAATGACATGTTCTGGTCTGTCCATAATGTGGTAGTCATCATGAGCAGGTTTTGGTGGCTTTCTGACTGATTTGATCATTCTTTGCTTTTGGTGGTATGTAACGGGCACATCAGGCTGTTCTTCTTTGGCTCCTTCCTTAGCCAATTGATCAGCTCTGTCGTTTCCGGGTACTCCATAGTGGGATGGTATCCACTGTATGGTGACCTTATGCTGACTGCTAAGTTCAGAAAGCAGTGTCCTTAATACTGGCAATTTCCCAGACAGGAGCGCCCCGAGTACTGATTTTACATCTGTCAATAGCACCACAGGTTGTGTACCATTGCTGGTATTTAGTAATTTCTCTGTTGTTATCTTGATTGCCTCAATTTCAGCATCATAGTTATGGCAGTACTTTCCTGTCGGTACTCTGGCTGTGTCCCTAGTATTATTTGGGTATTCTATGTACACTCCCGCTCCTCCATTTCGAACAGCATGTTGTGCTGATCCATCTGTGTAGACTCGGATCCATAGGTCCTGTGGATATTCTTCATCAAGGAAGCTGAGGGTGGCTGTTCTGCGCTGCATACTGTTCTGTTCTTCCTTGTCAAATATTCCTCTCACTTTTGTCTGGATTTGTAATGATAGTCTATGTTCATCTTTCCATGGAGTTCGCTCTGGAATAGTTGTTAGGGGGATACCAACTGTGGTGGTGGTTTCTCTGCAGAGTCGTTTGGCCTGGTGGATAAAACTAATTCTTTTCAACCGCCCCATAGCTAGGTTTTCAAATCTGTTCTTCATAGGGTGGCCTGGCAAGCTGAGGAACTATTCTGCTTGTATTAGTGTTTTCGTATCTCTACGCTCTCTCAGTGCTTGTGTCCTCCACATCTTCTCCATTTCCACTATAAGGGTTGATCTCATCCCTCCTGTGGTGATTCTAAGTGCTTGATTTTGCACCTTGTCCAGCTCTTGTAGTGTGGTTTTTGCAGTTGACCCCTATTCCAGGTGTGGCCGTATGCTCTGTTGATAAACTTTGCTAAGTATTTTCCCACTGGCTCCCCATGTGGTTCCACTTAGCGTTCTCAGGATGGCTATTTTCCTTCTGGCTTTTGCTACTGCTTTGTTGATGTGCTTTCTCCATGTCAGCCTGCCATCAAATGTTACTCCAAAGTGTGTTGGTTCTTTATCTTCTCTTAGGGGTGTTCCATTTATCTGGATCATCCCTGCCTTTTGTTTTGGAGAGAGGGCAAATAGAGTGGTGCTGCACTTGTCAGTTTTATGCTGACACACCATCTATTTGCCCATGCAACAAATGTATCTAGAGCTCTTTGTGGCAATCTGGTGGCCACTGATGCATGTTCATTTGTGCTCCATAGAACCAGGTCATCGGCGTACATTGCCGCTTTAATTCCATGCGGTAGATTAGCAACTAGATCATTGATGAAGATTAGAAAAAGTGTGGGGGACAAGACTCCACCCTGGGGAACACCGTGACGCAGTGGTACTAATTGGTCTGTAGCTAGAGGCAATGAAACTATCTTTCCCTGATTTTAGGAGGGGTATCATGATTGCTTCTCTCCAGGCTTGTGGAACACTGCCTAAGGTCTAACTGTTATTGAAGATCTGCAACAGCTTTGCTTTGGCCTCTGTTCCTAGGTTCCTGATCATTTCATTGGAGATACCATCAGCTCCTGGTGACTTTCTCATTTTCAGTTTTGATATGGCTAGCTCCAGTTCGCTGATTGTGATGGGTGCCTCCAGAACCACATGTACTATTTCCTTCTGTCCTGTATGTTTCCGTTTCTCTCGAATCTCTTGTTATTTCTCTGAACTAATTTGGATATTGTTATCTTGTGCGAATGAGTCCGCAAAATGGTCAACTGCTTGCTGTCTTGTTAAGATGTTTCTATCTTTATGTAGTGCAATTTTTGAGTTTCTCCCTGTGTCCTCATCGTTAAGTTGTTTTATAAGCTTCCACAATTTCCTTGTGTCCCTTTCAAAGTTCAGAGACTCCGTTTTCTCCTGCCAGCTTTTCCGTCTAGCTTGCAGCTTGGGCCTTTGAAATTTGGCTTTTGCGTGCTGGAATTTATTGTGGTGCTCTTGGCTGGGTGTGGCCTCTGCTTGCTTTCTACACACTTCCATATCATTATGCAACTGTTCTAGTTCACTACCCCAGTAGAGTTTATATTGTTTACGGGGTCCTCTTGGTATTGTTTCTCGCGCTGCCTGTAGTATGAATTTCCCAAACTCTTCAACTACTTTATTAATGTCTTTCTCAGTGTTCAGGTGTGTAACCAGTATGCTGGTGCGATTCTTGTACATTGCCCAGTCTGCTTTCTTGTAGTTCTACCTCGAGAGGGTGCTGCTTTCACTTACAAGCTCATTTTCTACAGTTAGAAAGACCAGCCGATGGTCATTGCCACCATGTTGTTTCCCAACAATTCGTGTAATGTTCCACTCCAGGTCTGATGAATGAAAAGCCAGGTCAGGTGTATTTGTAGTGTGCCATGATCTCTAGTAGAAAGTATGTGGGTCGGACGGCTTGTTAATCAAGATGAATCTATTCTCATCCTGCCAGTCTTCCAGTCTCTCTCCTCTCTGGTCCGTGTGATCATAGCCCCAACTCTGTGAGTGGCTGTTGAAATCGCCACACACAATCATTTTTTCTGTTAATGGTAGTGTCCAGTGCCTGTGGGCGATCACTTGGACAGTAGTAATTGATCAGATGTAGGTATCTATTGCCTGTCTTAAGTTTAAGTGTCTGATACTCAGCCCCTTCCATGTAGACTTCGATTTGGGAAGCAGTGATGTTATTTTTTACAAGGATAAGTATCCCACCTTTTCGCCTGTCCTTTCGGTCAGATCGGTAACACTGGTAGCCTCTGATTTTGAAGACTACATTTTCGTTGAGGTGAGTTTCTTGCAAGCAACATACGCTTACTTTTCTTGGTCCCGGATGTTTTCCAATTCTATTTTTTTTGTTGCTGACTCCCTCCGCATTCCGGGGAATTATTTTAAGTCTTTGTTTATATGGCCAGCTGTTCTATTTTCATGTCCCCTGGCTCCACAGGACATCTGAGAAAGACCTCCAGTAGTTGGGGTTGGACCCTTTCGAGACATAGGGCCCGGCACTGCACCTGCCTGGGGGTCCAAAGCAGGGCGAGCACCATAACATTTAGCAGTAGTCGACATATTCCATTTTGCGTAATTGCGTGACATCCTGATTTCTGTGGTGCGCCTCCTGGCTGGTTGCCTCCGTCTTCAGCACCTTTCCTTTGCTAGAGCAGACTGTGGTCTCACTCGAGTTTAGATATGTACGCGCGCACACACGGGTTTGCGCATGCATGTACGTGCATACACATCTAGAGCATACTGGTTATTTTTCGGCGCCAGAAACTCGTTGTCGCTCCTTCTCCTGTTAGTAGAAACAGTTTCGCCACGTGAAGGCCAGGAGTTGGACTTTTGCTGCAGAGGTTATGTATTCACGAGCCATTGAGGTATTTAAGCAATGTTGGGCGCTCACCCCAACACTGCGCCCCGGCTACATACAGCAACATTTGGAACCTTTTTTCTATTATGATTTTGCCATCTTTGGTTTTTAGGCAACCCGTTGATGTGTGTGTCTTCTTTTGTTAGTGATGTCATTAATTCTTTTGTGCATTAATTTGGTATTCCGGGAGTTGTGTTGGTGTTCAATTTCCTTGCAATTTTCCTCAAGCCATGTTTCTTTTGCCTCTTTGCATGGACACATACAAAGTTAAATAAAGTCAAGTACACGACAAGAAAACACATTTTGTTGTTTTTCGTTCGCTCGCTTTGAACTCAACAGTAGTCCACGCACCTGATACTACAAGGTGTTTGTAAAGTCCCACTACACTTTGTATGTAGAACAGCTGTTTGTTGGAGAGTATGTTTTCCGTCTTGCAAATGGAAAACATACTCTCCAAAAGACAGCTGCTCTACATATAAAGTGTAGTGAGACTTACAAACCCCCTGTACGTCTAGTAGTTGCTTCTTCTGGGGAGTGCACTGGACTGGTGTTTGTGTGTGGACTGGCTTTCCCTATTACCAGTGTCCTTCGCCGTCAGGCAAACCCACACTGACTTCTGAGGTACTTGTGATTTATGTCCTCGATTCAAGGACGAGACGTCAACATTTAATTGCGACTAACCAGAATGAGAGAACGAATTCCCTACTGCGGCCACCAGAGGAAGTGTAAGCGCTAAACCTTTCGGCCACGTAGACTTCCGAAAGAACAATGAAATATTATCTGTACACACTGAAGAATGAGAAGGAGATAAAAGACAGTTCAACATATAAATAAAGCACAGTCTTAATACATTCATCATCATGGGTCATGCCGATAAGCCTGGGCGGTCATGTTTCGCCACTTCATGCGATCATGAGATGATTTTCTAGCCATCTGTAAAAAAGGTAGTTTGCCATTGCTTTCCTTCTTAGCTGTGACCATACTGATCGATGACCGTAACCATTGTCTCCATAAAGAGATCTTCTGTCTACTGTCGTGAAATTGGAGACCATGACCAACAATTGTCTGTCGGCTGCTCTTCAGCTTCATCCACCACCTGCATCCATGGTTGCACGTAACCCTGAGTGGGGAGAGGGGGGGGGGGTTAAACGGGTACTCCTAGTGGTGGGAAGGGGAACCTTACTTCTCCTTTGATAGGGGATACATCTATCCCGTCTAACTCATTCCACTTTAAGAAGTTGATGGTCAAGTGGGGAATAGGCAGAGAAATCAACACACATTGGTCAAAGGCAAACCGGGAACTGAGACAACTAGCGCCACTTCTGTGGCATGGAAATACAATGTATAGCTACAAGTACTACAGCAAATCTCATAAGTACTATTTCTTATAGCGGACATTATGCTGCCACTGTCAAAACATGGATGCTTACTGCAATTAGTTAGTTAGTTAGTTAGTTAGTTAGTTAGTTAGTTAGTTAGTTAGTCTTTCCTTTTGAGCCTAAGGCGGCGCATAGGGTAGAAGTCATGGCTCTCCATGTCTGGCGGTTCGCTGCTACCTGTTGTGGATCCTGGATGTTCACTTGGCCGTTGAATGAGCTTTCTCTGATGATGGTTCTACGCAGGGTCTCTCTTGGTCTTCCCCGTTTTCTTTTCCCTACTGGTGACTATAAGATGGCTTGGTTTGGGGAGTCTTGTCTTGTCCATTCTGAGTACATGGTCGATGTAGTTCCAACGGCGTTTCCTTATAAAATTGGATACAATATCTTGCTTAGTCTCTTGTCTTATTTGCGTATAGATTCTGAAATCTGTCCAGTGGAGGTTTAGAATTCTTCTAAGACATTTGTTCTCAAAATTGTCTAATTTTTTATCTAAAGATACCGTTGATTTCCAACTCTCACATCCATACGTTAGCACTGGAATCACACAAGAGTTGAAGATTTTAAGTTTCGTATGTTTGCTGAGTGTCTTTGACTTTCAGACGTTTGACAGTTTATTGAAGGCACCAGATGCCAGTGCGATTCTAGATAATATTTCTGGCGTCAAGTCCCCTGTAGATGTCAGTTTGCTTCCTAGGTATGTGAAGCTGTTGACTTTTTCCAGAACATGGTTGTTTGATTTGGTGTCGTCTGAACTGTTGGTAAGATCAATAGTTTTTGTTTTTGCTGTGTTAATTTGGAAACCAATTTGTCCTGAAATATTTTGGAGATGGTTTATTTTCTCTTGGGCATCTGGGTGTGTTGAACTCAAAAGCACTATGTCGTCGGCAAAGTCCAGGTCTTCTAGAATTTTGTCAACCCAATGGATACCCCTATTTGTTTTGTTTGTGCATTTGCGCATGACCCAATAGATAGCTATTCCAAAAGGCATCGGTGATAAGACACAACCCTGTTTCACTCCCGTTTCCACTGAGAACCAGTCAGAGTTGCCTGATTCTGTTCTCACGCAGCAACGTGTCTCTTTGTAGAAAGATTTTATGATGTTGATATATTTGGTAGGGAAACCATAGATGTTAAGTAGATTCCAAAGTTGCAATTACTGCAATTAATGAGCGTTAAATCTAACAACAGAGATGAGATGCCTTAGAGGAGCTGCGGGAGTAACCGTGAGAGATAGAATTAGGAATGAAGAAATTAGAAGACGATTAGGTCTAAAACCAGTCATGCACTTCATTAAAGAACAACAGGGGTGGTTTGTCCACCTCATGAGAATGGCCTGGTACTGTCTGCCACAAAGATCCACACTGATGAAATATAATGGATTCGGGGCAATGGGAAGACCACGTAAAAGATGGAGTGATGATATCAAGAACAACTTTAAATATAATTTTTGCCGCTCGCTCCCTTTGAACTAAACCGTAGTCCATACTTCTTCTAGTGCACTGGACTGATTGTTTTTTTTTTTTTGCTTGTGGATTAGCTTTCCCTATTCCTAGTGTCCCTGGCCATCAGGCAAACCCACTCCGTGGTACTTGTAATTTACGTTCTAACATCAAGAACGAACTTTAGAGAAATTAATACCAACTTACAAAGAACATTAGAAAATGCACATAATAGATCTTTACATCTCCCCCACAACACTTCACTGAGATAAATGGAGGAAGAGAAGAAGAAGTAGAATAGTCAATGTGAATATTGACGAACTCAGTCAGAAAGGCTGCATAAATCATTATCCCACAATTCAAGTTGACAGACCATAAGAAATGGAAGACCAAGGGCAATTTAAAACGTAAGGAAACAAGAAGAAGAAAATGACATTGAAGATTTGAAGTAATATTAGAAAATTACGTTGTTGTTGTTGTTGTTGTTGTTGTTGTTGTTGTTGTTGTTGTCTTCCAACTACGCCTTCAGACGTTGTGGGGAGGGGTAATTGAAGTTCCAGCGCATGTGGCTAGCACCTTCCCTCAAATGTCCTCCAGAATTCATGGACAGTATTTTTCTAGGATCAAGTAAATTCCCTACTGGTTTGCTAGACTTGTCGTAGGTTCCTTACCTACTTAACCCTTTTATATTTGCTACTACCACAACGTCACACTCATGGACAGACTGTTCGTTGCGACTTAGAAGCGTTCAGCCGTACCGCAATACGTTCTGCAATTCACATTAAGTCAAATTAATTCACGCAGCTGAACATTGTGTAAAGAGACCAAAGAAGCATGGCTTGATGAAAATTGCAGGGGAATCGAAAATAATAAAATGCCCAAAATAGCAAAATTAATGCATAACAGAATTAATGATTTCACTAATAAGATAACACTCGAAACAACCAAGGCCAAGCCTTTTGTATACTTGTTCATAACAGGTTTAATTTAGCAGCAATAGTATTCTAAGGAAGTCTTACGCCAACCATGCTGCATTTCTGTGGTTATGTAATATTGTCTAAATATTTTTATAGTCAACTAAATAGCTGCCAAAGACCGAAATTCGTGGCGTACATCATTACGCAAGGGTACAGTCACTTGTAAAGCAAACAGGACTGCAAGAGCTGTGAAAACAAGGCTGGACAGAAAAAACCACTGCAGCAGATACTTCTCCTGGAACGTCAAGCATTCTTTGCCCACAGTGTCAAAGAACGTTTCGAGCCAAAATAGGCCATACCAGCCATCTTAGAATTCACAGCTCCATACTTTCAACCCCACTGGATGAAATGAATGGTCATCATCCTTGATGGGCAAACAACATAGTCAACTCACGTTTCAAAGCCGCAGCAACAAAAACACATAATAAGTCTGCTACATGTCCCAGGAATAGCCCAAAGATCATACTTTATCTACGGACTATTACGTCATTCCCGGTAACACATGGGAGATGTGGTGGTTCTGTGACCAGTAGGCAGGCTTTCCTGGTCGTGTGTTCGAATCCCACTTGATGCAGGGATTTTTTTTTAATTGACCAGGGCTCCGAGCTGCACAGAGTCTAAAGAGGGTACCAGGAAATGTTTTGGGAAGTAAAGGCAGCCGGTGTAATGTTAACATATGCAGTGCCAAACAAAAAATAGGTTTAACCAAACAAATAATGAAATATGGATGGCGGAATGTGGGAAGTAGCGGGTGTGTCACAGTTAGCCTATGACTTAACAGTTGTTAATATGGTAGCAGATATGCGGTATTATATATCAAATTAAAGGGGGGGGGGGGGGGGGGTTGTATTGGGAAACTTTTTTTTACAGGACATCGCTGTCAACACCAGCATTGTACTGCTGTTGTTGATGTCTTGGCAAGTTTACGTTCAGTAGTTTGTAATTGCTTTATGAACAACTGGCTCCCATACCAACTCGTTAAAACCCAGCGCAAGCACGGTCTGTTGCCAAATCGGTCTCAGCTGTGTTTCGAATGGGGAAAATTAGGCTTTCGAATCGCGTCCGTAAGCTCTTTGCCTCGGAGGCCGGCATAGGGAAACTACTGTATTGATATTTGAACAATAGTTTGATTTATAAGCCCAAGGCAGTGACGGAAAGTTTGAATAAGACGATTCATCATTCCATGGCGTTTAATCAGTTAACCAGATGCTATTTGTCTATAAAGCATCATATACACACGGCGTGGGACATGGGTCGGTATTTCACTTCATCATCATCATGTGCCACGCCGATAGACGTGGGCGGTCATGGTACTCTGTTATTCATGATCACCAGTCGTAGACACGTCTGTGTTTTTGTTCCGAATGTGCCATGCGGACAAACCCTTTCTCGTCCTCTGGCTCTTTTAAAATAAAAGTGTGCCTGTTGTCACCAAGTTGTCATGTTTATTCTTCTCATAGACATGGCGTTTGTAAAGACTCACTACACTTGTATGTACGAGGGCGAGTCAATAAGTAAGTCACACAGTTCTGTGGGATTGCACGTAAATGTAGTTGGTGTTTTCTACAGGTGTCATTAGGTGACAGCAACATCGAACTTTATATTCCCATTCGTCGGGTGGCGCTAGGTGTCTCATGCGCATGCGCAGCGCATAAACAAAATGGCAACTGTACTTACGAAGTGTACAACCAAAGAGCACCGTACTGTTGGTGCGTTTTTTTGTGTTTTTTTTTATTTGTGGGCAAAACGGACTGCCTGCAAAGGACATTCATAGGGAAATGCTTCCTGTTTATGCTGACTACCAGCCCGAATCGAAGCGTGCTTCAATGCAATGGAAACATCCTTCTTCGCCTTGTGTCCAAAAATTCAAGGTTACGCCATCAGCATGGAAGGTTATGCTGACCGTGTTCTGGGATTGTCAAGAGGTGCTGTTAACCAATTTCAAGATTAAAGGTGACAATGTGAATTCTAAATCGTACTGTGAAGTTCTATCGATGCTTCATGATGCAATTCCAAGAAAACGTCCAGGACTGCTGACTAGAGGAGCGTTGCTTCTTCATGACAATGCCAGACCACATACGGCTCGATTAACTCAGGAGAAAATTAACCAACTAAGGTGGGAAGTTCTGGAATATCCACCTTACAGCCCCAACTTAGCCCCTAGCGATTTCCACCTTTTTGGTCCACTGAAAAACCCATCTTGGCGGGAGACAATTCGCGAATGACGCCGAAGTTGAGTGTGAAGTGAAAACGTGGTTTAGAAAACAGAGCATGCAGTTCTATACAGCTGATTTGTGAGGATGTGACAAAACGCCAGTGGCCCATGTCCTCAGGCCTTCTTTGGGTTTGGGTAAACAGGGGGGAAACAGCTTTCGGGAACCCTCAGTTCTCTTATTCGATCAATCCCCATGGAAGATAGTTCTCTTGGGTACTTTTACAAACCGATCTTCTGAAGAGAATTATTGGAAATATGTCTTTTCTTTGGGGAAAACCCGATAGGGCGCCTTGCACCAAATACACACGGGTTCAACTTCTAGGAAAAACAATGTCCGTTTAATCAAGTATGATTTGTAGACTGCCTCATGTCTATTTGACACTTCAAAGAGTGCGACAGATGAAGCGCAGCATGCTGATGGTTGACTGAAAGGTAATAAGGGGGTTTATTTAATACTGCTAAACCTTGGTCTATAAAGCTAACTGGTTGTCTCGACTGGTGAGACGAATTGGCTAAACGGCAGTCTTGCCATATTGGTAGTAGGTTGACCGTTGGCCAATCTAGCTAAGCGTCTTGTTCTTGACATTGCCTGGGAACGAATATGAGCAATATAGCTCCCCATATGATTTCGCTTGTTCTTGGCAGCAGATGGGCGGGTGCTATCTTTCTTCCTACGGCCTGAACTCGGCATAGTAGCATATCTCATTGAAATATAAACACAATATATATACAGTATGCCGGAAAGGGGGGAGGGCTCCGTGGGGACGGATTCCACCCATCTATCTTCTTGAGCCGGAAGAGGCTATCCACTGTGTTATCTCTTTCGTCTTTCAGCTGATGGGGTGGCCAGGTGGACTGAATGGTTACTGGTCGATAGGATGATGTCGGGGATATAAATAAACTTCTGTATCTCACTGAGAGAACCTGAACTCCTCTGAATCTACGTGTTATGTGAGGCACTGCCGGTACATTGCGGCGACAGCTTAGACGAGAGCAGCGGCCGGAAGGGGTAGTATCTTCTTTCCTATTCTTGCTGGGAATGGTTAACAACACTTCTTTGATTATTCACACAACACAATAAGAGCTTTGTCGTGTGAAAGAGAGGGTTTGCCAGTGAGAGAGAGGCCGGGAAACGAATGTGCCCAATAATAATAAAGGCTTGGTATGAGTGTGGAGAGTGAGTCTTGTAGGCAAAAAGTACCTAGGGTCAAACGACAAGACTTCGTCAAGCTGAAGGCCTAGTCTAGAAAAGACGCCGCCAATCCAGGACCTCTTGTCAGGTCAGGCTAATTCACGCAGGTCTGGTAAAGAGTTATATATCTATGAATATTATATATTTTGTTGATAGCAGCTGATGTGCTGAGACCATTAGGAGTCTCCATGTCGGCTGTACCAGAAGTTTAGGCTGGAGACTCTCACAACTGTTTATCCTTTACAGGGTCCTTCTTTTTGGAAGTAGGAACAGAGCTGAAGGTCTCGACAGGGCTACTACACAGAAAGTTATGTTTTAGTCGAGTCCTTATCAAGTTTTGGGCCATACCAGGCCAAGGGTATGATCTCTACCAGATAGAGCCACAGCTGGCCCGAAAGAATGACCATCAGCCTTTCCAACACCTCGCCAGTCATCTCGATACGCTAGGATCGAGTCAGTTTGTATTCTGGACTGGACCCCCGCCTAACTATCAGACCCACCCATCCTTGTCTGAGACAGTGAAGGATACCTACCCAATTCCCGCTCATGAACTAATTCCCATTGTAGGAACTTTTACTTAGCATCGTGACCAGGGATCACAGGACATTTTCCCACGAACATTATTCTGGTTCCACAGAAGCCTGTTGTTAGCACAACGTACCAGGAAGGAAAGAACGGAAGAAGTATTCGGTGAGCTGTATGTGGACGGAACGGACATTGACTACAGCTTGGTCTATGATGTAAAGCCACGAGGCTCTGTGTCTGAACTGAACTCTGTGTCCCTGTTTTGTCTGTAGTGAACTATCTGTTTTAACTGCCTTGATGTTTTCCTGTGCTGTTCTTATTCATTTAATAAATTACGTTTTAGTTTACTCTAACGATCGCCATGTTATCTATGGGTCAGCCAGAAAGACACCTCAGGGAATAGGCCCCGAGGTCGAAAGAGAGAGTGACAGTGAGTCCGGGGAACGGAGGAGGGTTAGCAATCAAAGACCTATCCCAGCCAAGGCGAAAGAATAGTTTTTGAAACATTGTGACAAGAGATTTGGGCTCTCCACGTAGCTTGTTACAGAGGACTTATAAAACGATGGGATAAGTGCATCAATGTTGGTGGAAATTATATTGAGAAATAAAGAGACAATATATGTGTATATATATATTCATTGGCACCTTTCCGTCTTGACAGACGATAGTTTGGTACATTGTGCTTCAAAAAGGCTTAATAACTACGATCCATGGCGGTGGCGAGTGTGGCTGGTAAGGCCAATTCTTGCTGCAAATGTTTGCCCACAGTAGGTGCATGTGAAAACATGGTCATTTCCACCATTTTGCACCATCTTACGTCTCTCACGCTCTGTGTGTGCTTTATCTGCAATCATTTTCTCCTTTGTCTTTATTCCACTTCTGATAGTTGCCCTCCATGCAACACGTTCAGCGGCGACGTGTTCCCATTGTGCATTATCAATGCCTGTATCAATCATGTCCCGCTTACACACATCTTTGTATCGTAGTAGAGGCCGACCCTGAGATCTCCTACCCATCTGTAATTCACCAAAAAAGATGTCCTTTGGTATTCTACCATCATCCATCCTCCTAACGTGTCCTATCCATCTAAGTCTACGAAGACTGAGCATGGAATACACCGTCACACAACCTGATCTTTCCAATACTTCAGTATTTGTGATTTTGTCTTGCCACTTAATACCAAGTATTCTTCGCAGACACCGCATATGAAAGCTGTTTAAACGTTTCTCTTGGTGTGAGTAAGTTGTCCAGGTTTCACTGCCATAAAGAAGAGTACTAAGGACACAGGCTTGGTAGACAAGGACTTTTGTTTTGGCAGTAAGCTTCCTGTTCTCCCAGACTCTTTTTGCTAACATGTTCATTGTTGTTGCTGCCTTGCCAATCCTGATGTTGATTTCCTGATCGAGGGATAATTTGCTATTTACCTCTGATCCTAGATATGTAAAATGGTCTACTATCTCCAGTTTGGCGTCGTCAATAAAGATTGATGGTACAACATGTGCACCTTGTGACATAATCTGTGTCTTCTTTTTGTTAATTGTTAAACCAAATTCAGAACAAGCATTGGAGAATGATGATAGTAGATGTTGTAATTCTTCCTCAGAGTGGGTCGTAATCGCAGCATCATCTGCAAAAAGCAACTCTCTGATAAGTACCCTGCTAATTTTGGTCTTGGCCTTCAATCTCTGAGCATTATAGAGGCCACCATCTGAGCGAGAGTGAATGTATATACCGTCATCCTGATCACGAAAGGCATATTTCAGCAGAAGTGAAAAGTATATCCCGAAGAGGGTGGGATATATCTTATATATAAATTAGGATCTCCGTCTGTCTGTCTGTCTGTCTGTCTGTCTGTCTGTCTGTATGTCTGTATGTCCGTCTGTCCTTTGTGCGCTCGCGAACGGCCCATCCGATTGAGATGAAATTTTCTACACGCCTTTCTTTCATTCCAGAGCTGCCCACTGTCATATTTTGTTAGTGTGAAATCGCCTGCTTACTCAGTATTATTTCATTTTTCATTTTTCATCATAATTTCATATATCTCAGGGGACCTAACTCTGTAAAAGTTATTTCAAGGGGCATAACTTTTCTGTATAACTTATAGTCATATTGTGGCATCGTTTTCAAAGATTTATAAACTCTTTGTCCATAGTTATATACCGGCATATGAGTTATAATAAATAATGATACAATCTGTAAGGCATTTTCAAAGTTTTCATAAAAATAATGCACAATGCATAACATTGTAACTCATCTTTTTTTTGCTTAAGAAGTTACTGTAGTCATGCAGGTGATTAGAAAGAGTTTTCATTAAAAATAATGGATGGTGTGTGGAAGAACGTTCTTTATGAATTTAATGAAGCCGGACAGGGTCAGGCAGACAGATAGACAGACAGACAGACAGATAGACAGTCGGGAACAGGAACTTATATGACTACTTATATAAATTAAATGAGATGCTTCACACCAGGAGCTGTGCGATGCCGGGCCAGGTCAGACAGACAGACAGACAGATAATCGGTAACGGGAACGGGAACTTATATGACTACTTATATGAATTAAATGAGATGCTTCCCACCAGGGACTGGGCGAAGCCGGGCCGTGTCAGCTAGTATATATATATATATATATATATATATATATATATATATATATATATATATATATATATATATATATATATATATATATATATATTGATTAATTTGGTTATTTCGGGATTTGAATTTTAAATATTGAGCACAACCCACTACTGGCAACGCTGATCGTATTCTGGTATGAACCTAAGACCTATCCACGTCAATATGGAAGCACTATACTCGAGTTTCGCCCTCGTTTGAGCTCGTCAGTAGTGCATATCCCTGACCGGATCCGGAAACAAGCCCCGGATCACCCGCGTGTGAAGCGGGTGTGTAACCACGCGGCACACGTTGGACACAGCCAAATTATCATAACAGAATATTACAACGTCACCCATCGTAGGCTATGCTCAAGATTGCCCAATCGCCGCGACTGACGTCCGTCAATCGATGTGGACCCAAAACGATCAGGACTTCTCACTGGCAAGGAACACCAGGAAAACATACTCTCCAACAAACAGCTGTTCTACATAGTGAGACTTTACAAACACCCTGTATATGACACAAACCCAAATAAAAACTTGATTACCTCTACTTTCAATGATCAATTTATGATTTTCATCTGTTTCTTGACGGACTATCTCCTTGATTGTTCCGCCCGTCCGTCCGTGGTATTCTTTGTGTTTTCCTCTGAAACATCGCGGAAAGAGACCGAGCCATATGGGATAAAAACCGGGTGGAATGAAGTCGATAATCTTGGCTTTTAAATGCTTGTAATGGCTACTGCCTCTAGATGTTTCTAATTGGTCTACTGATTGTCCATGTTTCTCACGCATACAACAATAGTTCTACATAGCAGTTTAACTGACCTCCCGTTTGGACAGTAGGATGATATATCGCCATACTAGAGTCATAGTGTTATTTGTTTTGTTTCGTGTATCTTCCGAAATTTCAATTCTCAGTGAGCGGAAAATTACATTCGCGGCGAGACGCTCTCATCATTTGGAGGTGACAGGTTCGAATCCCAGTCGGTAACTATGGCTTTCAAATTGGCTGTCTAGTGCGTCCTCTAGTTTCTACTTTCTTCTTCTCCTTCTGAGAGCGCCAAACAATACTATGTGTGTTTATTTATGTAACTGTCTCAGTGGCATCAACTGGTTTCCAATTGATTTCTTGTTCATGTGATGGCATACCATGTTCGGTCCAAGCCTACTTTAGTTTTTCTTTAGCGTTAAATCATATAACACTCTTTTCTCTCGCAGTTTACACTCTTTTATTTTACTTCACTTACCTGTAATAAATATTCGACTGTTTAATAAATCCAGTGTGAGATACTGTTTCCATTCAATGTAACAATGATAGATTAAAAACGTCGAGGAACACGACAAACCAGGGATCAACAAAAGACACAGTGAACCGTGTGTAGTTTTACTTATGACCCACTGTATGTACAACGAGCCGTGTCGTCACGTGTGATGGCGACAGATGTCAACTGTGTAATTGGCCAGTTCGAGTTTCTGTGTGGTTTTACAGCAGCGTTGCGGGATGATTGTGCGCGTGTGTCAATACTGGACCTATGCTACACATTACATCGATTGTCTTCCTCTTCTTCTTCTGCGTTCATCCGGATTTTTTTTTCGTATGTGACTGCGTTGTGCCTGTTTACAGCAGAGCTGCGTTCTTGCGCCGTTAGGCCGACACATCCGACTTCTGCGGGCATTTGTTGACCGGGTTAACCTTCCCGGGTTACATCGATTGGATAGCAGTATCCACCAGGATAATGGATACCTCATCATCATCTAGTGCCATGCCAGGTGGCGTATGCGTTACTGTCTCTCCACATATCTGTCTTTGGTGTTCTGGATCAACTCTGCTGCTGATATTCCTCGATGCCACCATCTCAATCTATCCAGTATCATTTCTCTTGGTTGGC
This sequence comes from Cepaea hortensis, assembly GCA_963921405.1. NCBI lineage: Eukaryota > Metazoa > Mollusca > Gastropoda > Stylommatophora > Helicidae > Cepaea > Cepaea hortensis. Next base: position 236,373,871 of record OY992876.1, read on the forward strand.
CTCTGCCTCTCTTCTCCTCGATCTTTCCAGTCGTCACAATGTTCTCCAATGTCTCTCTTCTCACCACATGATCAAAGAAAGCTATCTGTCTCTTAGTTATTGTTGTTCTAGTTTCATTAGCCTCTTTTAGGCAATCGTCGTTAGTTACTCTGGCAGTCCAAGGAATTCGCAACATTCGTTTTAATGGATACCTATTGGATGGAAATTGCTGTTAACCAGAATGGACGAACGAACAAACTTTATTTTCAAAGGATCATAAATTGGGCACGCAGGCCCGTCTTACATTCGCCCCTACCAATTACTCATCTTTCGTACGTCAATAATCTATTGTGCATGTTACATTCACGTAAACAAAACATTGTAAAATGACTGCTGTGAACATAAACAATGCATGTTGCCATGTTATGAGACAGGCGGGCAGGAGTCTCCGTGGCGAAATGTGTACCAACGGAGGTCCGGGGTTCGATTCTGAGCTATGATATTCGGTTGACGAGTGCGATTTTCTAGGGGACCCGAGAGGAACTCGTCGCTGGAGCTACGGAGTTCGTGCCTTGTGTGACGCTTTCGGCAGACCGCCAAGGGGAAAAATGCCGAGCCAAATGGGATAAAACCCGGTGCAATGAAGTCGATTTTCTTGGCTTTTTAAAACCCGTTCATCTCTCACAGGAGGCATAGCCCGCCAACAGTGTCCCGCCAAGCTCTATGTGTCATATTAAGCTCTATGTGTCACTCAAAGCTGTGTGTCACGCCGAGCTCAATGTGTGTCACGTCTCGGTGTGTCACGTCAAGTTATATATGTCACTCCGAGCTGTGTCACGCTGAGCGCTATGTATCGCGCTAAGCTGTGTCACGCCAAGTTCTATGTGTCACACCAAGCTATATGTCTCACGCCAAGCTCTATATATCGCGCTAAGCTATGTGTCACTCCAAGCTATATGCGTCACGCCAAGCACCGTGCTACTCGTCAAGCTCGGTGTCACGTCAAGTTCTACGTGTCACGCTAAGCTCTGTGTCATGTTACGCCAAGTTCTACGTGTCACGCTTAGCTCTGTGTCACTACAAGTTATATATGTCGCTCAAACTCCATGTGTCACGCCACGCTCTATGTGTTACTCCAAGCTCTGTGTCACGCCACGCTCTATGGTGCTTTATATATGATTAACTGTAATGTAAAGCCGTTTTCTACAGCCATTCTCACAACTTCTCTTAGCGTCTTTCATCCCCCCCCCCTTTCTCTCTTTCTCTGGAGCATCACCAAGCCGTTTGTATATTTGTTGGTGTGGATGTTGCAGCTAAATATGTCTACGGAATGAGGGAGTCAGAGCCACGCCAACCTTCATCAGTCACATTATATTAAACAGCGTATAATGCTGTTGTATGGGGGCAGAGACAGCTGAAACAACAACAACAATAACAACAACAACAGTAAAAGTTAAGTCAGTCGCATATCTTTTACAGAACGTCCAAGTCAATACCAGAATTTTTGTTGTTGTGATTTCTTGGCAAGTTTACGTTCAGTAGTTTGCCATTGCTTTCTGAAAGACCCATACCATTTCATAAAAAAGCCAACGCAAGGCGGTCTGCTGCCAAATCACCCGCAGCTATTTCGAACGCGGGTATGCGGGATTACGAACTGCGTCGGTACGACCTTCACCACGGAGCGGTACAACAACAGTAGCCAGACCACACAGTAAAGTGCTACTGTAAATGGTGTGAACTTTTACTCACGCCCTGTGTAGTCAACATGCATTCTTGCATTTTATGATCGAGCGTCTGTGTGTGTTCGTCTAGTTTTGAGGTTACCGCGTGAATCATACATGATTAAGGCAACCAAATTACACCCGAGAACTGTGCTTGCCGTGCAATTTGTACCCACAGGAGTGAGAAAGAGGAATTTAGATAGCATGTTTACCCGAAAATAAGACTTACCTCTATAATAAGCTTTAGCACAACTTTTCAGGATGCTTTTAATATAAGACCTACCCCTAAAATAAGCCCTAGTTAAGATCGTCGGCTAGAATGAGAGACTTGTTGTTGAATGGCCAGTCGGAGTACAGACTCCACTCGTGCGCACTTGATAATGAACGGACGTGGTTCATAATTCAAAATGTCACCCTTGTTAAATAAGATGACACGACTGTATTTGAATAAATGTAAAATTTTGTACACCAATAAATGTAGAATTGTTTATATATATATATATATATATATATATATATATATATATATATATATATATATATATATATCCCCTTCTAGAAAGATATACTAACTGTAGTTTCAAGTTTACAAGCAATGTGGTGATATGGTTACGGAAGCAATTTGTAATCCCGCAAACCGCGTTTTGAAACACAGCTGCTGGCGATTTGGCAGTAGACTGCCTTGTGTTGGTTTTTATAAAATGGTATTAGTACCATTCGTTACTCCTGCGCCAATAAAGTGCTTGGAGTCCTGTTGAAAAAAAAAACATATCTTGGTCGCGTGCGTAACCACTCTGGGGTCACTACTCAATGTGCCTGACCCGGTCATGAACAGTCTGTCACAGAAGTCACACCGTCTTGAAACTTCCTACTCCACTCATACACTTGCTGGACTGACAGGCATACATCGCCATGCTGGACCTTCTTTCGCCATTTAATTTTTAGAGATTTCACCCTTTCACTGATTTTTTTTTTTTTTTTTTTAAACGGATAACAGAACGTTGCTCCTATTTGGTGCATGTCAAAAGTGGGGTGGCCATCTTTAAAATGTCCTTATGGCGCTATCGCGTTCGTCTGAACCGAGATGTCACGTGATAACGCTCTTGACATCTTTAACAATACTGACAGGTTACAAGACAATGGCACTGTAATCTATACCACCCTTGTAAGGTTTTCATGTGAAGCCCATTCATATATCTCACAGCAATTACACTTACCTGTTTTTTATTTCCCATTGTTATATCCTGCTGCAGCCGTGACTTCTTGTACCAAAAGAAATTGAACTTGGCGTTAAACTTGCAACATGTAACTGTAACGTACACTCAGTACTACTGTATGTATCACAAACATGGGTAACGATTAAACCTATTACAGTGCAAACCGCTTAAGGCGATCTCGGATGTGGCGAATTTGTGTTTCTTCTTCTCTCCTCCGTGTGTTTGTAAGTCTTCATCTATTTTTGTGTGGATTCCAAAGGCCTTTCTAATTATATTATTCTGTTCTATCCAGCGGCGTCTTTTATTTCCTACAGTATGTTCAACATAAAAGATACAACAACACACCATGCTCCCATATAAAAGCCAGAAAAGTTCAAACTAGAACTAATCGCCAATTCTTTGGTGCTCACCAAACATGTCTGTCAGTAGTCACTGGATGGGTGATCCGGTAAGTATCACTCCGCCTACCCTTCATTCATCATGTGCCATGCCGATAAGCGTGGGCGGTCACGTTTCGCCATCTCACACCATCACCAGAGTCGTGGATCAGCTCTGTGTTCTTGTCTCGACCATACCGTGGCCAAGCCATCCAGGTATTTACTTCCCTGCCTTCCTCTTGTTTTTACCCCCTCAATCTTGCCAGTTGTCATCAAGTTCTCCAATTTATTTCTTCTCATAACGGTGACTACCAAATTTTGACTGCGTAGTCTATTTAGTTTACGATTTTCATTTGTTTCTTGCAAGACTTGGCCATTGGTTTTTCTGTCTGTCCATGGTATTCTTTGCATTTTCCTCAGAAACCACATTTCCACACCCATCAGATGTTTTTCAGCTTGTCTGCCCATTGTCCACGCTTAAGTACAAGCTCTATGTAGCACTTGAACACTCTTTTTCTCCTTGCAAATGACATCTTTTTATTGGTCAGTATGTTTTCCATCTTGCACAAGGCTTCCATCGGATGTTATGACTGTTCCGAGATAGTTGTACCGATTCACTTGCTTATCACACAGAAAACATTAAATTTTACCAAACAAACAGGGCTGATAGTGCCATAAACCATGCAAGGAAAGCCATCTACATGAAGGACAAACCGAATGCCAAACCACCATCGCCTTGTTGACATTCTTGTAAGAACAAACGGTAGGACAACAAAGCCTGACACTCAAGCCCGGGAAGGCAATCTGTTTATGGAAGGAAGAACTCAGAAAAGAAACGTCAAAAGATGAAGTCGGAAGATGTTGAACCAAGTGGCATGGGATTAGAAAGCGGATATCTACACACTACAATGGATGTCATGTACCAAGCATAGCAAACGTTGATCACAGAATAAGAAGAGGAGGAGGAGGAGGAGGAAGAAGAAGAAGAAAAAGAAGAAGAAGAAGAAGTGGTGGTGGTGGCAGCAACGACGGTGGAGGAGGAGAAAGAAGAAGAAGAAGAAGTGGTGGTGGTGGTGGCAGCGACGGTGGAGGAGAAAGAAGAAGAAGAAGAAGTTGTGGTGGTGGCGACGGTGGAGGAGGAGAAAGAAGAAGAAGAAGTGGTGGTGGTGGTGGCAGCGATGGTGGAGGAGGAGAAAGAAGAAGAAGTGGTGGTGGTGGTGGCAGCGACGGTGGAGGAGGAGAAAGAAGAAGAAGTGGTGGTGGTGGCAGCAGCAGCGACGGTGGAGGAGGAGAAAGAAGAAGAAGAAGAAGTGGTGGTGGTGGCAGCAGCGACGGTGGAGGAGGAGAAAGAAGAAAAAGAAGAAGTGGTGGTGGTGGCAGCAGCGACGGTGGAGGAGGAGAAAGAAGAAGAAGAAGAAGTGGTGGTGGTGGCAGCAGCGACGGTGGAGGAGGAGAAAGAAGAAGAAGAAGAAGTGGTGGTGGTGGCAGCAGCGACGGTGGAGGAGGAGAAAGAAGAAGTTCATGGGGAAGCTACAGTTGAGAGGTCATGGCTTCTGCCTTAGGCCGAGAAGCTATTGGGTTCGATCTCAGCATAGGCTAGGAAATTTCCCTAAAACCACTGGTATTTAGTGATAATACACATCCCCCGATCTCTTAAGTAGTGAGATCGGACAGCAAGCTTTCTCAGATAAGGGCGAAAAATAGAAGGCCCATATGCATGTTGTGCCCGTTAAAAATCCCACGGCAGTTGGAAATTGCAAAGAGTAAGCCGTAAGGCAGTGGCTCTGACAATATAGTAAGAAAAGAAAGAAAATAAAACCTACGCATAGGTAGATGATGCTTGTTATCCTGGACGGAATCTGTTTAAGAGGAAACAAAAACCTTACACAAATGCATGCTGAAGCCAGGCACACTTACTCTTGAGGTGCATGACTAGTTGTGAGGTACTTCCATCAAAAGAGGAACAAAGAAGAAGAGGAAGATGACGAAGAAGAAACAGAAGGTACATTTTAAAAAACTTGCGTTCACTCACTTTAAACTCAAGCAATCACTCAATATAAGGGAAGCAATCAACGAATGCAAGGGAAACAACCATACAATACAAGGGAAGCAATCATACAATACAAGCAATCACACGATGCAAGGGAAGCAACTATACAATACAAGGGAAGACAACTCGCCAAAAAATTACTCAGATTTAAAACATAGTATCTCACAAGTACAGACCAACCAGACTCAAATGAAAAAAAAAACACTCCACTTGTTAATGTCTTTAAAAAAAAACCTGCAGTAAAATAAAAATGTGATAACAATGTATGGGCAGACAAACAACGTGAATTATCTATAATAAAAAATATGTACACTAATCGAAGAATTAACAAAACATGAAGAAATGAATTTTGGGGGTTTGTTGTGTTATGTCCTATTTAATGTATAAAGATACTCTTGAATCTATAAAGAAGCCATTTTGGCTAAGATCAAAGTGTAGTATCTGCACTTGATCTAGCCAGGGCCACCAACGGAGGTAGTCATCCAAATGACACACAGGGGCGTGTTACTTCACGGGGTGGCTCTGACACCTGGGGGGACAATGAGCCCTTATTTAAAAAAAAATATGAAACATTTTTAGAGCGTGTGTTGTCAGTCAAACAACTAAAAAACAAAAACAACCAAACACAAAACTGAGCATAAGTGTTGACAATCTGTAACATCAAACAAATGCTGTGACACTGGCGTGCAGGGAGTCACTGACTCCACTACCACACCCAGCTTACAATCAACAATGATTACAAACAAACTGTTTTCAATTGACTAATTATTTGCTCAACCAAGCTTTTCAATACAAGTTCAGCTCTGGACCAAGCAATTTGCAGCAAAAATGCTGTCTCTAGACTAAGTAATTCACAGCAAGGTATTTTTTGGGGCCAAGCAATTCATTACCAGCTTGTCTCTAGACTCAACAATTCACCACATCTTCACTACTAGTCATGACAATTCACCGAAGGCTTATCTCTACATTCATAAATTCACCACAAGCATACATATAGACCAAGCAATTCCTGCATCTTTATCTCTAAAATAAGCAATTCACCTCAAGCTTATCTGTAGACCCAGCGATTCACCTCAAAAGCCATTTCTAGACCAAGCAATTCATGCATCTTTATCTCTAAAATAAGTAATTCACCTCAAGCTTATCTGTAGACACAGCGATTCACCTCAAAAGCAATTTCTAGACCAAGCAATTCATGCATCTTCATCTCTAAAATAAGCAATTCACCTCAAGCTTATCTGTAGAACCAGCAATTCACATGAAAAGCAATTTCTAGACCAAACAATTCACCTACAAATTACTTGTCACGCCATATACTATATATTTTTCTGAAGAAGATAAATAACTGTGTTGTGGTCACATAAGGCAGTAGAGAAGCTAGGAAATGTAATGTAACACAAACTAAGTGTAAGAGAAGCTACATGTAATTCTATGTGAGCTAAATGTAAGAGAAGCTAGGAGATGTATCACGGACTAAATGTAAGAAAATCCAGAAGATGTAATGTAATGCAAACTATTTTAAGAGAAGCTACATGTAATTTAATGTGAACTAAGTGTAAGAGAAGCTAGGAGATGTAACATGGACTAAGTGTAAGAGAAGCTAAAAGATGTAATGTAATGCAAACTAAATGTAAGAGAAGTCAGGAGATGTAATGTAATGTGAAATAAGTGTAAGAGAAGCTAGGAGATGTAATATAATGCAAAATAAGTGTAAGAGAAGCTAGGAGATGTAACATGGACTAAGTGTAAGAGAAGCTAAAAGATGTAATGTAATGCAAACTAAATGTAAGAGAAGTCAGGAGATGTAATGTAATGTGAAATAAGTGTAAGAGAAGCTAGGAGATGTAATATAATGCAAAATAAGTGTAAGAGAAGCTAGGAGATGTATTATAATGTTAACTAAGTGTAAGAGAAGCTAGATGTAATATAATACCTATTATGTGTAAGAGAAACTAGGCGATGTAATGTAACATGAACTAACTTCAAGCGACATCGGAACTGAAGAAGTAGGAGAAGCTGAATCACTACCGCAGGAAAATGTATCATACTCCATCAATAGGTTGTACAATGTACTAAATGAAAGCAATCAGGTATATGTGATGCCTTTGAAAATGTGACAGATAACATCACTCACTTTCTTGCAGAAGTTACACATACTAACTTTTTCCATTTAATATTGTTATATCCTGCTGCAGCCATTATTTCTCTTACCCGCACAAAGTAGTACCTAGTATATTTCGCTGTATTTCCCCAGGTGCACATACACAGTTAGATATAATATACATTCATAAGATTAATCCTTTCCCGACTTAAATATACAACACACAGAGTCATTGATACTACTAGAATATAACGCATGTGTTACCTTGGTAATCGTAACTTTAGTATGCATCTGACAAGATACAGCGACACAACTTACTGTTTGCGTCGGTTTTGTTCAAATTTGCAATAGAGAAAATGTTGTTTTGAAAAGTATACTACTGCAGAAAACATATACTTCTACATAAAACATATCATACTCCTACAGAAAATAAACCACGTGTCAGAGTATCATGAACAAAAAACAGTTCCTAATGATTTCACACACACAATAAATTCTTTTCTTACAGCTCCAGTTTATGACATTAAATCAAATTTCTTAGAGCTCTAGACTATGTCATTATATCAAGTATTTCTTACAGCTTCAGTCTCTGACATTATCCCAAGTATTTCTTACAGCTCCAGTTTATGCCATTATATCAAGTATTTCTAACAGCTCCGTCTATGTCATTACATCAAGTATTTCTTAAAGCTCCAGGCTATGTCATTATCTGAAGTATTTCTTACAGCACCAGTCTATGTCATTACATCAAGTATTTCTTACAGCTCCAGTCGATGTCATTACATCAAGTATTTCTTACAGCTCCAGTCCATGACATTATATTAACTGTCTTATAGCTCCAATCTATGACAAAACAACTGTTTCTTTCAGCTCCATTCGATGACATTATAGTTTCTTACAGTTCATCTATGCCACTGCATCAAGTATTTCTTAAATCTCCAGTTTATTATATCAAGTATTTCTTACAGCTCCAGTTTACATTATATCAAGTATTTCTTACAGCTCCAATTTATTACATTATATCCAGTATTTCTTACAGCTACAGCTCACATTATATCAAGTATTTCTTACAGCTACAGCTCACATTATATCAAGTATTTCTTACAGCTTCAGCTTATTATATTATATCAAGTATATCTCACAGTCAGCATATCAGGCTTATGGATTAGTGAAACACATTTTGATCATTCCCCAGCACCCTGGGACAAGGGTTTGACATCAGCCCCCACATGATTTGCGCTCGCTCGCTTTGAACTCAAGCGTAATCCATTCACACTACTTCTAGTAGTGCTTGGACTGACTTTTGTGAGTGGATTAGATTTCCCTATTACCAGTGTCCCTAGCCTTCAGGCGAACCGACACCGACTTCTGAAGTACTTGTAATTAATGTCCCCAAGTAAGGACGAGAGGTCAGCATTTCAGTCCAACTGTCCAGTGTAGGGGGTGAACCCCTTACCTCGGCATCAGCACACCGGATGTTTAAGAACATGCGTTCTTATCCATTTGGCCAAGCCGACCTCTGATTTTGAGGGTATGAGCGTTGGCTGTTCAAAAAGCAAGGGCAAACTACTGAATATAAACTTGCTTAGTATATCACAAACAATGCTGCGACTGAATGCAACATCCTGTACAGGACATACAAGTAACTGTAACTATTTCTTACAGCGACAAGTCTATGACCTTCGTCTTCTTCTTATAGTTCATGCCATGTGGCATTGGTGATCATGTCTGTCCAGTCTTTGATCTCTTGTGCCGCCAATCATTTCTAATACCGACATTTCTGCATGTCATAATGTAAAACTGCCCAGCATCTTCTCTCTTGGTCTCCCTCTGTCTCCCCTCCCCTCCAACCTTCCTGTTGTGACGACATACTCCAGTTTTTCTCTTCTCATGACATACCCAAAGAATATGAACTGTTTTCTTATGATGCAAGAAACCAGTTCTCTTTGTGAGTTTACTTCTTGCAAGATATCCTCTTGAACCTTTCTATCCACCCATGATGTTCTCATAATTCTTCTATAAAACCACACCTACGCAGCATCTACATAATCCCTCACTTGTCTGTTAACTGTCCAGATTTGCTTCCCTACATCATTATTGAGTCAATAATACTCTTATCTATGATCTTATATCAAGTATTTACAGCTCTGTCTATAACATTACACCACACATTTCCTACAGCTACAACCTATAACATACAAACAGCTTTAGACAGCTCAGTCTATGACATTACACCACATTTCCTACAGTTACAGCCTGTAACATACAAACAGCTTTAGACAGCTCAGTCTATGACATTACACCACGTTTCCTACAGCTACAGCCTGTAACATACAAACAGCTTTAGACAGCTCAGTCTATGACATTACACCACATTTCCTACAGTTACAGCCTGTAACATACAAACAGCTTTAGACAGCTCAGTCTATGACATTACACCACATTTCCTACAGTTACAGCCTATAACATACAAACAGCTTTAGACAGCTCAGTCTATGACATTACACCACATTTCCTACAGTTACAGCCTGTAACATACAAACAGCTTTAGACAGCTCAGTCTATGACATTACACCACATTTCCTACAGCTACAGCCTGTAACATACAAACAGCTTTAGACAGCTCAGTCTATGACATTACACATGTTTCCTACAGCTACAGCCTATAACATACAAACAGCTTTAGACAGCTCATCTATGACACCAAAAACCTAGTCCATTCCATGACATGTGGTTTCATAGCTTGTCTACAAAAACATACATTTTTACAGCTGCAAATTATAACTTCACGTTGTGTTTCTGTAACTCACACATTCAATTTATTACATCATAAATTTGTACAACTTCAAATGATTACATGTGTTTCCTTCACACACACATTCAAGTTATTACATCATAAATTTGTACAACTTCAATGTACTATATTATGTTGTTCACATACACACAATCAATTTATTACATCATTTATGTATACAACTTCAATTTATGATAACATATTTATTTCCACGGCTCAATCTTAAAACATAATTGTGCTTCTTCAGCCTGCGACATGACATGTTTTAATTAGCTGCACATGGTGACTTCCTCCATATTCTGCTGCCTTTCATCTCCCAAAGAAGACCAGAATCCTCGCCCAACTCCCCACCAGCCCTTTGTAGACTCATCTCCCAAAGAAGCCCAGAATCCTCGCCCAACTCCCACCAGCCCTTTGTAGACTCATCTCCCAAAGAAGACCAGAATCCTCGCCCAACTCCCACCAGCCCTTTGTAGACTCATCTCCCAAAGAAGACCAGAATCCTCGCCCAACTCCCACCAGACCTTTGTAGACTCATCTCCCAAAGAAGACCAGAATCCTCGCCCAACTCCCACCAGCCCTTTGTAGACTCATCTCCAAAAGAAGACCAGAATCCTCGCCCAACTCCCACCAGCCCTTTGTAGACTCATCTCCCAAAGAAGACCAGAATCCTCGCCCAACTCCCACCAGTCCTGTGTAGACTCATCTCCCAAAGAAGACCAGAATCCTCGCCCAACTCCCACAAGACCTTTGTAGACTCATCTCTCTTCTGGCTCATGTACTCCCCACCTTCTTATAGTCCATGCTGTGTGGCGCTGGTGATCATGACTGTCCACAACCTTCTGTCTTGCAAGCAGCCAATCATTTCTGATACCGATTATCCTCCATGCCATGGTATCAAACTGTCCAGCATCTTCTCTCTTGGCCTCCCCCTGCCCCTCTTCCTTCTCAACCTTCACGTTGTGACGACATACTCCAGCTTTCCCTTTATCTTCACATGCCCGAAGAATGTGGACTGTCTTCTTCTGATGCAAGAAATTGGACTCTCTACGCCAAGGTACACAATATCACTCAAACACCCTAATCATGACAAACCACTCCAAAATCCTTACTTATGATAAAAAATAGCACTCACACTTCATAATCATGACATATCACTCACACTTCATAATCATGACATATCACTTACAATCCGTAATCATAATACAAAACATCACTCACACCGTAACTAACCACACATACGACACATCATTCACACCATCTAGCCATAGAAACAGCACATCATTTACACTATCTATCATTCCCATTTCTCTACTCTTCTCTTTCCATTTGCTCAGTGCCCATTCTATTCCTATCTTTCCTATTGTAATTGCCCATCCAACCATCCTCAATTCGCCCTAGCTTATACATTCTATTCACTGTGTCACTTTCTGTCAGCTGACCTATGGAGCTCATGCCACACAGTTTTTATTGTCTGCTGATGATGGCTGTTTAGCCACAACACCCACTATGTCACTTATGATTGCGTTTCTGTACAGCTGACCAATTTCACCTTCCAGTTTTGTTGATTTACTCATTGTGTATACAATACATCATTTACCCTACTTAGTCATACATACAACACATCACCCTCTCCGCTTAGTCATAGATACAAAACATCACTCACATCACCTAGCCATTGGTATAACACATGCACATCATCTAGCCACAGATACAACACATCACTCACATCATCTAGCCATAGATACAACACATCACTCACACAATCTAGTCAAAGATACAAAACACTGCCCACACTATCTAGCCCTAGATACAACACATCACCCACACTACCTAGTTAGTTATACGGAGCAATATATGGCTGCACTCTGTCCAGGTTTCCGTTTGAAACTGTCGCCCAATGTCCCGCAGCCGTCCTTAAAAAAACGGGACCAGCGCATGGGAACGCTCAGTTCACCCACAACAAAATGCCTGTCAGGAAAGATCTAACGGGACAACACACAACTAGGTATTGACCAGTATTCATATCACCAGAGAGAATACACTAGGGAAATAAGTAGATATTGGAAAAGAACACTATAACATAAAGATTTCAATTCTACAGGCACACAATATAATGCTGTCACTCAAAATATGGCATCACCTGGCTTGCTAAAGAAAACAACTACGTCAGAACAAACAGCCAGCTAGACACACCCATAGCTTTCTTATCTTCCCGTTTTCTATTCTGTCTTCTAAAATCATACTCTGTGGGGAAAGGAGTTAAGAATGCAATTCGTATTCCCACATACCACGTTCGAAATACAGCTGTCAGAGATTTGGAAGCAGACTGCTTTGCGTTGGTATTTCCATACAATGGTATGAGTGCCGGTCGTTCAGAAAGCCATGGCAAACTCCTGGACTTGCCCAGGAATCACAAACAGCCAAATAATGCTGGAGTTTACTGGTATGTCTTGTAAGGGATATGCAACTAACTTTGAAAACTTCTTAAATCTACTTTTTTATCTGACATCTTTATCATCACCATCATTACCATCATCATCAACACTGTCGTCATCATCACCATTTAACAGATCCTGTGCAGATTATCGTTCTCATCACGGCTGGTTGAGAAACTCTGGATCATTTGCCAGTTCTTCTGCCTTAGGTCTGCATTGTCCTGTGCCCATCTTTGTGCTGCTCCACCCCTGCCTCCTTTCCCAGGAACCTTGTCTTCCATCGCTACTCTTCCCAAACCACTGTGACTTTTAATATGGCCAAACTATTTCACTTTCCGCAACACGATGCCGTTAATGACCCAATTTTCCTCAATGTTCAGTACTTTTAAATCAGTAAGTGACGACAAATACCCTATGACTTTACAATTTCGTGACTTCGATGGCTTCAGAGTTTCAAAAACTCTTTCCTGTCTAGTAAAACAAATCTAGCATGCAGGTTAACAGGTGATGCAAAATGTTGTGACCAACGACAGACAGAACACATGAATAATGATACAAGCTACCACGCCCGTGATAAATGTAGATTTCTGCCCAGTACAGATCTGACGTCATTGCAGAACCGCAACGCATCCAGCATAGGCAGAAGACATAGAAGAGCTGTGTCTCGCGGTTCGCTGAACCAAGATTTAATTGGTATGGCGTTATCTGCAGAAAGTCGAAAGTAAAAACACAGGTGTGGTTAACTTTATGTAACAGACATATAACAGTAACGGGAAAAAGTGATGCTAACGTTTTAAAAATTTAATTTAATTGTAAGAAGACAGAGATTATGGTCGTCACTAAGAAGAAAGAAATATCACAATGTAATATACGTTTAAATGGGACGCAGAGGTGTTTCCAAGGCACCAGGGCCAGGTTCTATACTGGCCAAGACCTATTAACACGTCCTAGTCGTGCGTCCTTGGCAACAGGTCCCTTCGGGGTCCTGGCTAACGTAGTAGGATCGCTGATTCTTCCGAAGTCGGAGAGTATCTGCCTGCACAGCGAGGAACCACCAGTCTGCACACCAATAAGCCAGACATGGGACAACGGATACTCACGCAAACCTTAGGTCCGGTATGACATCACACTGATGTTGGACAACAGGATGTCTTCATCCGACATACAGGACTTCACACTGGAGTTCTCAGCCAGCGAACACAAGCAAGCAAGCAAGCATACGTTTAAATGGGAATCTTCTTCTTCTACTACGTTTGTCCAGGATGTTGTTTTAGACGTAACTGCATTGTGCCTTTTACAGCAGAGCTGCAAATATTTGAACCTTTCGGCCAACACATCCAATTTTGTCAGGCATTTTTTGGCCAGGTCACCTTCCTGGGTGGAATATTCTTCAACAAGCAAATCGGTACAACTATCTCGGGACAGCTATGGCCTTTTGCAAGATGGAAAACATACTGACCAATGAAAAGATGTCAACTGCAGCGAGAAAAATAGAGTATTGAAGTGCTACATAAAACCTGTACTTTTGTATGTATGTGAAACGTGGAAAATGAGCAGACAAGTTGAAAAACATCTGATGGCAGTGGAAATGTGGTTTCTAAGTAAAATGCAAATAATCCCATGGACAGACAGAAAAACCAATGACCAAGTCCTTTATGAAACACATGAAAATGTCAACTGATTAGAGAAATTAGACGTAGACATTCAAGATATTTTGGGCACACTGTACAAATAAAACTGGAAAACCTGGTGACAAATGGCAAGATTGAGGGGACAAAAACAAGAAGGCAGAAAGGTAAATATCTAGATGGCCTAGTCACAAGGCATAACCCAGACAAAAACACAGAGCTGATCCACAACTCTGGAGATCGTATGAGATGGGGAAACATGACCACCCATTTTTATTTTATCAGCATGGAACATGATGATGATGGTTTCATGGCACACACTTCCACCCAGGCGTGATTTCCCAGTGACTCAATGAGCAAGCCCAGGAAGATCTAGATGGGCTGGACTCAAATACAATGGGTGGAGTCTCCGATGAGGTCAAGGTTTAATAAAAATCAGCTTCTCTGAACTCAAACCATGTGGAGTTAAAATTAGTTGCATATCCTTTACAGGACGCGGCAGTCAACCCCCGCATTGTTTGGCTGTTTGTGATTTCTTGGCAAGTTTATGTTCAGTAGTTTGCCATTGCTTTCTGAATGACTGGCACTCATACCTTTGTACAGGAATCAATGCCAGGCGGTCTGCTTCCAAATCGCCTGCAGCTGTGTTTCGAATGCGGTATGCAGGATAATGAATTGCGTTCACTAACCCCTTCACCACAGAGCCGGTATGTGGAGGCAAAAGGAAATGAATGAGCTGATAGACTTGCGGACGTGGCTACTGCAGACGAGCAATGAACCACACTGATATAGCTAAAGCCCTCAGAGAGACAGGACCGAAAAATTAATCCAGTGATGAATCTTACAAGTCTGCAGCCTTGAACAGACTGCAAAAACAGCAAATTAATGGAGTGAAGTCAGACAACAGCGCTGTCCAGAGGGCCAACGAAGAATAGTTAACAACAGAACTGGTGTATTCGACTGCTAAATGTTGAGGCAGATACTGAGGTGAGGCTCCGAGAACTTATGGACTAAATATTTTGATATGCACTGAGGATAATCTGATGACTGAACTAGCTAGCTAACCAAACTAAAATAACTAGCTAGCTAGCTAACTAAACTAAAATAACTAGCTAGCTAACTAAACTAAAATAACTAGCTAGCTAACTAAACTAAAATAACTAGCTAGCTAACTAAACTAAAATAACTAGCTAGCTAACTAAACTAAAATAACCAGCTAGCTAACTAAACTAACTAGCTAAATGAAACTAACTATAACTAACTAAATAAACTAACTTAACTAGCTAACTAACTAAACAACTAACCAACCTAACTAGCCAGCTAGCTAACTAACTTAGTAACTAAGAGTTCAGCTGAGTCAAGAACCGACATTACTGCACTTGGGGCATTCCCATAAGCGCTTAGGCCTCATCTTCAACAGCCAGCGAAGAGTTCCAATACTAATGGTGCCCGCTGCAATCTGATTATGTGTCCACCTTGCTTTACCTCTTGAATGACGACTGTCGACCAGATCCTCTGACCACTCCTTGCTGCTGCATTCTCTCTAGACCACGATAGTCTGTTCTTCTGCATTATTCACATGTTCCTAGAGGGTCTTCACCACATTCACCTTATCATATATCAATTCACCCTTTAATGATGCAGCACCAGCCATTCTGTCTGCCTGTTAATTTCCAACCACACCAGAATGTCCTGGAGAAAAGATCCAGCAAAAGCTCACATCCCGCGACCTGTGAATTGATGCATGCCATTCTGCACGAAGCATGCCAGACTTCACCTTTCACAGCATCTTTGTGAATCAGTTACTATCACAACATGCAAATACAGTTTGGTCTCCAACCAGCGGAAAGTTGCAGTAACCGTCTCCACCTCCATTCTCAGACTTGGAAGTTGTGGTATCGTATGCCAAGCTCTCATTTACTAAATATTGGCCATTTGCTTTTGCTATGAATCCCCAGGCACTTTTTTTGCCTCTTAACATAGAGCCACCAGAATAGATAATCACATAGCCAGGACGAGAGTAGTCATGAATTGCTGAATTTCTACTAACGTAGTGAATGCTGGCCACTCCCTACACTCACATCCCAATATGATTATAACCCACACAAGTCTGAATGTCTATTCGGCACTCTGACCCACTCCTTGCCTCTGCCAATCTTGTCAAGTAAGCATGCATCTCTGATGATATCTTCTGACTGAGCCATTCACGATCTTCTTCTTAATAGATGGGGCCCTTGACTGCATCCAGAGAATCATGCAGGAGGTGTTCCTTGTCCGCAGCTACCTAGATGTATGACCTTGCCTGCAAACCCTTGAGTCTGTCTGTAATGGTCGGCAACACCAGGATGTATCGCATACACACTATGAGCATTCCTAGTTCATACTCCACCAATGAAATTATCAACTGCTGAAGAAGTGTGAATAGCATTTTCTGCTCCATTTCCCTTGCTGTCATACTCTTCAGAGCCCCTTCTGACACTGTGTAACCACCACTTCAACATGATCCCTAAAGGACAGGTTTCTATCAAAAGTGATTCCCAGGTGTTTCAGTCTGCCAGCTCTGTTCACATTTCTACCATTTATTGTGAGGCTTGGGAGGTCAGCTTTAACAATCACATTGTCCAGAGAGAAGCACAAAATGATGCTTTTTCTGGGTTAATGGCAGCATTAATCTTCATACACCAATGTATCGCTTTGCCATTTGCCTCCAACTCCTCAGCTTTTTTATTTCTGTCCCTCCCCTGTCTGCATGTGAAAAGATCATCTGCAAATGTTAGTATCCTTTCAGCTCTTGGTACTTTGAGCCTTGCAATCTTGCTTGTATACACACTGAAAGGGACAGGTGAAGTTGCTGACCCTTGTGGTAGTCCGGGGGATATGAGCCATGGCTTAGAGGTCCATGTACCCTGCCAGAGCCACTCTATAAAAACACAAGACAGCTGCAATCCAGTTCACCAACCAAGGACAGACTCTCTTATCCATGAGAGCGTACATCAAAATATCATATCTGACTCTGTTGTACGGGTCCTCAAGATCGAGTACTGCCATCGCCATCTCCTGTCTGTTTTGGATCCCATCATAAACATCATAGGCAAAAGTGACCAAAAATCTTTCTCTGACCGGTAACTTCCCAAACCTTTTGGGAGGAGCTTTTCCCTTTCTAAATAATTTACTTAATAACTAAACAACTAACTAACTAACACACAGACTTACCTGGAAACATGCGGTATGCTACAGGTGAATTGTCTAGTATAAACACACTGGAGAGATCTGGGTTGATTGCTGATAAATCTTTTGTATAGCTACCCATGTCCAGGTTACAATGCTGTTTGGGTAAATGAAAAAAGATTGAGTGTTATATTTTGGGTAATGAAAAAGAGGGAGTGCCATATTTTGCATAAATGAAAAAGAGGTAGTGTTATATTTGTAGGTAAATGAAAAAGAGGAAGTATTATATTTGTGGGTAAATGAAAAAGAGGGAGTGTTATATTATTAGGTAAATGAAAAAGAGGGAGTGTTTTATTTTTGGGTAAATTAAAAAAGAGGGAGTGTCATATTTATGGGTCAATAAAAAAGAAGTGGTGTCATATTTTTGGTAAATGAAAAAGAGGGAGTGCCATATTTTTTGGGTAAATTAAAAAAGAGGGAGTGTCACATTTTTGGGTAAATGAAAAAGAGGGAGTGCCATATTTTTGGGTAAATGAAAAAGAGGGAGTGTCATATTCATTACTCTGTTTTAGGTAAAGGTGGTTCCTTAGCAAATGCGACCACTGGGGATGTGAATTACAGAGACTACATATTTTATGTCATGACATTATGAGGTTAAGTGACCAATTCCCTTCCTTGTCAGAATTCCTTCCCATAAAATTAGCCGGTATCCTTAAAGGCTAGGTTGACCCCAGAACCTCCTTAGTAGACTCTTATGACATGCTTGATAGGTTGAGGTCTTAGTATAATATCAACTTCCGGTCCAATATGGCGGACAGGCAGTTGAGCTGTTAAGGCTTTGGGGTGTTATGCTTCTGGCTACAGTTTGCTTATGCATTTTCCTCATGTTGGACTGGTAGTACATGGTTCCGTCGCCCAGCTACTGACTAAAGTGCTTGGAGCGACACTGTGAGCTGTGGAATTAATGTAGAGTGCTTTTACATCTGTCCACGGTTGTTTGTATTGTGAACTGTGTGTTCGGAGAATGGCGACCTGCCGATTGCTGAGCTAGATAGTTTTGCATTATGCAGCAATGTGTGTGAAGCTGCTGCTTTTCTAGTGACGATTTACTATAGTTTTCGTGGTGGATTGTTGTGTTGGCACTCTGGTAACAACCTTATACATGTACTTGTCTGTGCATTCTGCATGTCGATATTGTTGTCGTGTTCTACTTTTCACATGGGGCAGTGAGGAGCATTTTGTGTGATATTCACTGGCACAGGAATGGAGCATTATTGGGGTTTACCCTTTGCCTAGAAGTTGGAACCGCGAGTAACTAACATATCTCTATCTGTTCCCCCACCCCACTGCTCCCCAAATATGTGTATGGATGTTTACAAAAAACATCCAGAGTTTGACTAACTCCTACCTAGGAAAGCTAACCCGTTCAACACATGCCAGGAAACAGTCAGATGTGTCTGCCAAAGGCTCAGCGATGACAGCTCTGCAGTAAACAGGCACAACACAACTATACCAAATATTAACAGAAAATGTCGGATGAACAAAGAAGAAAAAAGAAGACTAACTTGCCAGGCCTTATAGTTTCTCACCTGCCTATAGTATCGTCTTCTAAGTATGTTCTTCCCACTATCCAACTTGTCTGCAACTGCAGCTCCGTAAATTTCCATACTCGCTGTAAAAATCACCAGTTCGTACCACTGGCTGACCTGTGGCAACAAAAGACGCAATGGAATTGTTAGGACGACATGGCTATGACAAGATTTGAGGGACATTCATGGTGGAGATTAAAGGCATAATCTTACTGAGGGAGGAACAGAATATATCTTTAACTACGACACAGAAGGTGCAGTCAATATGTGGTAAAGGCAAGTGTGAATATGTGATAGAGACAAGTGTGAATATGTGATAGAGGCAAGTGTAAATATGTGATAGAGGCAAGTGTGAATGTGTGATAGAGGCAAGTGTGAATGTGTGATAGAGACAAGTGTGAATGTGTGATAGAGGCAAGTGTGAATATGTGATAGAGACAAGTGTGAATATGTGATAGATGCAAGTGTAAATATGTGATAGAGGCAAGTGTAAATATGTGATAGAGGCAAGTGTGAATGTGTGATAGAGGCAAGTGTGAATGTGTGATAGAGACAAGTGTGAATGTGTGATAGAGGCAAGTGTGAATATGTGATAGAGACAAGTGTGAATATGTGATAGATGCAAGTGTAAATATGTGATAGAGGCAAGTGTAAATATGTGATAGAGGCAAGTGTGAATGTGTGATAGAGGCAAGTGTGAATGTGTGATAGAGACAAGTGTGAATATGTGATAGATGCAAGTGTAAATATGTGATAGAGGCAAGTGTGAATGTGTGATAGAGGCAAGTGTGAATGTGTGATAGAGGCAAGTGTGAATGTGTGATAGAGGCAACTATGATTGTGATAGAAGCAAGTGTGGATGCTTTATATAGGCAAGTGTGAATATGTGATACAAACAAATGTGAAAAATTAGCTAACTATATAATAGAAGGAAAGTTGAACAAATAAAGGAAGATTAGCTAATTATGTAATAAAAGGAAAGCTGAATATATAAAGGTCAAGTTTTTTGGGTTTTGTTTTTTGCATATCCTATTTACAGGACATCGCTGTCAATACCAGCATTTTACTGCTGTTGTTATGTCTTGGCAAGTTTACGTTCAGTAGGTTGCCATTGCTTTCTGAACGACCGGCTCCCATATCAACACGTTAAGACCCAGCGCAACGCGGTCAGCTGCCAAACTGGTCGCAGCTGTGTTTCAAATGCAGGTAAGCGGGCTCACGAATCACGTTTGAAAGCTCTTAGCCACAGAGAAAAGAACATTACTTCAATATATAAGAGACATAACGACGAAATATTTAAAGGCAGAAAGGTTCCATATGTAATAAACAAAACATCAAATACATATAGTAAGATAGAACATATATATACTAAATATGTAACATAGTTAGTTAGTTAGTTAGTTAGTCGCAGTTCCAACTTCACAGCAACGGTCGTCCCCATTATGCTCCATTCCTGTGCCAGTGAATATCACACAAAATGCTCCCACTGCCCAATGTGAAAAGTGGAAAAGACAGGAGTCTCGACAAATAACAGCCCGCACAGATACACTGTGCATAATGCCGCCACCAGAATGTCAACACAATAGTCCCCCACAAAGCACCCAGTTCATTTCTGATGGAATCGGCAGTCATTTTCCCATCTGGATGTTTCCTAGATGTTCACCCACACAGTCCACGAAATACAGTTCATCGTCAATGGCAGTGGCAGTCAACATAATTAAAGTTTAGTACATAAAGGAAGATAAGCTTGATATTTTTTTTAAAGTTGCATATCCCTTACAGAACGTTGCAGTCAACACCAGCATTTTTCAGCTGTTGTTGAAGTTCTTGGCAAGATTACGCTCAGTAGTTTGCCATTGCTCTCTGAGCGACCGGCTCACATACCCGATAAGTAACCAATGCAACGCGATCTACTGCCGAATCTCACGCAGCTGTGTTCCTCACATGGATATACGGGATTACGGAGAAAGTCTTTAATCCCTTTGCCAGGGAGACCGGCAGCTCGATATTTAACAGAAGGAAAGTTTAACCTTTCACAAGGCAGATCGGCCATTTACGTCCAATACCCTAAACGGGCAAAACGTCCCAGAACGGCCGATACTATTATGCATTGTAAAAACGCGATCTCTCGGCTTTCCGACACTTCCGACGGCTACTTTCGCTTTTGCCGATAGCTTGACAACGTGGCCGCCATTTGTAAGCGGGCTACTATGAATTTGAACGGACTTTTACGGACATTTTTTGATAGTTTTCGAGGTTTTTACGCTGTTTTTCAAAACGGATTTCGGCGATTCTTCAAGTGATAGCCGAGATTTCGCTAGGTTCAATTTAAGTGACATTAAAGGGCACGAAGTTGACTATTAATCGGAGCTAGATATCAGTGCAAAGCGTTACTTTGCATTAGCAGTCGTGAGTCGGACTTTAAAGAAAGAGATTATAATTCTGAAAATGTGTTTGTAAATTGCCGTATAGATGACGGAAAATCACAAACAACATGCTGTATTTCGTAAATATTTGTGTTCATATATGGATTACCGATAACAATCATGTGAGTAACATATTCTGCATGCTTTTCCCTTCATTGTGTTGTTTATTTAACTAAAATCGGTTGACTAACACATTATTTGTGATGTTTTTACTAACGCGACCCGAAATTTTACCGAACCTGAAAAAATCTTGCCCGTTCAGGGCTAAAAAACAGACAAGCGTCTGCCCTGTAAAAGGATAATGCATAAAGGAAGATATGCTAAACATGTAATGAAAGGAAAGTTAAGACGTAATAGAAGATTTGCTAAATATGCACTGTTGTCTTCACATACCATTTCCAAAAAAAAATCAACGTGAGGCCGCTTATAAACAAAAAATCGAACTGGATGTCTGTCTATTGTGACCTGGAAGACAAGAGAGAGAAAAAAATTATAATGTAACCAATGACTGCAACTAAGTATGTTTATATTTAACAATGTTTTTTTTTTGGTGCTCGCTCGCTTAGAGCTCAAGCGTAGTCCATACACACAACTTCTAGTAGCACTGGACTGAATTTTGTGTGTAGATTAGCTTCCCCTATTACCAGTGTCCCTCGCCATCAGACAAACCCACTCCGACTTCTGAGGTACTTGTAAATTATGCTCCCCAAGTCAAGGACGAGAGGTAAACATTTTAGTCCAACTGTCTGGTGTAGGGGTTGAACCCCTTACCTCGGCATCAGCACACAGGATGTTTAAGAACATGCATCCTTATCCATTCGGCCATGCTGACCTGTTTAATGATATGATTACTTACTGTCTCAATTAGGTGCAGGAACTTCAATAACCCCTCCCCCATGATGCCCAAATGGAAGACAGCAACAACTGTCTCAGTAACAACTGTTACGGGATTTGCTGTGATCATGTGACCTATGGCTACAACATTTAGACCATAGGCTTGTTTTGGCTGTTGTAACGATTATTACAACAAAGCAAGTTTATATTTAACAATATGGTTGAGTCATTTCTGTCCCAGTAACAATTGTTACGGGACTTGCTGTGACCTATGGCGACATCATTTAGACCAGTGGTTCTCAACCGGTGGGGAATTCCCCCCCCCCCCCCCACACACACACACTCAGAGGGGAATTTTAGAGTTTCCAAGCGGGGGAATTAAGATTATTTCAAGATCACATTAATACAAGAAGCAATTTCTCGATATTGTTTTCCCTCCATACTATAAGGTTCTGTACATTTTGCTCTTCTGAAATTCATTTTATAATATAAGTAGACCTGCAAATCACGTTTTATGTAGTCATCTAGACTTGTTTGTTAAAGCATGTGTTATTAAATTTAGCATCCATTTTTATGTATACTATGTAGGAGAGGGGGGAATTTATAGGTAATCACATTCTGAACATATGGTGAAGGGGTGCATGGGTTAAAAAAGGTTGAGAACCACTGATTTAGACAATAGGCTTGTTTTGGCTGTTGTAACCAATGACTGCAACAAAGCATGTTTATATCTAACAAGGTTATGGACTCACAAAGTAAGATGAGAAAGGTGAAGACAGACATGCTTCAGGCAGAGTGGCAGGCTTCAAATCAACAATCAAAAATAGAGAGCATCTGTTGGACTTTTTTTCCCCAAGACATGCTGGTGTGCTAGGAAACGAGCAGGCGGACAAATTGTCTGGGTCTGCACTGCTCGGTGGAGTATTCGTGCATGATAAGGCAGGTGTGGTCAGGGCTCTTTGTAATCGTATGTGTAGTGCAGAAGAACAGTTAGATCATCATAGCTTGGAAAAAAATGACACAGCAGAGAGTGACCAGAGGATCTGACAGACATTCAGGACTCAGAGAAAAGGCCAGAGAGACACATAATCAGACTTCTACTGGTACCATAAGTATTGGGACTTCTCGCTAGCTGTAGCAGATGAGGATGGAGCACGTATGGGAATGTCCTGAGTGCTGAGATGTCAATCCTTGACTCAACTCAACATATTTAACAATATGGGTGTATCCTTGCTACCTCAGTAACAAATGCTACGGGACTTGCCTGCTGTGATTATGTGGCCAATGGCAAAATCATTTAGACCATTTGCTTGTAGTTGGATTACTTGTAGCTGTTATACACATCTCATCTTGTTCCTCTTGTAACTTGCTGTATCGAGGTGAAGCATAAACAGCGGGATTTATATATCGAGATTTCCATGGACTCTGTTATTCCCTCTGTCCAATGTTTACATGGTCAGCTAGTCTCTCACTTGGAGGGGTGATAGCTAATATTAGTAGCTTGCCGATGACCCACAGACTACACAAGTCAACCCCACCTCCCCGTGGTGTAGACAGGGCAACTATGACCATGAGGTCATGGGCCAACGGGGCTCTGGCTTGACAGGGGGATGGACATTCCTTAGTAAGATTTTCCTGGCAATCACTCAAAGCAGACAATCACTCAAAATGGATAATTACTCAAAGTGGACGCTCACTCAAAGCAAACAAACATTCAAAGCAGACAGTCACTCAAAGTGAACAATCACTCAAAGTGGACAATCACTCAAAGTGGACAATCACTCAAAGTGGACAGGACCAAGGAAACACTGAGGAAGTTAAAGATAGAAAGAGTGGAATTCTCGTTGACCTTGAGAAGGTGGACATTCTTACCTTTAAAACAAAGTCCGGCGGCGTCCCTGGTTTTACCTGCCGTAGTACACCATCATGATGTGAATGAATAAGTGTTTCATCTAAGTCTAAGACCAATACCTTTCTCTTCATCATACCTGGAAGAGGAGTTAGTCTCATTATTAGTGCTGTAAGAACAGGAGGACTTGATGAGAGTTGGTGGTGGTGGATGGGGGGGGGGGGGGGGGGGGGGTCTATGCTCCAATGGTAAACAAATGGGAAGATGAAGAATAGGAAGAAGGGGAGGAGCAGGAGGAGGAAAAGAAGAAGCAAAAGAAGAGGAGGAGGAGGAGGAGGAGGAGAAGAAGAAGAAGAAGAAGAAGAAGAAGAAGAAGAAGAAGAAGAAGAAGAAGAAGAAGAAGAAGAAGAAGAAGAAGAAGAAGAAGATAGGAAGATGACGAGGACATGAAGAAGAAAGAAAAAGCAGATTAAAAAGAAAGGGAGAAGAAGAGGGGAGGGGAAGAAGAAGAGGTAAATGATGATAGGAGAGATGACAATGATGAGATGAAGAAGGAAGAAGAGGAAGCAGAATAAAAAGAAGAGTAGGATTTTTTGGGCACGTTAATAGAAGAAATATATTGGAAAACTTGGTGACAACTGGACAACTGGCAAGATCGAGGGGAAGAGAAAAAGTGTAAGGCAGAGAAATAAATACCTGGATGGCTTGGCCACATGGCATGGTTGAGACAAGAACAATGAGCTGATCCATGACTCTGGTGATTGTATGAGATGGCGAATCATGACCGCCCGAGCTTATTGGCATGGCACTTGATGGATTGATGGAGGAGTAGAGAGGGAGAAGAAGAAGAGGTAGATGAGGATAGGAGGATGATGAGGAGATGAAGGAAGAAAAAGAAGAGAAGAAGAATCAGAAGATGGTAATAATAAAGAAGTAGAAAGAACAGCTGAAAAACGCTATCTTCCAAAGCCCCTGATAATTTAATAGTGCTGTCAGTGTGAGACTTACATGTTTTTGTTTTTTGGCAATTCCTTTAAGATCAATTTGTTTGGTTGTTTCAGGATTTGAAGTTTGAAGACTGAGCACAACCCACTACTGACAATGTTGATCGTACTCCGGTATGAACCTTGGACTTGTTTGCATCGGATTGGAAGTACTAGATTCGAGTTTCACTCTTGCTGAAGCTCATATATTTTCTAGTGTGGTTCTAGTGTGATAATTTGGTCGCATCTAGCGTGAACCACTTGTTCAAGTTGTTACACACCCGCCAGTCATCCTGAGTTCAATCCCGGCTCCAGTCAAGGATATGCACTACTGACGAGCTCAAACGAGAGCAAAACTTGAGTCTAGCGTTTACAATCTGACGTGGACAAGGTCCAAGGTCCGTACCAGAATACGATCAGTACTGCCAGTAGTAGGTTGTGCTCAATCTTCAATCCCTTTCAGGTTCTAGCACAGAGGCCACCCATATAAGAATACAATGATGAGAATGAATAAGAGTTTCATTTAAGTCCAAGATCAGTACTTCCCTCTGAAAGACAAAAGTCAGTCTATTTTTGTTCCGTTCATGTGCTATGAACTCAAGCGTAGTCCTAGTGTGCTGGACTGATTTTTGTGTGTGGATTAACTCTCCCTGCTAGCAGTGTCCCTCGAAATCAGGTGAACCCACTCCAACTTCTGAGGTACTTGTCATTTCCCCCCCCCCCCCCCCCCCCCCCCCCCCCAAATGCTGTCTGAAAACAGTGGCATGGAATGTCTTACAATTTAAAATGTCCACTTCTCACAGCATTGCCATACAGACATTTGTGGATTCTAGTCAACGGTTAAACATAAGGAAACTAACATTTCCAGTAAGACATGCAACATGATGAAGATGCCTGCAGATCTACAAACTGATGGGAAAGACCTTAGACTTGTAAAAAACATAAGAAACAAGCTGCCATAAAGATTGCTAGTGAAGTAGGTCAATATCAACCTATTAAAAGAGGTATGCAACAAGTATAAGTAATGTCTCTAGATCTCTTTTCACTATACAGTGAACATATTTTTAGAAATTTAGAAGATAAGTGAGGAATCATCATTGGGAGAGATAATATCAAATAACATTAGATATGCGTATGATACAGTACTGATTGCAGAAAATGAACAGGATTTGCAACATTTAGTAGATGCAATTATTATACACAGTGAACAACTGGATTAGAATTAAACTGTATAAAGACATTGATTGTGGTCATCACCAGAAAGAAAGAAATACTACAATGTAATATATGGGTAAATGACAATACTGTGAACCGATATAACTATCTCAGAACAAGCATATCATATGATGGGAGGTGCCTTGAAGAGATTAGAACAAGAATCGCCACAGCGAAGGTGACCTTTTGCAAGATGGAAAACATACTGACCAATAAAAAGATGTCATATGCAACAAAAGGCTTGTTGAAGTGCTACATACGACCTATATTTTTTAATGAATGTGAGACGTGGACAGGGAGCAGACAAGCTGAAAAACATCTAATGGCAGTGGAAAAACCAATGAGCAAGTCCTACAAGAAGCAGATGACAAGCACACGGAGCTGATCACGACCCTGGTGATCGAGTGAGATGTGAAACA